>OZ021721.1:16178948-16593948 GCA_963978545.1 Linyphia triangularis
TTCTCTATATTCTTGATGCAGTAATTAATTGTATTTCTATTTTTCATTTCCTGATATAATAATTTTACTATAGAATATAACATTTTTCATATTTTACATTACCTTTGAATGTACATGAAATAATATCTAAAGCCGGTTCAACGAGCCCCACTCTCCCTTATTTTTTAAAAATCTAATGCTCTCACACATTTTTGAAATAAAAATAAAACCTAAAGAGTTAATATATAAGCCTTTATTTATAAACCTTTATAATCTATTACAATCTAATCATATACTAAGCCTTCTAAATTACACATTAGGTCTGTTCCATATCAGTGAACATTAACTCTTATTATGCAACAATTGATTTACTTTACTAGTTAAATTACTCTGAAAGTTTACTATTAATTTAGAAACTAGATATATTTATAATGTAATTTTTTTTTATTATATCTTCTGTAAGGCTCCTGTATCCTGATCAAGGTCGTATGAGATGTGCAGCTTCAAAACCAGCTTTTTACACATATTTTTCCAAAGGAATTTGTTTTTTATATCAATTCTCGATCTACTTCAACATATATACTGCCAAGCGATTAAGTTGAATACCAACCCTACAATGTGAAAATTACTTTGAAAATATTGGGTATGTTTCAAATCCAGCTCTTGCATGAAGAGTAATTTGCTTTAAAAAAATTGTGTGTATATATATATATTCAGTTACATTTGTATTGGTTTTGTTGCATATTACATGTACTAATAATTTTGAAAATATATTTACCATGATTTGATATAATCTGAATAAAGTTTATTCTTGGTACTCGATGACAGCAATAAAATCAGAAAAATCAACGCAACAAAATAACTTGTGAAATATTAAATATTGGTTAAAGTGATTTTTTTTTTTTTTTTTTTTTTTTTTTTGTACAAATGTTGTTCAAACATTTTAAAATTATATTTTATCTAAAAAGCTCATAATAATAGGCTAATAATTTATTAATAATGACTTATTTAAAACTCGGTTAAATAAAATTTTCAGCAGTGAGTTGAATTGTGGTAGCTAGTAAAAAATCTTAAAACTAAAATAAAGTTTTTTTGCTTTATATTTCTTAGAAATGTCTATATACTGCATTAAAAATCAGATTTCACAAATCAGTTGGTGACAATAATAAACAAAAAGTTTTTTTATGCGGTAGTTTGTTGAACGTATGAAAATTTCCAATTTTTTTAAGTAATAATATAATTAAAAAATAAATTGCATGGATTTTAATAGAAATTTTGTTTAGTATGTACTTTATATATCATGTAATTGCTATGAAAAATTTCAATTCTGTATTTTGCATAATTTTTTTAAACGAAGCATACCAAAAGTTGAAAATCGACGTTTTGAGAAAACGCAAAAAAAAACTATAAAAATTCTAATAACTTGCATATTTTTCAAATTTAATGCGCTCTACCTCTGTATTTTGAAACAGCCATCTTTACATTCCCTCCCCACCCTCCCCTTATCTTATATATATATATATATATATATATATATATATATATATATATATATTTTTTTTTTTTTTTTTTTTTTTTTTTAAATCCCTTCCCGCTTCGGCGACTAGATAGAAACTAATAGTAGGAATCGTGCTGAGGTCTAGAAAATGAGTGCCTGAACAAAAACAGTTTGATGCTATGATGATCAATACTGAATATTGTTTATGGGACTCACTGTTAGAAAAGTGCTGTGCCGTAAATAAATCTTACATGAATAGCTCGTAAAAAAACCTGGGAAATTATTGAATGAATGGATGAAAGGATTAAAAATATGATATGCGCTTTGAAAGGAAAATTTGAATTAATGCCGATACTAAAAATTATTGTTATCACATACATTACAAAGTTTATGGCATACAGAAAATTGTTGGTGACACTAAAATTACAATATTTTGTAGAACAAGGAGAAAGCTCCAATACAACGAAGAATACTCAAGTTTGATATTGTTAACCCATGTTGTATTCTAAACTCTTATTCTGTACAGATCCATTATGGTATGTATTCATGCAACAAATCAACGACTGGAGAGTCGACAAATTATCACTCCGTGAAAGACCTGAAAACAGAAAAAGCTGGAAGTGAAAAGTAATTGTGCTAACAAGGCGATTTTGATAGGGCAGTAGTCGGATTCCCCCAACATCGATGCTAACTCTCTTGAGAGGAGAATGATTTATGTGGCATGTCAATTTTAGTTAGATCTCGGAGAATAAAGCGGCTTCGGTAATGCAGGTGCTCTTCAGAGAAGGACGGTCCTCTGTTTCAACCTATGATAAATGTCAGATCAATAGTCGGACCCCTTGTTGCAACGCAGTTATTGCCAGAAAAGAAAAGCACAGTGCTTTCATTTCTTTCCACTTTGGTAAGATTCACAGACATTGAATATTGATCTTTTTTTTTTTTTTTCGAGAAGTGGGGGGGGGGGGGAGTGAAATTGCCGATGAAGTTTGTCATGAAGCTATTAGGGATACACGAACTTATTAAATAGGTGGATAATTTAAACGGATATATCTAGGACAAATTTTTATATCATTTTTCAGTTGTCTAATGTGGGAGAAAATATTTCAATTTGGAAAAAGAAGAAGAGTGAGAGAATATTTGTTCAAGAATATTTTTTGCTTGTATACTTAAATTAATAAAAAAAGGTTTTTAAACAGTCAAAGGATGTGAAACATTGAAATGGATTTTGGAATCATGATTCAAAAATTAAAGTTTACATAAATTTTTTTAGTTGATCACTGAATAAAAATATATTTTGAATAACCAAATGCAATTTTATCACACCTAATTATATTAGTCGTTATTGAGATAAAGTACAGATGCCCATACTACACACATTCTCATTATTTATAGAAATATTAACAATTTCAGAAGAAAAGTTGTATTATTCACTCATTTTTAATAATTAAAAATGTATATGATTTTTTTTTTGTATAAAATATTATATAGCACAAACCAGTTAATATATATAAAAATTATATTCTGTAAAGTAAAAAGCATATTGAATGTAAATTTTTTAGAATTCAAAATACATTTTTTGTCCTCTTTTTAAATTTCTCCAAATATGATTTTTAGATAAAATTTTCATTTTAAAATCACGCATGAAAGAATTCCCCATTAAATCCCATTTAAAAATAAAATATAGTGTTTACTTAATATTTAAACACAGTGGAGTGAGTATATGCTATATTTGGATACATTAGAGAAACAAACTTCCAAAATTAAAACTCTGCTTTGCCTTTAGCTTCAAATATATTGTTCGGAACAAAGTGAAATTTTGGAAAATGGCGTTAACATAGTTATTTGTTCCTTTGAATTCAACAATCGCTTTAATTTTGTTTTAAAATATGTTCTTGAATAATTCCTTTTTCTTTACGTTGTTTGAAATTCCCTACTTATATTTAAATATGCTTGTCTAAAGTGGTTATAGAATATTGGCCGATAACAGAGTATATTTTTCCATACCATCCAACTCACGTTCTTAATAATAAAATCTGTTACTTAATAAGCCATACAAATATTACAATGTAAAACGCAGAAGAAGAAAGATGACCTACTTTATTCGCAATATCACTTCAAACGTGTAAAGTTTTCGAAAAGTTTGATCCCAAAAGAATTTTATTACACTGAAGGGATGAGAAATACTTCTTTCCCTCAGAGGTATTAAAAATGGCATCCTTAATATCACAACAATGGAAACCCGAGTTTTAAAACAATCGTATTTGAAATGTCTAAATATTGGACGGAAACCAATAAACAAGTTTAACGCTTCTGAACTGTAGCCGAATAATTTCCACTATTCTCCACCTGGCGCAATAGAATGCATCATCATGTTTCGGAATTAAAATCAGTCTGAGCGTAGTATGAAATTTGACTGGGCAACCATCCAAAACAAAGAAAGCCTTTTTCTGGTGAAAGGTCAAAATAGAGTATAAATCAATACCTCAAATGCTACAGTCGAAGTGATGAATTTGCGAACTATTTTCCATGTTTTTTAATTGAAAGGGGAGCTATTTGTAATTCGTTTCGATTTTGTTTTACGTGATTTCCACGCCTCATTTCTCAATTAAAGTGTTCTTACTTTTCTACCTAAAGCTTTTAATTTCAAGATGAATTAATGCTGTAAACTCTAGGAGATTAATTTAAGTTAGAAAGTCTTCAGCTCAAAAGTTCATTGATTATAGAATTGAACTCACCAATATTTAGTGAGCTTTAGCAAAGTTTTTAAATTTTGGTTAACTTATTTAAGACTTTTACTTTCCTTATTTTGATTTTTAATGATTTGGTCATAGAAAAACCATTTTATTTTTTATTACCAAATTTTTAACAATTTAATTGTTGTTAATGAGCATATGTATTTTTTATTTCATGAATACAAGACATAAGTTGTTTATTACATACCTTTTTATTTATTTTCATTCTGCCATAGTTAATCTTCTAAAAGAGCTGAAACTCAAATATTTTTAACTTATGATTGATAACTTCAGTTATTCAATAAAGATCCCATTCTCAATATATTCTTATAAAGTTATTACAGCTTTTAGTTTCATGATTGCCTTTTATCACCAGAAATTTATTTTTGGAAATGCCTTTAAAGTTATAGGGTTATAATAATTTTGTAATTAATATTAAACATTGGATATGCTAAAAAGGGACATTAAAATTGTACTTGCTATGTTTCTTTTACAGCAGGGTGTTGCACGAGCATAGTTTTACATTTCAGAAAGTAAATTTTTGAAATGTTAAACTATGCTCGTGAAACACCTGCTGAAAAAGGAACATAGCAAACTATAATTTTTTTTTTTGTTATATTCAGTGTTTAAAATTAATTAAAAAGTTATTACATTCCCATAATTTCAAATGTTTCATCAACCTACCAGTTTCATCAATCTACATAATACCAGAAGGGTGTATAAGTCCATGCTACACTAAAAATAATATAAAATGAACAAATTTGTGGACAGGAGAGTGGTTTGCAGAAGAATAGTTGCAATTTTTTGTAATAAAAACAAGTTCAAAACTTATGTACTACTTATGCTAGAAGCATACAAACATCGGGATAATGCATTACATTTTTATTACCATATTTTTAACAATTAACTGTAGTTAATGAGCATATGCATTTTTTATTTCATAAATACTAGACGTAAGTTGTCTATTACATAAAAGATACTTTTTTATTTCATTTAATTCTGCCATAGTTAATCTTCTAAAAAAGTTAAAATTCAAGTGTTTATATACTTGAAACGATAACACGCATAATTGCAATGCATTTAAATCTCCCTCATTATGAGAGTTGATTCCATTTAAAACTTAGTAACTCTTCTTTTTAATTTTAGAAAAAAAAATCTAAAGAAAAAATCACCGTACTAAACTCCAATTAGTAGATTGTATATTAAGTTTGAAAAGTTCAAAACGGCCTTTAGCTCAACTCTTATGAAATATATGTAAATGCAAAACTGGCAGTCAATTTTTTTTTTTGATTATGAGAGTTGAGGTTAATTTTTTTTTTATAACTTTCGAATTTTCAGAATAATGGACTGATGTAAATTTGTTATTTAAAGAGTTACATTCTCGTTTTAAGTATTTTAATTTTACTCGCTGGAAAGTTTTATTCTATAATTTAAGTAATCGAATTTCGTGTCCTTTGTGAAGATAAAAAAAATCGCTCTGGAAACCAAATAAATCATTTGAGTTGACCGATCAAAGTTGAAATCTATTTAAAACAATAGAAATTGAATCTCCTATTTTAATGAGTTTGAGAGGCATGTTTGCAGATGAGTGAAGCAGATGACAACGATACTTAATTAGCTGGGAAGATAAAGTGTCAGGAAGTTACTGACATTCAAGGGAACGAGGGAGTTGGAATGATAAATTGTGCCAAAAGCATTTGCATATGTGAGCGAAAATACGACAAAATCATGTATTAAACCTACGAGAAATTCCCATGTAGTCTATTCAAAGGAAAATGCTTCAAAACGAAGTCTATTGTTATGCTAAACATTAGCTTTCTCTGACACCAGGATGATATCTTGGAGGAAAGAGTAATTCTTAGCAAAAGGATTTTAACCAGCTGTCATAATCATAGATACAGCGTTTGTTGTATATTTTGGCGTTTCTCATTTAGAATAACTTCGAAGATTTACGTTGTGTTGAAACTATTACAAGTATTCCTAATCAATTCTAAATCTCAAAATCAAGAAGGCTGTTCTTTTTTAAGTTAAAATTTCACTTCAGTTTTACTTAGGCTATTTAATATCTGAATTGAAATTATCATATCTTATTTAAAAGATATATGGGAACTTTCAATCAGAATATTTTTTACAATTTTAAAAGTGTGAATAGAAATAAAAAATTTAGAAAATGTAATTTTTATTATACGAAGTACAGTAGAAATAATTAGTATTTTCATTTGCACTAACATAATCAAGCTTATTTTAAGTAATGAAGATAAAATTCACTCGTAAGTTATTGTTTCAAAATTAAAAATAAAATTCGTACTTAATCTCATTTCAGGTACTTCAAAACTTTTCATGTTAAAGCTACCTTAATTGTGCATACCCATTTGTTAAAAATAATATTATTTATAAGTTTTTGTAACAAGCTACACATTTTATAGTGCATTTCATTGTCAGATATGTTTGTTAGTTATGTAACCAAAAATACTAGGAACAAATTATGGGGGGAAAATGAAGTGTAACTTAATCCATGAATGGCCTGTACAATTTAGACTCGAATAAAAACGTAATTCTTGGCTTTTGTCTTTCTAATAATAAACACAATAATTTAAAAAATGTTCCTAAATTTTAGCAGTTAAAATAGTTGTGTGTAAATGATGTTCATTAACAATTACCAGGTATCACAAATGCGCTAGCTATTCTCGAATTTGTTTTAACAATTTTAATGAAATTCACATCTTATTTGGCTTTTAAGCTCTCATTACAAATAAATTTTTACCTGCATTACAATTAATGCATACTGTAAAAGTTTTCAACATATCTATACTATTGACTGTCAAGTCAATTAAAATATCGTCATTGATAAGTTTTAATAAAAAGCAATACTAAGTACATTCATTATCTGAATTGTTTTCTTTTTAGCACGTAATGAAATACTTTTTTATGTATTTTGAGAATAAAAGTATTTCTTCCATTAAATGCTAATTTTTGGCATAATAATTTTAAACAAATTAATTATTGGTAAAATAATAATTATATTAATCTTTAAAACACACTATCATTCCATGAAAATATATTATTTGGCACGTGTTACCTAATTTTAACACCTGCAAACTTGTCGCATTTTGATGTAAGTAAATCTTCAAAAGTATGATTTCACTAATTACTTAAACGCAATTACTTTGAACAACGAATTGCACCTTGTGCTATCCCATATACAATACTCGACCTATGGGATGTGATAAACTCGAAACCCCCGTGTGATTGCACAATATTTATAACAGTGCATACGAGACGAAGAACAAACAAGAACTTAAAGTGAATTACCTCTTGACTATGTAATTTCCTCAAATGAGACTGTCATAATAGTGAGCGGCTCCTCCAACTGCATTGAGTCTACACGTTCTTCCTTTAACTCGTATGCGCACAACTCATTATGTGAAATGTTTTGGATGAAAACCAGACCCTGAAATACCGAGTTGGTGTTTTATAAAAGAGCTTCCAGAGTTTATGGATTGGGTTTCCTTCGGTTCCTTTCCTAAACCGATTAAGTCTCTCTCGTGCCTCTGGTGAGTTGTTAATCATAATCATGCTGCTATGGCAACTGGGGGATTGGTAAGCAGCTATTTGCACTCGATTGCAATAGTCCTTTTATTTACCGAATACTAGAATTGGAGAAGTTACTCGGGAGAAAATTTAACTTATGTTAGACATGTGGCTTTTGTCCCTGTGGCTACAGGGGGAGAAGGGGGCTTTTTTAGCAACAGAAATGCATTTAAAAGGAACGTGAACCATACCACTTTTTAAAATCGGTTGTATGCGCTTACTTTTAGCTTCATTCTTTTTACTTCGTTTGAAACAGATTCGTAGGAGTATTGCAATCGGCTTTTACCAACTCTTAAATTGTGAATTGGATTCACTTCCGTTTCTACAAATATACACTAAATGAAAATGTGAGACCGAATTCTTTAGTCTTTCTGTGAATTTTTTAATGCCTCAACTGGGGTTTTTAATTATTTCGGGGATATATTTATTTCAAAACATTTTACTAGCTTTTTATATTTTATGGCTTTTGTGACTCAATTTGTGTTACTTAAATCTGTTTTCGAAGCTTTTACAAAAATTTCTTTGTATGTTTTTTATTGAAATCTATATTGTGAAACACTATCTACTTTACATGTGTCATTTTAATATTAGTTCAATTAAAGTTTTCAAAGAGAGTTTTCCCTTTCTTTATACCAAACAAAACAAATCTACTCTGTTGCATTTTCAAAAACTTCACCCTCAAAATTCTTTTACTGTTAATTCTCATCATTTATACATAGATGATAAATGTCCTAGATAAACCACCAGGAATAAAAAAGATATCAAAACACGGTCCTCTCATCTAAAAGTACTAACACTTTCCACTTAAGGCCTCATTGGACACGCTTGTGTTGAAAAATTCATGCAGGGAGAGGGAAAAAAAAAGTTCGTAACCAATCTAAAAATCCCATGCAGATGAGTTTTCTCCCCCTTCTGAAAGAGAGGCGAAATTGATTTCCTTTTCCCCCGGCCAAATATGATCGATTTTGGAATGCTTGGCCAAACAATGCAGATCCAATCGTTCCATCTTTGGATGCAGACCACTGGACGACCCTTGCTTTGTAAATGGAGTGTAATTCCACACCTTATTAAATGATGAAAGCCGACTAAACTCCCATTTATAGTAGAGTGGTCCAATGCTCTTTTGGATGTTCAACAGGATTTGATTGTAGTTGAATAATTTGGTTTTTATCGGGTATATAATAGAAACTACTAAATTTGCAAAATTTCATTTGGGATAAATGAGCTATAAATTGTTTGTATTTTCTAATATTTTAAATTTATGCTTTTTGTGGGAGTATGATTTAGAAAATAAAATCCATTTTTTACTGGCGAAATATTAAATGTGATTAAATTAATTTGTTGGGAGATAATATACCGAAATATTTTCCCCTAATTTTAATCATAATAATCTGCATTCTTGACTTCTGCTATAAATTTTCTAAATCATAATTTCAAAAATAATGTTTCGTATGCTTATCTACTTATTTACTAAACGTTATATAACAAACCCAACAAGTATAATAAGAATAATTTGACTACTTTTACAAAAACCAGGTTAGCTACATAGTAATTTACATAAAGCAGTAAGAATATTAGCAGTATGTATTATTTGATATGCACCTTTGACCTGCAAATGTTACTTAATCGGAGAGATTTTGGTTCTCTGTTGCTTAAATAAACAACCGAATTTTTAAGTCATACGGATTTAAAAAAAAAAAATCATTGCTATTCTGTCAACAGCCTAAATTGAGTTGGAAATAATGACTTCTAGATGAACTTACTGATATCAAATCTTTCGCATCTATTATAATGGGACAATCTACAGCATCATGCAATTTACAAAGGAACTTCTTTTGGTTATCTCTTGTATCCACGAATTTATTGTCTTTAACTTTACCGCTTTATTACACACTTGAGTGCAAACATGAATTAGTTATTCATTGTGGAGACTCTATTTAGGCTGTCTGAAATTTCAATGACATTTGTAAAAGGTTCTTCTACAAAACATGTTTTATTTTCACCAGTACATTCAAAAGTATAAACATTTTGTTTTTATTCCTATAATGATTTTGGCTGCTAATCAAAAAAGAAAACGTTGAAGGAAATAAACTTTTTCCACTCAACCACTGAATCTCTTTAAACTAATTTTTTGAAATACAGTAGACTTAGAAATGAATTATATATTAAATGTTTTATTCCATTTTTTTTTAAATATCTAGATTTTTTTTATTGAATGTCTTTAAAAATGTACATGAAAACTCTCTAGCTCAATAATCCATTTTTACGTTTAAAGTATCAAATATTTTTTTCAATTCTCCTTTTCCTAATATTTGTCAGATGCCTGTTAATTTTGAAATTTTCAAAGTACGTGAAAATTAATTAATGTTTCTGATAATGTATATAGTATTGAAGTTTGCATATATAGGGGAGACTTGTGTACCTAGGGCCACCCCACTTTTATTGAATAATGTTTAGTTCTAAGTTTTTTTTACTCACTTGGGAAAGTGGCAGCTCCCAATTGCTCTTTTGGAAGCCATTTTGAAATCTTAGAGAAGAAAGCTGTGAGAAGTTATAGGTGGAAAACTTTTTTATATGGACTGCAGTATCTTTGCAGCTCATACCTTTTACTGTTTTTACAAAGTTAAGTCAAATAATTTTCTTTGAATTCAAGTAAATAATTTTGTTTGTAACATTAAGTACAAAATGAGATGTTTAAATAAGTCCTTTCTCTATGTGAATTTTTAGTAGAAGATATTTTATATGAAATTACCAAGTCGTGTACCTAAGGCCACATGGTTGCTTATTGTGTTCAAATTGCCAAAACCGAAATCTGTTGGTGCTTCAAAGCGATAATGCATGCAGCTCATTTTTTTAAGTCAGTTTTTTAAGTTTTGAAAATATCTGTAATTCACTAATAATTTGACACATTGCAATTTATTATAGTTATTATATGATAAAGCAATGACTGATAATTACTTGATATTGTTCCTTTTAGAAAATTCATCTGTGTATGTCTGTTTTCTACTCATTATGGACTGAAACCTCAGTTAAAGGGAATGGCCTTAGGCACATCAGCTACTGGCCCTAGGTAAAACGAGGCCTTGTACCTAAGGCCATTCGTAAAATTTCTTTAAAAACCTTTTATTTGACAGAATCTTCTTCTTCAGTAATTACTATAACGATGTATACATATCAATTTTACATTTTTGAACGACTCAGTGGCTCATTTTTTGTACATTGAAAAAAGGCGCTCTAGGTACACAGGTCTCCCCTATTATTGATTAGTAGTTTGTACATAGTATTGATGAATTTAATTTTCATTTCATTATTTAAAGTCTACTACTATCGTTGATTTTCAAATGGGATCTTTTATCAGTAATAAATGGAATTAAAACAAAAATAACTTAAAGTTTTTTTGAAATTTTATTTGGTTTCATTTTAAGCTATTAGAAATTTACCAATTTGTCAAAGTACGGGAAATATACTTAATTTCCATTAATTAAAGTATAAGTATGGGAATTATATTAAATAAAAACTACGAAACTTTTATTACCAACATAGCAAATGAGAAATAACCATTATATAACATTAAAATGCTCATATTCATAAATTAAATAAACCAAAAATAAACTATCTCTAAAAATCCTCAATCACATTCCCTTTGAACATTTAGCATCTTACTACGAAACATATTAGAGCTAGAATGGTGTGAAGCTTTATTTTCTCAAAGGAGTGCTTATAAAATATTAATGACATGAATGTGTGGAAAACAAACACACCACTTACCTTCGTACCATGGACTGTAAAACTACTTAAATGGTAAATTATAACATATAACTATTAATGGTAAATTATAGCATATAATTATTAATGGTAAATTATAACATATAATTAAATCATAATTAATAATTTCATAACATAATGTGTTGGGCTTCAGCCAGGGCCGTAGACAGGGAGGAAACCGACGGGATAGCCCCCCCCCCCTCTGAAAAGAAATCCTGGCTACGGGCTTGTTTTTAGCTCATTTCCACCTAGCTTTAGAATTCATTTTCGATAATGTTTGTCTAAAGCATCTGGCATAAAAATTCATATTCTGACAGTTCCAGATTGACCCCACCTGGTGCAGACAGAGTGAGTTGACGGCTGTGCCCCAGAAGTTAGCACCTGTCCTTTTTCAGTTTGGGGGTGTTTATGATAAATGTAAGTTTTGAAATGTCCAATGAATGGGTTGGCTATGAATAGCCACAAATCCACTGGGACATAGATCAATGTGGACTTACATATTTCCCGTTTCGTTTCCTACCTCCTAGAGCTTTCAGTGTTTTCAATTAGAAGGCTCTACAACAGATCTTAGTTGTTACCCCTTGGTAGGGGTGACAGGTTTAAAAATTGTATTCACTCGCAAAAGTCTATATACTCGATACAACTCGCCAGATGAAGAAAGGAGAGTTCTAATAATAGAATCGATCACCAAATGGAAGTTGGTGACTAACTTGTGTGACTTCGAAGCAGTAACCCATTCTTTACCCTTTTGAATAAAAAGCGGGAACTTGGCAAAAGTTACATTCTTGTATTTCCAAAATTAAGGTTGAATTTAATTAAGTTGCAACTATTTAGAACAGTCGAGATCCTGTTCTATAGCACATGTCCTCAAAAAAATAAGGATACATTATACTTAGACCGATATGACAAAATGATATCAGTAGAAAACATCAGTTCAAAATTTCCCCTCTTCATGGAAATGTAGCATTTTAAGGGCTTATATAGTTTAACATTAAAGAAGGTTTTAATTAATTGTGTACAGTTTTTTTTTATTACAAGGGGTCATTTATATATTAAAACTAAACTAAACTTTAAAAAGTTCAATGGCAATCCTATAATATTCCGCAATATTTAGATTAACATCCAAAAAAACGTCTAATGACCAAATTTTAAAGTTTTTCATTAAGTGATTACTAGTTTAAATGATAACAAGGAAATGACAAATTAAAGTTAAAAAGAAAAGTTGATTTTTAAGTCATACATTCTTAAATAATTAATACATTTGAGTAGTTTTTGTTGCAAACAATTGTTTGTTAAAGACTAAACATAAATTGCATGCAACTTTTGCATTCAACTGTTTTTAATAACTGATAAAACAATTTTTAAAATTCCTCAAATAGAAGGATTTTTTTATTTCTTTTTTTGCTTTCATTAGATTTATCAAGGTCAAAAATAATTTAATGATTACTCAAATAGTTCACAATAAAAGAGCTAAAATTGCTAGTGAAATATTTTCAAGTTTCAGTCTGAATATATACAATATAGTGTTAGTCCAATTTATATCTATTTTTTATAACTTTTGATAATGGACGCCAAGATTATTTTTGATATTTATTAATTTATAGAGGCTTTTAGCATTCAAATTAAACGCACTTTAAACATGTTCAACTAAAAAATAATGTAAATACTCTTACTTAATTTCAACTATAGGAGTAATATAAATCACTTTTATCTAAATATTTTTGAAAATTATCCAAGAATTACAACGTCGACACAACACTTGATGGTCAATTGTTAGTTTTCCACTTTTACCTACGTAAATATATATCTCACTCAAAATAATAAATAAACGTGCTTTATATTAAATCATTGTTGGTTTATTGATTATGACCCATTTCACTCCAGGAGGAAAAAAAAAATATTTCTTTACACATTTGTGAAATAACACATGTAGAAAAACGGTCAATGCGAGGATTCAAGTTTACTTGAGGTCCATAAGATGACGCAAAACTCATTAGAAGTGATAAATTAGTTTGATGCCTTTTTGCTCGTCTTTTCTTGCCGAAAATTCGTTGCAGCAAACGGAAGACGCTTCATCAATTACGTCTCCCATGAATAATAACTCAATGCTTTCATCAAACAATGTACGGCTGAAATGTTCTCCTGAGCTGCAACTAGTTTGAATAAGATTTTTTCTTTCACTTCTTCATTTTTAAATTTGCTTCAAGCAAATGTGCTAATTATTTTGAAGCTGACAGGAGTTGAAGCGAAAAAAAAATTTAAACTTCTAATATTTTGATTGAAAGAAAATCATTGAACTATTAATGAAATTCTGCTTGTCGTAAGTAAACATGCTTTTTTTGTTTCAATTGAGTGGATTTTTTCCAAATAGAATACTTGAATGTAACATACCAATACTTTATCAACCAATGTTTAAATATATTTTGGAAATAATTCACTTTCGGTCCAGGATCGCAGAAATTAAACAAGATTTATTAACATAAGAATATATACAGTGAACGAAATGAAAGTAGTAGTGAAAAAGAGGTACGATTCATGTTGCGGTTAAACCACAATGTGCGATTATTTTCAACAACATGTGTGTGTGGGGAGGGGGGGGGGGGTAATGCATATTTTAAGCATTTTGTAAATGCTAAATATGCTAGGTGAACATAACATTTTTAGTAATTTTTTTAAATAGACAGTAAAATAAAAAATAAAAAAATTCGTTATTTCCGGCTCTACGTAATCTTAGCTTTTAAGTGAAGGCAATGCTTCTATTTCTGTCCACTATCATTAGTTGGATGCGTTTGTTGAGTGCAAGGATTTGTCACGGCTACAATGCAGTGGAACCAGTATTGTTAATACAAAGTGTATCATTAACAGAGTGACACGTTGTTAAAAGGGGGATTCCTACTATCAGAAGATGAAATCCCTGAACTTTTCCGATAGAATACTCCGCGCGTTTTTACTCCGGTTCTCACCCTACATGAAAATAATTGAACCGGTCATTTTCTACTACTGGGAATGAGCGCCGTTTATGGGAGGGGGGGGGGGGGGGATTATATGCTATTAATGGATTCGAACTACATTAGAATAGAAATGCCTGCCTATCCATTGATGCACTCTTTACAGCTGCTACATTTTACACAAATATCATTACATTTGCCTTTATATTTTTTATTTGCATATTATGAGTTTCAATAGGCAATTGGTGTTAGTTCTTCACTCACTTTTGTTTGCGCAGACTTTTGTTTGCTCAGATGCCAAACTTTCACATAAACGTGTTCACAACGAGAACAAAATAGTGGTATTCTTCTTGGTGATTAAGTAATGTCAGTGATTGTAACAAAATGCAAATAATGTTCACTCTTTTCTTACAGTTTTATACATTTTTATGTAAATAGGTGGATTGGTATTATGTATATTCACTACGTTTGTAGTATTAAATAATAATAGTATACAATTAAAAATCTTTGAAATAATTTTATATTTTGTAAAACTATTTAATAATAGCCACACTGCAAAATATGAAAATGTGTTTCCAAGAAATCTTCTAAACTAGTGTTCTTAAAAGAATAGAACTAAATCGATACTAAAATCACTAAAAATTGCTAAATAAATTCCAAAAAGCATTCAAGCAATGTAGAGTGAAATTAAGTATTAAAATTTTATGAAGAATATTTTATTATCATAAAAATCATTCGTTTTTTAAAGTGTCCCTTTACTTTTGAGTCTTTGAGACACGTAGTTAAAAAGGGGACTGTCACGTTGATAAAATTATTTTAATTGAATTTTGCATTATTTTTCAAACAAGCCATGCTGTTTGAAATATGTAAAACAATAATTGAATTCTAAATAAAGTTAGAAACATTGAATTTTAAGGCACTTTTACAAAAAAAAATAAAAAATGTACAACTTTTGTAAGATTATTTTCATGCAGACATCAATTCATGAATAACTTTATTATCAGTGATTACGGTATTGAACCGGGATTCGAACCGGTCAGCATGAATTATTCGGCTTTAAACCACGGATTCATAACAGAATATCAAGTTAATATACAGCTTAAAAAATAAAATAAAACATAGCGTTGTAAAAAAATGAAATGAAGTGAGGCAAAGTAAAGTAGAGTAGGGTAAAGAAAAGTAAAGCCTGATTTACACGCTACCAGTTGGGCCTCCAGTTCAGATCGCCAGTTCTGTGACGTCAGCTTGGCTAGACCGTTGCGCCGTCTATCGGTGATCACGGGAGAGCGCACGTGATTGGTTGATCGGAGTCGCCGGTGCCAGTGAATAGAAAATGTTTAGTTTACTGGAACCAGTAGCCTGGTGACGTCATATGACGTCACTGACTGGCGATCTAAACTGGAACCTCGACTGGTAGCGTGTAAATCCGGCTTTAAAGAAAGTAAAAAATAAAATAAAATGAAGATAAACAATATAAATAAAATGATGTGAAGTGAAATGAAATCGATTGAAATAAAATGGTGTTGTAAAAAATGAAATAGCATGAAATAAAATAAAATGAAGTGAACCGAAATTTTATCAATTAAATTAAATAAAGTGAAATTAAATTAAATGAATAAAACTAAAGGAAGTAAAATAAGATGAAGTGAAATGAAATGAAATAAAATGACCAGCCCTCTATTTTACTGATCGGTAGAGTAAAGAAAAGTAGAGTAAAGTACAGTAAAGTAAAGTAAAACAAAATAAAATTATGTGAAATAAAATAAATAAAATTATGTGAAATAAAATAAATAAAATTATGTGAAATAAAATAAATAAAATGAAGTGATATATATCAAATGAAATGAAATAAAGTAAAATAAAGTGTTGTAAAAATGAAATAAAATGTAATGAAATTAAATTAATAAAATGAAAGAAAGTAAAATAAAATAAAATTAGGTGAAATATAATAAAATAAAATAAAATGATCAGCTCTTTATTTTACCGATTGGTAGAATAAAGTAAAGTAGAGTAGAGTACATTAATGTAAATTAAACAAAATAAAATGAAGTGAAATAAAATAAATAAAATGAAGTGAAATGATATAAATAAATGAAGTGAATTCAGTAAAATACGGTGTTGTAAAAAATTAAATAACATGAAAGGAAATTAAATGAATAAAATAAAAGGAAGTGAACTAAAAGAAAATGAAGTGAAATAAAATAAAATTTAATTAAATAAAACGACCAGCCCTCTATTTTACCTATTGCTAAAGTAAAAAAAAGTAGAGCAGAGTACATTAAAGTAAAGTAAAACAAAATAAAATGAAGTGAATTAAAATAGATAAAACGAAGTGAATAAAGTAAAATAAAGTGTTGTAAAAAATGAAATAACATGAAATGAAATTAAATGACTAAAATAAATGAAAGTGAAATAAAATAAATTGAAGGGAAATTGAACGAATAAAATAAAGGAAAGTAAAATAAAATAAATTGAAGTGAAATTAAATAAAATTAAATAAAACGACCAGCCCCCTATATTAGCGATTGGTAGAGTAAAATAAAGTAGGGTACAGTACAGTAAAGTAAAGTAAAACAAAATAAAATGACATAAAATAAATAAAATGAAGTGAAATAAAGTAAAACAAAATAAAGTGTTGTAAAAAATTAAATAACAGGAAGTAAAATAAAATGAAATGAAATTAAATGAATAAAATAAAAAAACAAAAATAAAATAAAAGGAAGTGAAATAAAATAAAATAAACTGACCAGCTCCCTATTTTACCGATTGGGAAGCTTGTAGATAGAGAGAGGGACAACGTATTGATATGTTTCTGCTTTAGGCCTTTTTCATGCTACAGCAACCGTATTTAAAAAAAGAACTAGAAATCTCATACGCGCAGATTATATCACCCTTTTTTCTTTATTCTAAAGATTCTTGGCTACTTTAATACTTTCAGATTTTGTGCTCCCTTTGAAAAGCGAATATGCCTTGTTTCAAGTGGTAGGTAGCTCCAGTACTTTTATACGCTATCTCCGTCGGCGATTTTGACGGGGAGGTAGAATAAAATCACAAGGGGAAAGGGATCTGAGTAATGCCTTTGCGATTAGTTCCTCTTCTGATCAATAAAACGCGAATGACAATGTATTCCTAGTCATCGATCCTTCGCTTAACCCTGTGGCTCGTTAGAAAACCGGGAGGGGAATAGCGAGTGAAATGTGGTTGTAAATATTTGCGCATCACCACTCTTCCGCAATGAAGGGGTTGAAAAAATTCCAATTTACGGCTTCATTTTGACACTAAGCTTGTGGGTTTGCCCACCGCAATAGGGATTATTTCAAATCAATTAGAATGCATTGTTATGTTATCAAATTGATTGTTTGTGGTAATAAACGAGGATAAAAAACCCGAGTCCACAGTATTGAAATACAATAGGCTATAATTAAATTGTTTAGAGCATGCTCTAATAAGTGCATCTTTTTTAAAAAATATGCTAGTTATACGATTAAAATATTGTTTATTAAAAACATGTATATAAGATGAACAGTGTAATTTAAAGGCTTAAATGGAAATTCATTTTATCGATAGAACATTATCTAGAGAAATTGTGATTGAAGAAAACAATCTAATATTAGTATGCTTTCATGCGATATATTATCATGTGTTAGTTGATGCCTTTTCAGAAATATTTATAAAGCTCCCTTGAAGAAAAAAAAATATTACCTGAGTTGCCTGAAAGAAATACACTTTTTAACATCTACTTTTATACACTTTCTAATTTGTATAAACTACTTAACACTCTCAATTTTATACAATATAAATTTGTGTCACTCTCTAATAAAAGCCTAATAACATTAGCTTTGGTTGTGCATTTCGCCATTCATATCAGATGGTTGCGACTACTATTACTCATGAGGTGCGATTCCGTATCTCAATTGTTTGCTTTCCACCTGATCCACTCAGTATAGATTTAGGTGAGACAATTTTGGAGTAAAACCTTGTCATATAAACTTAATCGAATTAGAAAATGATTAAATACTTGCGATATAACAGGTTTGTTACAGATCCTAAGCAGACATCACTTCTGTTAATTGATCTTGGTTATTTTTTAATACTTAAGTATTGTTTGTGATTGAAATTTTCAATTAAATTTGAACAACGTCGCAATACACAAATATTTTATTAGTTACAAAATTAAAAAAAAAATTACAATAGAGAAAATAAAAACTATCTTAAATTAATTTTAGAGCAATAAATACTTAATTGTTAATATTGGAATAGGCTACACAATATAATTAGCATCCCTGATCATTTGGCAATATTTCTAGTACACATAACAGGTCAAATTATTATTTCAAAACATGAAACTTTTATCAAACATACAAAGTGTAATGCATTCAATTTCAACTTTAATGTAGTAATGTAGTGACAATTACAATAGAAATGAAGTGACAGTTACAACTGAAAATAAAATTTAAATATTGACAGGTTTGATATACAACGAATATCCATGCCTAACCCGTGGTTCGAACCCGCACCTTTGGCACAAGATGCCCGAGCACCAGTCACACAGCTATAAGGTGGGTGATTTATTTTATGAGGGCAGACATTTAAGATAAGGGAATAGTTACAGAATAGTAAAGCTATCTAAAGCATTAGCTATCAGGGCGTCCACTAAAACAACCATATGATTCCAATGGCCTGATTTTTTATGGAGAAATCCACCACACATAGTAAAATATGCGTTAATCATTCTGAGTCGTATTTGCACTGATCACGAAACTAGTGATGCAGCAGTTGTTAAAGAATTCAGGGCAAAAACAGGTTAATAGGTAGCAGCAAAAAATGAAACATCAGAATATTATTATACTTTTGTTGAGAATTGGAGGTTTCAATAGTTGTTTTTCCTCGAGGCAAAGCATGTCATGTTTTTGATTTGAATTTATTAAATATGAACCAGCATTCAAATTATGCTAATATGTATATATTTTAATAACACATAGCTTTGTCAAATTGAACAAAATACAATTTAATTTTGGAACAGTGTTATTTAGTCCCAAGTCAAGGGTATTAAATTGAAAAGAATTTATTTGTAGATGCTACTGAATTCTATTGATTACTATAAGATAGAAACATAAAAGCAAGTAACATTAAGCTTTAAAATTAATATTTCAAAAAATATAAAGTAATTTATTAAGCTTTTCGAACGCATCATATTTTTGTTAAAATCATGCATTTTTAATTTCTATTTCAAGTTTTTTAATCATGTACTATCGGAAAGTATCGGTGAAGCAAGAGTCATTCATATTAACGCTTGTTAATCAAATTACTTTGAATTTATTTCACAATTAAACTTACCCTTTGATAAATTACACAACATTTCAATAAAATCAAAACAGGCAGCTCAGACACTTAGATGAATCGTATATTTAGCGCAGACTAAAAATACTAAATTTTACGATAAGTATTTGTTGTCCTTTTAAAGGAAAAGTATAAGAATATATTTTAAAATGAAGTATTTCGTATCGGTGTCGTCCTACTTCAGCAATTTCCATTTGCGCGAAGTGGTCTTACAGTTGAAATTTCTACCCGTTTGCATGACAGATTATTCAAATACCCTCTTTCTCAAATTTCTTTATAGTGCGTAATTATTTTTCCATTAATTCGTGTTGTTTTTATTTTCTAAGATAAGAGAGGGCATTGAGTAAAAAAAAAAGCATCCTATCGTATCTCCGTCGTAATAATTATCCGGCAGTACATCAGGCTTGAAATTATGTAGAAATAAGATAAACATAACACACAAAAATTTAATATGTTAAACACTATGCATTATGAATATAACTCAAAATAAAATGTAATATCTTAAGCAATATGCATTATAAATATAGGTAAAACAATTTAATATATATGAGTCATTCATCCGAAACAGAAAAATGCAGGTCACAACATTATACCACTTTAAAAACAACTACGACAATAATGAATTGCTTTTTAATAACTTTTTATGTTCCAGGCTAACTTTCTCATCAATAATATATTGAATTTTTCCTATATAAATGTATTTAAAAGTGTATCAAACGTCCAAAAGTCATTTTCCTGTCTTGTTATTAGAGCCATTTATGCTGTTATACAGTGGCGGCCCGTGATCGAAAATGGTAGTGCAGCCGGAAACACGCGTCCCCCCACCCCTACACCACACACTTTTCACAATCATTCAAGAACGCTAAGTCTTTAATCTTAATAATCTTAATACTCAAACTGAAATCAAAGTTTCCTTTCAATTTTTATAAAATGAATAAGATGAGAAAGAAAACACTTATTTTTTAAAAACAAAATCAATCCTCCTTTCTTTTAAACTTGCGAATCAATCAATGATGTCGCCATAAAATGGCGTTGTTTTGGTAATACACTCACCCCATCCACGCAGATTTTCATATGCTGAGCCAATCAGCTCATCGAATTCTCAAGGGCAGCCGAAGTTAGAAATAATACTTGATTGGCAGCACCGCTATTACATCGCGAAGAGGGAAGGTTTCTATTGCTTTCCATTGGTTACCATGGTAACATGGCTGCCCGAAACACGTTTCGGGAAACACGGCTGCTGTGTTCGGAGGAAGATCACTTTGATTGGAAGCGGAGGTTTTCTCGTGAATTATTCAGGCAAGAAGATTGCCGTTTATCGAATTTTTTTTCACTTACCATAAAAATGGATCTTCATTTTAGAAAATTGTAAAATAAATAATTTTAGTTTTGAAATAATAAATTTAAATGCAGCCCGGCTGTACTGGCTGTAGTGCAAGAGCCACCACTGCTGTTATAAATGTTAAATAAATTAATAATTAACAAAACTTTCAAACAACAATTAATTTAATGCATTTATAATAAGGTATTTTATACAATGGAAAATAATTTGAAATAATTTCATTCATTTTTTTTATTTAAAAAATTACTAAAATGCATGTCACTGGGCAAAGCATCATTGTCCTGGCATATTGCATTACACTCAATATTTTAATTGGTTGAAACAACCTCATTTAAACATCTAATTCAATTTATAGGTAATAGGATATATTAACTTTATTCAGAACCATCGATACTCGTATTTTCTAGGATTATGCTCTGAGATCATTTTATTTTAAAAGGGGCACCATAATGTGTAGGGTTAGCCAATCCTTCAGGCTGGAAAAACACCGGCTGTATTGTCTTTTTGAAACAATTTCATTTCAATCCCGCGGTGCACACTAGAGAAGTCTGTTTTAGTGATTTTCGATAATCCATGAATTCTACCTTTCTATCAATATCATGGATTTGTATAGAGAAAACGATATTGTTCTCTTGAGCTTTCTACCATATTGCAAACATAAACTTCATCCCCACCATCGTGGTGCCTTTGGACCTCCACAAAAGTGCATTAATACCGTAAGTGATACTTGGATAAAAGTCAATTCAAACAAGAATATGAATAGATACAATATTACTAGTATGAGAACGGCCGTTAAAGGTGGGTCAGGTTAAAAACGGATAGAATACCTGCACATCCAGTCCTACAAAATCTAGTCGCGCAAACGGGAATTTTCCGCCCCTTCGCGCAAATGGGAATCGCGCAAGTGGGCATATTTCCTTTGTATCAACTTGAGTGAATATTTTACGTACTGAATATACTTAATATTTTACTTAATAAAACTGGCATGCGTTTTTTAACGTTACGTTTTCATGAAAGTATTAAAAGTTTGTTACGCATCATACACAATTTTAAATAAACTAATGCACACATTACAATTATTCTTTGAAATCTTTTAAAAGGAAATTTAAATTAACAAATATATTTCTTCTCTTTATTTCATTTAGTCGTACAAACAAGAAACATTTATTGAGAAAACATTTACTAGCAGACATATTTTCGAATGAGCCAAACCAAAAAAAAAACAAAAAAAAAACAGAAAACAACGACATACTAAAGGACCAATTTATTCCAAAAATCCACCTTGTTTTCTCCCAGAGCATTCCGCTTTTTCCATCCTTCAAGAGGGTCAATAAAAAGCTGTTTACTATCACCCCATAACTTATTTCTAGCGATATAACACTCCGAGGTAAAGGCTGTTTCGACATGTGGCACGAGCAACTAAGATAAATATCGTCCTGACATGAACTGCACCGTAATAGAAGCTATCCGATTACGTAGTCCCCTCCCCACCCTTACATCCTCACACGCGTTTGAAGGCTAATAAAGTATCACTAATTGAGGGCATAAATATTTTCGAATGGATGAATGATAAGGATGTCTGGGATTCGTTGATAGTCATGCCTTCATAAGCTACAGAGTTGTTTCTTCGGTGCATTCATTTAGAGGACATCTTTTTCACTTATATGAGACAAATACGGCTCTTTTTGTATACCTATCTATCTGATATAGAATTAAAAGGTACTCTATTTGGTAAGAATGAAAATGGAACGCATTTGCTAATGCAGTTTTAATTTATTACTTTTATTTTGAATTTACAAATTTTGCATCACTTTTATAATAATGCTTAACAAGCTCTGCTGTTCTTCTAAGTGGAGCAAAAATAAAAAGTCGGCTCTTCTAAAACAAATATGAAAGCGTAAAATTTACGTTAAATCACTCATAAATTCTACACGCAATCATCATTGGAATCATATTTAAATAAAGTTTCAAAGATAAACGTCCAAAAATTTTTGTGTTTGTGAAATAAAAAGCATATTTGTAAATTTTCACAAAATTATAATCAAAGATGAGTTTTAAAGAGTTATTAATTTCAACGGAAATTCTATATGATTTTAGGTATTTTTCAAACACCCTAGATTCAAAAACAGATTTTATTTTAACAATCTTTCGTCTTACTAATATTAATCCTACAATTGAGCACCATGATAATAAAATTCACAATTTTGTCAACATAAATAGTATAAATTATTCTCTAACAAATAAAATTCTCTTGAGAGCATAATAATTTAATTGAGACTATCCTAAAATCACTTTCAATGTGACGTAACCCGTTTGCAAAATTGTCAACTACTTTAATCTTCCACAACGAAATCGCAACTTTTGAACGCACATGATACTAAGGAGCTCAAGTTTCTAAACCACTTGATCTGACGGGGTGGAGCGAATAATAAGTAGCCCTGACCAATCAAATCGCCTCCTCTCATCCGTCAGCTTGGTATCTTAAAGTTGGAAGAGCAGGTGGTACTGAACAACAGTTGAAAAAAATTGTTGAGATGTCATTATGTTGAGAAACTGTGGTATTAAGTAAACAAAAAGAAATACATAAAATAAGCAATGACAGAAATATTATAATTTATGTCGTCGGGAACAGCAAACTAATTGCAAAGATTCGCAATTCAAAATAAATATTCTTTTCATAAAATAAGGGAGAGGGGGGGAGGGGGGGGGGCTTTTCCCCAAGACGCCTGTTTTTTTTTTTTTTTTTTGATTATCGAGAAGAGTGAAAAGAAGGGGAAATCATTTCTAGAGTGGGGTGATATTATTCAATTGATTCACGCCAAAATAGATTTTAAATAAATCAAATCAACAGTACATGTGATTGTTTTGAAGAGAAATGTTCAAGAAAATGAGATGATATTTTTTAAGAAATTGTATTCCAAAATACGTATTTTTCTACAAAAATGTAGTTCCATGCAGATGAAGAATGAAGATTTCATCAAAAATTGAATATAAAATCAAATATTAACAAATACAAAGTACAGAAATAAGTGTACAAGAACACTTTTTATCATTTTTACACATTGAACAAGTTTTACCACATGAATGTATCATCTTATTTTTTGCGTAATTTTTTTTTTTTTTTTTTTTTTTTTAAATATGTGCCATTGTGTACAGTAGAAATTTTCAAACTGTCAATTTTTAATTTGAATAATCCTGTTTTCTAAAATGTGGATCTACAGAAAAAATATATTTAAAACGAATAAACTTCAAAGTAGCAACCACTCAAAAATATTATATAATAATTAATACTTTAAAATAGGTGACAAAAAATGTATATTCAATTTATCAAAAAATTAAATTCGCAAATTTTATGTATCATTCATATTAATAACGGTAGCAATTGGCTTCAAATTTTACTTCATAAATTGTTACCTAGCCTTATTACTTTATTATTTTTAAAACTATGTAGTTTTCTAGGTTTTTTTTTTTTTTTTTTTTTTTTTTTTTTAAGTAGTAAGTGACTACATTGAATTTAATAAATTCGCAAAAACTTCACAAAAGTAAACGTCTATTCGAATTTTATCTTTTTTTCAAAGACATTTTAAAGCATAAAGTATTTTATTTTAACTTATATCCTTAATAGGGAGTGCATCACTTCAGGCCGTAAGGCTGCATGCGTGGCTAGCATGCAAGAGGTCTCGCGATCGATCGGCTCTCTTTGAAAGTGTCAAGTATTTAGATAGTTCATAGTGACAAATAGTTGCTTTCGGCTGTGGGGCTGCCTGGTGGAATATTTCCCAGCTCTCTCTCTCTTTCGAGACACAAATACGGAATAATTTCCCTTTGAAAGACATTCCGAGAAGAAGACTCTTTCACACACAGACAACGATCTAACAGTGTTCCAACCCCAATACAATTAACCAGTCGTAATATGGAGTATTTGACCATTTGAAGAATGAAACGAAAATCTATTATTCAAATCGACCTCTCGAGATAATTACGCTTGATCTTTCAAAGAACAATTAAGGATGTCGTTAGAAATCAACAACAATAATTATATCTTATACCTCTATAATGCCAATCCATTTCAATTGAGTGATTCACTAGGACCATAACGAATAGCTATTATTATTTTTATTTTTTTAAGTTGAATACCAAGTTGGCAAAATAACTTGTCTAATGAAAATAAAAAGCCTGGAAGCTTATACAGGAAATTCCCAAATCATTAATAATTTCGGCCGAATAAGTCTTCTTGCTAAGTAAGGTGTCAAACTAGATTTTTTATTGCCATCTTTGTTCCAATATACTTTTCCATGAATTTTTTCTTTTACCAGAACCAAAACTAAACACTCGTGTTCTTTATTATTCACGTTTGGTCCAAAAAATAAGTTAAAAAGTAAATAATAATATTTTTTTTTTTAATGCCTTAGTTTTAAAAGAGAGGAGAGTTTGTCAAGCACTGCTGGAGTTCTACTGTGACGTCATGCCCTTTCCATGTCCAAATTATCTAGTGACCTTGAGATTAAAGAAATTCTTTTCACATTGGTTTATTTTTAAATAGGCCTACCTGATGACACTATAGTTAACAGTCAGTCTTTTGACAAAGAAAGGAAAGCAGATCGATTTTTCCAAGATCCTTTACCTGCTTTATCATTAGGAGTTTCCTTGAATGATAAGAAAACTCTCGAAGTCGGACATGAAAAGTTGTCCACTCGACTAGCTCACCAACCCCCACTGTTTCGCCTTCGAAAGAAAGAAAAAGCAGGTTCTATGCGGAAAGAACAAACTTCCTGCATAGAACTGTATCATGTTAGTCAACACATACACTCCCACTGCTAGCTAGGTTGCTTCTACTTCCCTTCTTCAACTATTTATTGGGGAATGCCTATTATGTAAGCTCGTATTAGAGTTTCCATTCAATATTTTATCCATCCTTTTATTCTACATCAACTCAGAAGTTGTGCATCTTTTTCATAGGGAAGTTCCAAGCGATTGAACCTTTGTGCGGTTATTTACATATATAAATATATGAACTTCCCTCAGAAAAAGAAGCACAGCTTTTGAGTTGATACAGAATAAAAGGATGAACAAAATGTTGAATGGAAACTCTAGTAAAAAACTGGTATAGTAGGCATTACCCAACAAAAAGTTGGGGAAGTGAAAAGGAACTTCCTTTTCTATCAAAGCGAGCAGGTGATATGTATATGGTTCCTCTCAAAGGCTAATTTTTTGTCTGGTTTTGGTAAAGGGATGGATCGTAATTGAAGATATCATTTTGTACTGGATTTTCGTACTATTGATAGCGAACAATTTACTTTGTAGATTTTTTAGCAAAGGGAAATATTTTTAAATTGCTGTAACGAAAATGAATCTGTAGGCTTGTTTATTTGTAAATGATTTAAAAGTCTAACATTTTTTTTTTTTTTTTTTTGTGACAAAGAATTACAATTTGTGCTAAAGTTTTCTGTTTTGTATGCATGGATAAAATTAAACTGATGTGATAGAAAAAAGTAAATTGTACAATGTAAATTCTGTAAACATCATTGAAAATATAAGAATCTTGGAAATTCACAAAGCATTTAATAGCATTAATAACTATTACGTATGAAGTTTTGAGAAAAATCTAAGAATTAACATCATCAAATTCAGTTTTCCCTATCGTATGATCTTAAATTAAATTCAGTTTTCGGTTAAGCGCAATTCTCTTTTTTCAAGATAAAAAAAATTCGGTTTATACTTTTATTTCACCATCATTAGTTTCCAATCTCTAAAAAAACCGTCAAAAGAATTCGTGGCTGATTTAGCAGAAAATAGACGAAACACCTAATTTACTCCAGGGAAAGTCAAAGAAAAAACCCATCATGAGCATCAGAGAGATCTATAAAAAAAGACCTCACACAGAGGTCGTTAATAAAAAAACCCTCCTTCCCAGATTCAAAACAAAATGAAGCGCTCAAGTGTAACCCTTTCAACACCTCTACGAATACGTGAATCAGCGTTGAACTGCAACGAGGGGGAGTATATTGGGGGGAAGGCATCATTGTCCCCCAAAGAAAGAGGGTGGGGATGGGGAGAAATCGCAGCTTTTCTATCTGATCCTGTCACTGGCAAACAAGCGTGGTCTTCTCTGACTGACACGCCGGCTCAACGCCTCCGGATTGGTCAGTGCTCGTCACGTGGTGTTGTTTTCACTGAATATGATTATAGTAGGGGACGGTGAGGAAAGAAGCGCGAGTTACAGACTGGAATCACAAATCATCTAACACCCAACAAAATGACTTCTTTCAACAACAATTCGCCGGCTAACGGTTTCGTCAACGTTTTGGACTCAGACGATTTTTATCTCAGGAACTCGGAGTATGATGCGTATGCACCCCAGTACGTGTCATCTTATACTCGATATCAACAACCGTATCCAGCACATAGGTTTGACGTGCCAGGGAATTTAACACCCCCGCTACCCGACCGGACATCCCCTTGTGACTTAACCTTTTTCGGTGGCACACCTAGGTACGCTCACGTAGCTAACACAACGTATGACACGAACCTTTACAACCACCAGAACTATTATTACCGGGCAGATGTGCTGAATCCACCGGGTGCCACTGAAACAATTGACTTTGACCACTGCAAAATAATCTCACCGGCATTTACCCCACCGAGCACATCGCAATACCAACCGCCATCGCAATCAGCCGAAGGTAGCCCCTCAGATTCTGGGGTAAGTACTTCGCCACCCGTCGATCAAAAGACAGTTTCAGAAAGTGTTTACCCCTGGATGAAAGCAAACGCAAGTGAGTGATGTATTTGTTTTATTATGCATTTTGCACACTGTATGATTTTCCATATCGAAATAAGTAGGCAATTCGTCCACTTTAAAAGCAGCCAACCGTGTATTAAATCACGTGCTAACTAAGGAAAGTCATGCTTCAATACAAGTCGTCATTTATTTAATGCATACACTTCTTTTAATGTCAGACCAATTATTTCAAAACAAAAGAGCATGGTCTTCAATTTTTTTTTGCTGAATTGTTATGCACTTATTATAGAAAAAAAATGCTACTTTTGTGTTTTGATAACTTAGAAACTGGTTTAGACATTTAGAAAAGTTGACTTCTAAATTTTAAGCGGGAAAAGAGGTAGGTGATTTTTTTCTTTGGATATAGTGCAAATACAAGTCGAAAATTTGACAAAATGCGAATATTTATGTAACAAGGAACTAATTTTGTAACAAAACGCTAGATTAACTATTTCTTTGAAAATAATGCTGTTTGTTTACAGTTGTAGCTCTAAAACTTATTACGACGCAGTATGGACTACATGTTGCTCTTGCACTGGTAAACCTAATCGATCAACTAAAACTTTTTAGGCTTCCTTTAAAAATTGACTTGGTTAAAAACACTTTTGAAAAATTATAAAAATTAGAAAATATATTAAATGCACAATTGTGGATTTTGTCACTTCAAATATAAATCAAATAAAATTTGAAGTTTTCGTAATAAATGTGATAGGGGGTTGATCGAAATAAAAAATCGTTTCGATTTTTTTAGGAAGTGCTTAATAGCAAGAATTAACAATTTCATAATATATTTTTTGCAAAATAAAAAGACTCAAAGAAACAAATGAAAATATTTAATTCCATTCTAAGTTTTGTTTATTAAATTATATTCCTTATTTGGAATTCACTTTGTATTTATTTTTGAATATAAAAGAGCATGCATATAAGGGTCTAAAAAATGAATGGAGGAGGAAACTGTTCAGTGTGTATTTACGCGGTTGCCCTGATAAACAAAAGAACGAAAAGAGATACTCGTAACCGGTTTCAAAATCCACGTGCTATTTGCGGCTGTTAAACTTGGCTCCCTTACGATCGTTGTTGAATTACAATGAGGAAGACCTCAACTTCTCCCGCTTTTCTAACGTCCTTTTTTATTATTATTAATTGGCATTGTTCGCACAACATTGAATATCATAATTATCTTTTTCGAAGCAACTCGCAAAATTGAAAGCTCTTTCGATTCCCTTTCGCGAATTTTTCTTATTGAATTGTGTTTTGGCGAGTAAGGTTGACTTTCAGTAATATTATTGATAATGCATATAATTTTTTTCATATCTTATTTGTTATTGAAAAGAGCATGCATATATTTCATACTCTTAGGATTTATTTAGAAATTTGGTACACACTGATACATAATACTGAAACGTGTTTCGCAAGGTAATTTTTGCTTTTATATCTAAAATACTTTAAATTTGGTTTGTTTCCAAAGATATTATGAAATAGTTAAATAAATTAGTAAACTTCGTTACATATCTTTTTGTAACAATTGTACTAGAAATATAAAAACGCAAAACATATATTATTTCTCATATCATTGTGTATTATTAGCTTTCCATTACACACGACCTATTATATTGCTTAGCGTTGTTTCTGATATGTGACTATGGATTAAAAAATGAGCTTTTAGAGTGAATTCCATTACATTTATATTTTATAAATTACAATTTTTGTTTACATAAGGGTTAAACTATGCATTTTTACTGATTTGTGTGAGTGGCTTTTGCTTCAAACACGTTCTTCAACAATAAAATTACGTCCGATTTATTGTTAGGGATAGTGCTTATTTTAAAATACTCTTTTCAACATGTATTATTACTCAATAATAAATATAAAACTTATTAACAAAAAATTAAATGGTCAACTTCAACACACAATTTTTAACATTGTGTGACATTAACAATGCAAAAAAAAACCAGTATAATCAATGTTGTTTAAAATAACGATGTTGAATGAGAACAATATATATTTGAAATACAAACATAAGCATACTTAACAACATTTTTGTTAAAGTTTGAAGCAAAACCTTTAAAGTCAGTATTTAATGATAAATGGAAGTAAGTAAATCCTTTCAAAACCTTAATTTGTTAAGGAAACGCCATCCAAAATGTTATCTTAGAAAATTCCTTTTGGTCTTGAGAGCAAACAGAAAGCATCAAGTTCTGCTTTCCCCAGCAATCGTATCGGCCCTGTCTTAAAATTAAGATACACGAGCAAAGGGAACTGCGAGCTAGAAGATGGATTGATTAACTAAACTAATCATGTTCATTAAGGCTGCTATTTTCTATTTGCACGATAGATTCACTAAATTGCAGCTACTTGGTGGAGCAGTGTGTAATCGCCCAAACCATCTCTTTGTTTCTCGTCACTTCATGTAGAAATACAGCGACCGTCCTTGAGAAGAGCAATTATTGTTACGTTGATTTTGTGTGCCTAATAAAGATGTTAACAGGGTTTAAATTAATTGTTACATTCGCCGCTTTCCTATGTGGGTGGTATTGTTTCTTGTATGCTCCTCAAATGGATTAATCATTCTTGAAAGAGAAATTTGTGTTTGATATCAGTCACTTTGGACAAAGCGGTGTTTCCAAATTTTAGATACATCAATTCAAATGTGGGCATTCTTAAAAATTATAGCAACTTGCGCATTCGTGTAACGTTGCTCATATGTTTGATATCGAGAAAGATTCATTCTGTAGGCTTTTTATTAATGTACATTTTTTTTATTTTGCTTAAAATGAATTTTGTGTTTTAATAATTGATGTGTTTTAATAATTAATAATTGATGGCTTTATCACATAAAAGCGTCTTGTAACACATCACTAGCGTATACATAATTATGACTTTCTAATCTTACTGTGCTATTTGTTATGGTAAATGGAAAAAGAATCTTTAATTCAATACTATAAGTACATGTATTTGTATACAAGTTTGAATAATTTTGTTTGGTTATCAAATATAATTAAAATTAATAATTTTACTTCTTGTAGTATTAGCAGACAATACTTTCTACTTAGTAATTAATTTTTTTTTACTGTTCTTTCAATAATCATTTCACAGCAACAAAATTCTTTTCTCAGATAGGATTTTATGTATCATAACATTAAATACAGTACTTTTACTAAAACTGAGTATTAAACAGTACATATATGTGAAATTAATAATTGTCAAGTTTAAGAAGAAAGCAAATTAAAAATGTGTTGTATTTCGAAAAAATTAAGAAATAAATATGTTTGAACCACTGAAAAAGCCCTTTTGCAATAGTAATTATTTTGTAGTTCACAAACTTCATGGGATTTCTAAATGACAGGTTTCTCGATATATGTAATATAATAGAAACTATCATTCCTTTGAGTACAACCTTCTATAACTTTCAATTACCCATACGTTTACATAGGGCATTATTTTCAGTAAAAAAAAAAAAGATTTTTTTTTTTTTAACATTTCTCCCCGTTTCGGAACATCCTGACTTCAAAAAAGTGGTCTATGATGTTCAAATTTGGTGTATAGATGAGTATTGGCCATGAGACCTGTCATTAAGGTTTTCGTTAAAACTGCACATGTGCATAAAGTAGTTGCTATTGAAAAAATCCTGTTTTTCAGTAATTGCTAAAAAACGGCTCTAACGATTTTGATCAAAATCGATGTGGTAATGCATATAATGGTGTTCTAAACATCTCCACCTTTGAAATTCCCGTAAAATTTGATATAAAGACGTTAAAAAAAAAAAAACACGTTTTTAATATAGAGTTCTCCTACAAGAAAGAATAATGTGAGAATTATCGAAAATATATCGCCAAAATCACCATTTTGGCGATGTTTTTTTTAAAGTCCCATATAAGAATTATCATCAAACTGGCCCTTTTTTCTAGATGAATGATGAAGATATAAAAACGGTAAATAACACCAATCCACTTCAGTAAAATTGTCGAATTGAAAGTTGTGCGATGTTTCACACCTTTAGTTTCCGTTTTCATAATACAATTCATAGTTTGTTGTGATATTACTTTAAAAAAATAGAGGTTTCCAAATTAGTGAAATGAAATAATATGTTATTTATTGATTTCAGAGGCCTCTCCAGGTCCAAAACGAAGTCGCCAGACCTATACTCGATTCCAAACTTTAGAATTGGAAAAAGAATTCCACTTCAATCGCTACCTCACTAGAAGACGTCGCATAGAGATTGCTCATACACTGGGGTTGACTGAAAGGCAAATTAAAATTTGGTTTCAGAACCGACGAATGAAAGCAAAGAAAGAAACTCCCAATCAAAACAGTCATTCTTCAGATGCTCTTGTCCCGACTAATCACAATGCTAATGGACGCCAAAGCAAAGATGGTTTGTATTTCTTTCCACAGCAAGACGAAAGATAACTGAGATCATTAGCATTGCTTCTATCATGTTTGGATTAATGACAAGACTATGCAGAAATGTAGAGTTCCTAGAAATAGAAGTTTATATTACATCAAATATTATTTCTTACGAAAGGAGGTTGAAGCCTTTATTTTGTAATGGCTTCAGCAAAAATTTTATAGATGGAATCCTTACGATAAAAAGAAAAACGCTTATTAGAATGAACACTTTTTAGTCTGTAAGAATAGTTTTATTTTGTGTTAAGTACATTTCTTCGTGAAATTATATATTTTTAAATGTGACTATCACACAATTGTGTATATTTTAAAGTACTTTTAGATAATTGTATTTTTAAAAATCAATTTTGTTTTTTCAATGATTTCATAAAAAAAAAATCATCTGAGGTGATTTTACTGTTCAAAATGAAGGTCTAATAACAAGGTGCAGAAAACTTTTTATTTTCATAAATTCGATTTTTTTAATCGTAATAAAAATGAATAAATAGAAACTGGAGATCAATATCTTTAGCTCGTCGTATAAATTGATTGAACCAAAATAAAAGAAGATCTTTGAAACACTTTGATATACAAAGTATTTCAAAATGATTGATTCTTACATTGTTTATGTCAATTTCTACATAAAAAACTAGAATTTAACAACTACATTAATAATGTATGGAATTTTTGTTTAACAAATTAATTTCTTTCAGTTACAATCTAAACTTTATAAGTATATTGTGATATATTATCTTAGCTTTAATGATGGCTAAGAGCAGAATTGAAAAGATAGATGCCATGAAATCTGGTTGATGTTCCTAATAAATATGTTGCATTGTGTCACTTTTAATTTAAATTTTCAAATCTAAACTTATTGATGATAAATTGCAATGAGCATGCACTTTAGATTTGGTGTTAGTATGACCTGATTAAATGTACGAATGAAGAATGACCACAATAACAGGTGTTGAGCTGAATAATATAGGCTTGAAATCTGTAATGAAGTGAGCAGAGAAAAGCTAATTTCAAGTACACTATCCTCATTTTATCGGGTTTAAATGAATCTTTATGGACCAGGTGCAATGATAAAAAATGATTCTATGATTAATCTCTAAATGTCAATTTTTTCCCTCCCTACGTCTAACCCTTTCCTGCCACGGATTCCACCGCTTTGGTGATGGTTGTCAAAATAAAACGTCCGTGAACATTTGACAGCAGCAGATCCACCCCTTTCTGTCCGAAACCCACAATTTACTATTCAAACCCTAAACTTTTCCTTTAGTGAGGGGGAAGGAATCCCTAGACCTCTTCGTGCTACCATATTTTTCTGTCAAAAAGCTGAGGGGGCTACAAGAACACCCAACTGGGTCTCCACTCCCTTCCCTGTGTACCCAAACCATTAGTCTTTTTCAGGCTACCCTTTCCAACAAAAGGCCTGTTCTTCTTCTGTTGTTTCACGACTTGACAATAAGCTTTTACCTTTTCGGAGTCACTGCGACAGACATCACCTGCCTCCTGGTCGATAGCAGCAGGACCCCAATTGTTCAGGCCAAATGCTTTGATGGTTTTATGATGGCTGCCATCTTTGCCGGTATTTAGTTTGGAATTCTTACCCCTTTTTCCTGTTCTTTCATCCTTTCCATTTACCCTTTGCTGCCGGCTTCTCTTCTGTTTCTGCTGTAGGCTAGCAGGTTTTAACAAGGGAAGCCTGCTGGCTGAAAGAACTTGCTCACTTGGAAAATAGGTATGTTGAAAAGCTTTTCCTCGATTTTCACTAGACTGGTTTTGTCAAAAATACACTCTTTTGTCTATGTTATTGATGGATCAAAAAGTATTTCGATGACATGCTATTTCAACTATTTAGAAAAGGAAAAAGCAACATATTGCTATTAATCATAACATTTGAAGAGCATAGTTTTCTTCAACGTTTTACATAGATTCAGGACAAGTGAGAAACTTTCTACATGGCTAGTACTTGAATAGTCAGATAATTTATGAATTATTTTATGCTCATGGTGTTTTACGTACAAACAATATAAATGCGTAACATTTACAGTGTTTAATAATATTGTAAACAAGCAAATCTCGGTTTATTTTAAAACTAATTGGATTAAAATTCAGAATTGGTTTTAAAATGCTTCCGAGTTTTTGACACATTAACCACGATTTCCCTATTTTGATGTAACATACTATATTACAAATGCAAGTGTTTTCTAAAAAGCAAAAACATATTTATATAAAATGTATTATAGCTTATTTTTAAAAACATGTATAAAATGTAGAGTGTCTTTTACGGACCTCAAAATCTGAAAAGGGGTTTGAAATTGAACAAAGTTAGGCAAAAAAATCCACTTCTGACAGGCATCTTGAGTAGAGTGGCTTTTATTATCCTTGCGATGCATCTCTAATCATACGAGCGATTAAACACTTTGAGCGAGATCTCATGTATTATTCAGTTGGATGCTATCCCCTCGTAATAGAGCAACCATGTATTCGGGGTTGAATATGTTTTGATTACCCTAGAAGAGCCGCAGCGAGAATAGTGAAATGTTTTCAATTGTATTGAAATCAAAATGTAAAGGCACGGTTGATGAAATTATTATTAAAGAGCTATTTTTGAGAATACAATACTATTAGAAAAAAACAATTGGAGAGAATTTCAAGAATGTTCTAATAAATTCCATTTATATTGATACATAAATAAAATTAATCCGTTTTTATAATTTTGAAGAATTGTAACTATTTATTAGAGTATAAACAACAAGTAGATTGTATTTTTATAGGGTATTTAAAAAAAATATATTTGTTTATCTAAATAATTAACAAGACAAAGCCTAATAAGGAAACCTAAAACCCTGAGACACAAACTAATAGTGTTTTGCAATACATATCGTGCAATTTTCTTCTATTTAAAATAATTTTCTATTCGCTATTGTTCTCTCTTTATCAAAACGAACAAATATTATATACGAAATCAACACAAACCAAAAACACATTGTATATACATTTATATTTTTAGGTGTTTTTATTGTGTGTGAAATGAGATAATCAAAATATTATGCGGGTAACTAAAATGAAACGGGTACGTCGTGAAATAAATATTGTAATGTTAAGATCTGTGTTGTTTAATAGTGCTATAAATACTAGTTGTAGTTTGTATAAGTGGAAACTAATTAAGTGTTGCATATATACTCTTAAAGTGACTGATAAAATAAGAATATCAATATTCGGATGTGAAAAAACTACTTCATTTATAGTTCCTTATTTTATCGGTAATGGTGATTGTTAAATGGCCAAATGTGATTGTTAAACACTACCAAAACACAATTGCACTGAAAAGTAAATCTTTTACAGTAATGAACTTATTAGTGATGTGATTTTAAATTATTATTATCAATGTGTCATGAAATAGATTGAGCTTTTATAACCGATCAGTATACGTCTGAATCAGTTCATTAACAGTTTTTCATATTTTGTCATTTAGAATTTCAATTTGAAATATTGTTGATATTACCATTCCATTTTTCTTTTTGACTTAATATGATTGCTAGAAAACCAAAGTTACGACTCATTTTTATTGTTTACTATTTATACGTAATATTATGTATGACATCAATATTATGTAAATTATTTGACTTTATAAAAAAACTTTATTTATATCATCTGAGTGGTTATATAGATTTTTCTTTATAGTTATAAATACATATTGACATATTGTAGCAATAAGTATCTTATACTTTTGTATATTTTTTAAGTAATAGATCAAATAATTTTATGTAGGCAAGCCATTAAATTGTACTTTTTTGCTTTGCCTTATTGGAATGCTTTGGTTAAACATTTAAGTCGTCCATATAGAAGGTATACGACTTATATTTGATGAGTGTATAAATACCAGTTTTGTTAACAAATAAATATTTAATTAAAAATTCTTAAATAATGTTGCATTGTATGAATCTGGAAAGAAACGTTTAGTTATCAAATTATTAAAAGAAATATTAAAGTGATAAAAGCGTGCTATGGAATTTGCTATGAATCTTATATCGTACTTTTAGAATGACATAGGCTTTTATTGTCGTATTTAAAAGAGTTTTTGGAGTTTTGCTAGTTTTCTTTTAAAATTCAATTGAAATCATAGGTGTTGAAGATTGGCCCACTAGATTTTTGAACATATTGGTAGGAGTTGTTATTATTTCAGTTTATAATAACACTTAATTTATTACAGTGAATTGCAGTTATTAATTCAACCACCATTACAGTTATTGAAATGTACTTTAAATGTTCTATATTATATGAATATGTTCTATATTATATGAATATGTTCTATATTATATGAATATGTTCTATATTATATGAATATGTTCTATATGTAAAATGAATTTAAAAACAAGAATGTTTTCAACAATACATTATATTTGAGAGTTTAGATATTATGATCTAACTCGTAAATGGCATTGTCTTACTTGGCAAGCCTTCTACGATTTTAAAGTTTTAGATGCCAAAAAGAAAGGGGGAAAAGAAACAAAAAGAAACATCAGTTATTTTCAATGTATTCAGCTGATACTGAGAAATAACTCCGAGTTATTTAGAGAAAATATTTTGTTTTGCATTTTTTTCATGTGGTGTATCTTTTTTGTCAGAAAATTTTAAATACGACTATTTTTTTGACACAAGATATACACTCATCATTTCTAACTCAGATCCAGTTCATAGTTAGTTTGCCTGTAAGGAATGAATTTTCTCAAATTGATGTTCAGCTATTGGATGCGACCTGTATCCTCAAACAAAAATCAAATTAGTTTTATCTACAGCTTCTTCCCAAAGTGAACTATTATGTAGTTTACCACTCTTCAAGTAAGAAAACTTATTATTATGCTATACAATGTTTAAGAAACTTGTAGTCTAATTACTTAGAGTAGAAAGTAGTAGAGTTTCTGTAGAAAATAAACAGTATCAAAGTAAAATTTTTATTTAAACAGAATCGATTATGACCTAAGAAGAATACTGGATGTGTAAAGGTAATTAAATTTTGGCTACTCTACAGCTTTGATAATGATAACAGCTGCACTGAAATATGGAAATATGACAATTATCTAAAATAAGTTATACTTCAAGAAGATTAAATAATTATGAAAAGCCCCTAACACTGATAAATCAATTACGGATCAATGCAAAAGCATCCACGCAACAGGAGAATATTATAGTTTTTCTTCACTGTTCAATTTAATTATCTATTAAGTAAACAAAAAGTTCTTTACCAAATAATATCTAAAAAAAAAAAAAGTTGATTAAGTGATAGTAGGTGTACATTTATAACTTGTACTTTAAATTCACGCTTTAATACAGCTATTAAAAAGTGCGATTATAAGAAAACTTAAAGGAAAAAAATTGGTGAAACAATGCCAGTAAGGAAATTAGAAGCCATTTATAGCATTAAATTTTAAGTAATTCGACTTCACATATTATTTCATAACTATACATTCTTGAATTGCAATAAAATAATATTTTTATATCAATTTTATTAAAAAAAAAAAAAAAAAAACATTTAATTTTCCCTCCACTATAACGCTTCCCCCTAAAAAAAAAACTCCAGCGTATAAATAATTGAAAAAGTGGGGAAAAGGGAGCAAGTGGCTTCCCCAAGTTAATATCCCACTTCATTTCAAACGGTAAGATCCCCCCAATCTTCTTTCGTAACCCAGCACGTCTACTTTGCGGCCTTCCAATACCGCTGCCAAGAGATGATATTACATTCCTCGACAGGCATATACAAGAAGAGCCGTATTTGAAAGATAGCCAAACAATCTCTTGATCAATAAATATGCCACTTCTATATTTTATATCCCTTTCCTTGCATTCTGAGCAATAACATATCCGTGTGGTTCATATTTTATATGCTGAAGCAACATGTGCGGGTGCAAGTTACGGATGTCCGTTATGTATCAATTCTTTTCACAGATGACAAAAATAATGTATGTACACACTCTGCAGATATCCCGTAAACACCATTCTTTTCTCACAAATAAATCATTTGATTCTAAGAATGCAATTCGTATCTGGCGGCATTTTTATAAATGACGTGTTCAGTGATAATGCTGTTTCATGAGCATTTCTGGATGCTTGCAGTTATAATATACGTGAGAAAAGAAGTGTTTTCAAACTAAAATAAATTTGTTGAGGAGAGGAAAATTTTCTTTGATGTTAGCAATTTGAAAGGATAGTCGTGTGTCGTGAGTTGGTTCTATTTAAAGCGTAAGAATGTGAAAACACCAAAAAGTGCTAATCGAATTTAGCGGTCCAATTATAGAAAATATGACATTAATTTACAATCAACTAAAATTGTCCAAATTAATAAAGAATAATATCTACACTCGTTTTATTTTAAATATGATTTATATAATTTATTTAGATACCTTTGTAAATTTTTCTTTAAATTGGTTAAAAGGCTTTATAAATTTGATTGACATTAAAATGTTAGAAGTTAGAATAAATTTGTTCTATTAATGGTATTGGTTAGTTAAACAGTTATAAAACAGGATGTCAATTGCAATGTGTTTTAAAAGGCGACTAAGTAAAACAACTGAAATGGAGTAAATTTTCAGAACGAAAATATGTTTACTGTACTTCCAATAAAATCTTTTCCCTCACTTCTCAATTCAATTTTCTATTTGAAAAACAGAAAACTACAGTTTCTTAACCGAATAAATATCTCAAAAAAATGGTAAGGTTATGTAATAGTATTGTATATTCATCACTTGTACTTTAAATTTACGTTTTTAGCACAGTTATTAGAAGGTACGTTTATTAGAGAATTTAAAGGAAAAAATTAATAAAACAATGTCCAGATGGAAATTGGAAACCCTTTATAGAATTCAATTTTAAGTTATTCGATTTCTTATGAATAAGTATCTATATGAATCAAAAAAATCTCACCTGCATAAAAAGAAAAGAAAAAAAATATTTGAAGACGAGTTCAACAAATTTTTTGTTTGCATGAAGAATAATCCAGCATGAATCGTAGACTAATCAATTTATTCTAGTCTAAAATAATGAGCACTACAAATGTATTTAAAATTAATTAAACATATCTTCAAAGCTTTTTTTATCAACTTCAGGAAGCTACAACAAGCTAGAATTAATTTATTTCAAAAAGATTAATTGTTGTATAGCACCTATACACACATTAATTTAAATAAATGTTGGATGATAACAAAAATATACATTAATAAAATTAATAGATAATAAGAACTGTTTCAATTTAATTTATGTTGATTTTAGTTACTGCTTTTCAATTGAATATTAAAAATAATTTAATTAAATCGATTGTTTTGTGATGAAAGCTAACTTTTGACATAATTTTGAGCATTCAGATGGTTCTTTATTCTAAGACATCGTTTAAGAAAAATAATAACTATTCTCCGTCAAGAATTGTCATTCCCATTAATAAATGTAGTATAAACAGTAAAAGGATTCAAATAAAATGTTGTCACGGCAATATAAATAATACATCAAATACATTGTAACTGTGGTGAACACATTCGGCAGGTGTGGATGATCAATTATTTCCGTTCTACATTATAAATTGCCGTTCATACGCGACATGCACACTTAGTGTATTTTTGACAAAAAAAAATACGTTGTGTTGATTTTTTGTAAAAATGGTAACTGGCTGAATTACTTTTCATTGAACTCATTTATTTTTTGTTTTGCATGATTTGAAACGTTTTAACAAATATAATTCGACATGTAATTATGTACTTAAATCAAACAAATAATAAATGGTAACTACATGCATCAACATTTCTTGGAAGCTATCAATGCTAGTAACACAATCTAGATTTAGGAATTTTTCTGGAACTAAACATAATCTAGATTTAGAAATTTTTCTAGGACTAATGACCATTTTCTGCACCAAAAAATCCTTGTCTAGGTTGGTTGTTTTCAGATTATCTGGCGCCTTCAACAACACGATGGCTATAATGCGCCGAAAAATTCGTCACTTGACAAGCCAACATACATTTACAAACACCCATGCCTGACACGGGACTCGAACCCGCAACATCGTGGTCCAGAACCTAGCACGCTAACCACTATACCGTTTGGTCGGCCCTTGTCTAGGATTCGAACAAAAAACAGTATCGATTCGAGTATCTAACTAAATGTTATTTTCGATCAAGAAGTGGACTACTGAAATTGTTTGGCTCAGCATAGCGCTATTTTGCCATAAAAAACACTCAACTAAGCAACCTAACGAAATTGCGTCAAGAATAGACAGCTACATCAGGGTTCAATTTCATGAAATCTATTCAAGGGTTTCGTTCAGTTCACCTCACGAGAAATGCACACATATACTTATTAGTCTATTTCCCTCCAAAAAGGAGTTAGTTTTAGTGGCACACGCTTTCACCCCTAAATATAGGGACGGGTAACATCTTTCTTTTTCTTTTAACAAACAAAACAAAATCCCACGAGAAGAGTGATTGACAGAATTTTTATCCAGCAAAGTGCCTAAGCGATTTTTAATTGAGGCACCTCAAAAATTCGATCTTTTATTTCAAATTAACGTTCTATCTCTACTTTTCCCCCCACTTCTACGACAGATCCCTATCGATAGATCCGCTATTTCCCCTGGAAAAAAATTTAAAAAAGAATGCAAACTCGAAGAAGGGGAATAAAAAACGAGGGAAAAATGAGGCTATGCCTACCCCTCCTGGCTGAAAGGACTTTCTAATAGGAATGTGTTTAAATGGAAGTTTTGAGTCCCCGAAATTAGGGGAGTGAGGAAACGGGGACAGATGCGCCAGCTCACTTCATTCGACCGAACTTGTTTCCCCTTTTGAATTTCACATAAATTTATCATACTCATGTTTCTTGGTGACATCCATCATCAGCAAATATTACAATGCGGGATATCTGCAAGTATTCTCGAGATTTGAATAATTTCTTCAGAGGTTGGACTGGTTTGGGTTGCCATGAATGTAGTGCAAACCTGAAACAAAGGTACAAAAACACAATTCATTATCAGTTAAATCACTCAATGCTCAAATATTTTCGTATCATTTTTCCATTTTAAGCAGTATTTTCTGTGTTGAACTTACATTTGTCAGGTCTTCAATGTTCAAATATTTTCAAATCATTTTTACATTTTAAGCAGTATTTTCAGTGTTAAACTTAATTTATCACGTCTCTAGACATTGTATGGATTTCTGCATAACTCCTAGAGTAATAGTTTGAATTGCTTCAATGAGGATGATCATATTGTGTGTGTGTAAAGGGAGATGATATTTAAAGTTGGTATTTGGTTTATTTAAAACGATTTTTTTTTAATTTGATCATAACAGTTTAGGAATCACAAATATATGGATACCCTAAGCTTGGGCTTGTACTAAAGTAGTTAAACAGTGAGACATCCAAAATATCATGGTTTCTAATGACTAAATGGTTATTCTTAATTCTATTGTAGAAAAAAACAAATGGTATGAAGAGTAGGATGTACGTTATAAAAAATGTATCTAATTAAAAGTAATTGATAATTTTTTTTTTTTGAAATTGCCTAAATTTCGAAAAAGTCTACGCAAAAGTGAAAGGTTTTTATGCTTTTTCTTTAAGTTTTACTCATGCGTTGATTCGTAAAGGAATTCCAAGAAAAGATCGTGTTTTCTCATCCATCACCATTGCACCAATCTTAGTTCAAGAAACACACCTCTTCAATAGAAATACAATCGAAGTGACAGTAGTACTTTTGAGCAAGTGCCAGTCTTTGTAGGAGAAAACAAAGAAAGAGTGCTGACAAGAGTTGTTGAAAGGTTGCATAATGTACTTTTCTAGCTGACAGAGAGCCGAGAAATTTATTTCCGATGTTTTATTCTGTCACTAATAACAGCCTTTTAGGTGTGTGATGCTCGCTGAGTGTTTCTATTTGAGTGTTTGTTTTAGTATAAAAGAGTTAACCTCTTATGGATGAAAGAAATTACTTAAAAAGACACGCATCAAAAACTTAGGTTATAGTTTTTCTGAAGAGTTAAAAAGTTATATTAGCTAATCATCGAATTCAAATCTAGACGTATTTAAACACAATGCAGAAGCCAATGATATTACAAGTGTACAAAATCATACTTCATAAACTATTATCAACAAACTTAAAAATAACCTTACTAATGATTTTGATTTTATGATGTTTATTTATTTGATTGAAACTATACTCTTTATAGCTTGTTATAAAAATCATAATGATATCCCTCCAAGTGTTGCCGTATTTTTTTTCCTGTAAATTATATTATATCCTGTGAATATTATTAAAATAATTAAAAAAAGTCCCTCCCTGTAAATTTTAGAAGAGTAGAGCAATCTTAATCTTACCTAATGATTTTCTAAATTTGAATGAACTGTTTTATTGTTATAATTACTACTAGATGCATGGCCACGTATTGTGTAGATCCGTCATTGTGTATTAGTCCCAGTTTTTGACATTTTGCGAACCTGGCTCGCTTCGCTGGCTAGAAGGTTCACTGCCACGCAAACTCAAGTTGGCTTTGCTCGCTAAAAGTTTTATTGCTAGGTAAGCACATGCTCCGCTCGCTGAAGGGTTCGTTACTGCAACAAAGATAAGTGTTTGCTCCTTCTTTAAAAGGCTAATATCTACACGAACCCTTATTATTAGAACCCCACTCACAACCGAGAAACAAACACAAATTTATCGTTAATACAATAATACAACCCCCTCTCACTCCTCCGAGAATAATTTAACATTCTATTTGTGAAAGCAAAATTAGATGACCAGAACTACTTATGTGTAAAATTTCCAAGTGCTACGCATATTGGAAGTCACTTTCTATAAAGTCACAAGAACAGAGCCACATACCCATATATAGACTGTTTTATAATTATAGATGATCAGAATTGCTCTTTGGTTATTTTAAGATTCTATTTGTGAAAGCAAAATTAGATGGCCAGAACTACCTATGTCTAAAATTTCAAAGTTCTACACATGTTAGAAGTTACTTTCTATAAAGTCATAAGAACAGTACCACAGACCCATAAATATAATGTTTTATAATTATAAATAATAAGAAAAATAGGCATGCTCTTTGGGTTTTTCACGTACTAAAAAAATGTTAGCGAATAAGAATGTCATATTTTTTCTTTAGGACTTTTACATTATTGTATTTAGAAAAACATAACCTGAATTACCCATAGATGGCGATTGATCGCAGTTATAAGAAAATTAAAGTTACAAACTTATGCTCTATATCTAAAAATCTCGAACACTAGTAAAATGAATTAATTACCTGTTAAAAATAATTTAAGAATAATGACTCCAAGAAATTTTTTTAAAGGTCTTCTGTAAAAAATGAGCAAAAATTACTAACATTAAATGTCTAGTACAAGAGGACTTAAAATATACCATGAGGCCTTCAAAAGAGTATTTAGGCGCCTTGTCATTCGCCTGTAAACTTTATTTTTTTCATTTTCTAGATGACAAGCAAATGTCAAGTTCAGGAAGAAGCACATATAGCTTCTAATCTCTTCTCATTCAGCAAGAACGTTTGGAAAAGGGTCTTTATTTTTAAAAGCTCAAGAAACAGATGATCTCTTGTTGGCGGCCATATTTATTTACATTTTCCCATCCTCTATCATATCAAAAATGGCATACAGCGATGATTCTAAGAGGCGTTAAGGAGATGATCTTTGACCCAAGGCACATTCGTTTTCAGTCTACCTCCTAACTGGTGATATTTCTGAGACAATAAAGGGATGTAATCAGTTGGCGATAAAACACAAGTTTATTTACTGTGCCAACAATTCATTCATTATTTTCGCTGGAGTAACTTTTCACTTGGAGGATGAGTGGTTACTTATTTGATGGCTAATGAAATAGAGATGCGATTTTGATGTATTTTTTGTTTTGTTTTCTCTGGTGTTATATCATTCATAGTACAAATCATACGCCATGTTTAACCGTAATTATGTTTAATTTGGAAATAAATCATTTAAAAGGCGGGTGCGTGCATTCATAGTTTTTATTTATGGTGCCCATTTTTTTTTCTGTTTGAAATGGTCACGACACACTTCAATAATTTATGAGTAAATAAGGATACTAAACGTGTTGTTCGCGTAACATCGAATTTTCAATGTTCACGCTTTCTTTAGTTGCTCGATTTTTTTTTTACCTATCTTATTCTTTAATTATTAAGTAATGCAATTCTAGTATAATTACAATAGTACTGAATTTCCATACTAACTGCAACAGTACGGTGTTTAAAATGCTGTTCGTTTATCTTCTTGAACAAGGACGAACATCTTGGACGAACATCTTAACCTTTCCATAATACATTAGACTACAATCAGCTATTTTTTTCAACTCGACATCACTGATTTTTGGTGAAAATATTCATATATCTAAAAAGCAGAATAAGGTTTCCAAATTATATCTAGCATTCGATTTACTGAAAAAAAAAGTAAACGAATGCATAAAAGAAGCATTCATGTATTTAACCAGTCATTAAAAGTATCTGAACATTAAATTGGTTTGAAACAATGAATGATTATTTCATCAATTCACTAAAAAAAAAAAACTATACCTTTCAAGTTAGTTTTAATATCAAAAAAGGACTAAAGCTCCCACTACGTGCTTAAACTTAAAGATATGAAATTGAAGTTCCGATCCATCCTCTATCAATTTTTCCCCATCTGTTTCTGCAATTAAATGCTTAGCAAGAAATTACCATTCTAAAACAATTAAAAAAAAAAATATATATATATATATATATATATATATATATATATATATATATATATATATATATATATATATATATATATATATATATATATATATATATATATATATATATATATATATATATATATATATATATATATATATATATATATATATATATATATATATATATATATAGTTGCATAGCTTGAAAAGCGGAAAACCGCAGAATGTTTTACTATAACATGTTAGGCAACTGGGAGAAAGGACTTTTTTTGCCTATTTGGCTGTCTGAAATGTGCTTTTCGTATGTTCCGCGGAACCTCGCTTGGTCCCTTTTTAAGTGACCAGGTGTAGTTACTCCAGTTCAGTATTCTATAAAAAAAAAAAGTGCTGATAGTATACAATCTTTACTAAAAGTATACATTCTTCATTGATAGTATACATAACCATTATATCGTCAACTTTAGGGAGTGGTGGAGAGGGAGTTGGCAAAATCGGTTCTACTTTGGCTGTAAATAAAAAGAGAGGATAACTTTCGGAGTTGGGGAGAGAGAAGGGAAAAATTATTACTTTTCCACGTATGGTGCTGGTGAAGGTCACTTCTGAGTAGATTAATTTACTGCGCTTGGTGCTGGATGTGGAAGTAGATTGTAGAAGGAGAAAATAAGTATTTTTTACGATGTGTTACTGGTCCAAAATTAGTTGACAAGCCAAATGTAAAATATCATTTTCTGATATTTATTCATTATAAATTATTAGTAGCTAACGCATAATATGGTTGTAGGGCATAAAGTAAAAGCAAGCACCGTAGTGACGGTAGTTATCCAAAAGTTATTAAGTTTTCTCTTCTATGATGAATATCTTTTAACAAGATTTACTAGGGCAAGCAACTGTTTGCGACTCTTTAGCACTTATTTCCTGTCATTAGTTCCAGTGGGACTTTTGCGTAGTCTACAGTCGATCAGCGATAAATATTACGACATAATATTATGAAGAAATTCCGGGTGTGCCTGTTCAGAGAACACATAGTTGTATCTGCCCTTCTATTATAAATTCCATATTTATTCTACCGCACACAGTCATGTTAATTAATAGATCGTAGAACTTTTTGGGACAGTAATTGCAGCCAAAGATTCAAGGGAAGATTAATGGTTCTAGGAAATATATATGTATATATATATATATTTGAGACCTTTACAAGCTTCATTGGTAATGAAATAAAGTATTAAGTATTAGCATTTAATTCTTTCTAGTTAAATACAGAAAAATGCACCCAACTGTTCTGCATTATTAAAATATATTAAAATTATTATTCGTGATAATTTTATTTAGTAGTTATTGAAATTATCTTCTATACAGCGTGTCCCAGTGTAACCTGGCCGACTTTTATTTCCGATACCATTGGTCCTAGATGCATGGTCCCAATTGAAGAAATGTTTAAAATCGTTCAAATATTTTTCCCGAATTGTTTTTAAGTCAAGAAAGGTTTTGGTATAAAAATTACGGATCGGACATTTTTATACGGTCCCCAGTTCCCCCAACTCAAATATTTAGATAAATGTTGTCCATGAACAAAAATTTCAAATTAAAAAAATAATTAAATTTTGAAGTTTATTCGATCAATAGCCACGGTGTTATTGGAGTTCGAAGTTTTAACGCTATTTGGGGGGGGGGGGGGGGCTTACATAAATTGAAATGAGAAAATATCGTCCTATCAGAATAATAACGAGCTTCTAGACTAGGTTTGACTATGGCTAACAAGTTGTTGTTCATCACATGAAACATTATAATTTTTTACTAGAAACTGCTTTGAAAAAAAATTACAAATTGTACAACACATAATAAACAGCAAACAAACTTATAAAATTTTTTAATTAAGTACACAGCAAATTGAAATGTCTTAAAATAAGACACAAAAGTATCTTAAACAAGTGGCACTGTTTTAAGACGAAAAATGGTGTCTTAATCTTTAAGACACATGAAGTGTCTTAAAATGGGGTGTTTTCAGACATTTGGAGTGTCTGAATTGGGGATATTTTCAGACAGTTTATGTGTCTGAATAGGTTGTTTATGGTACCTTTCAGATGTTGGACAAATTTTTACACAAACCAATTCAAATTTAATATTAAAAAGTTTTATTTAAAAAAAAGTAAAAATTACTATATTACTACCATGTTGCTCATAACTTTTTGTTGACTATGTTACACTTTCCTGGTAAATGTAAGCATGAGATTGTAAAACAACAACTATTAATATATCCAAGTAAGAGATAGTAACAGGGACTTATTGTAAAATATATGCATTGGTATAGTAGACATTGTATTGGGCTGAATCTCAAATAGAAAAGTTTTGGCTTCTAAGATTGTATCATAGTTTTCAGTTGCTTTTTTCATGTCAACTTCAAGGACAAATAACAAGTGTAATGTAAGCATGCACCTGGTTTATAGTACTATGCGTTGCACTGGTATGTCTAAAAATGCTGTGGATATATTATGTGGCAACATAAACTTACATTAATGATGTATAAAGCAATTGCTCTCTAATTAATCTGCATCTGGGAATTTAACCTGGTTATAACATTCCTACATAATAACAATGGATATAACACTACGACACTTCAATTATTGTTGAATAGCTGAAGCAGATATAGGGCATTTAAAAAACCCTCAAAATAAGATAAACAATTAAAACAGAAGGCATTAGAAGTATGTAAGGAGATACTTCAAAATATAGAGGTGGAGAATATTAAATTTGAAAAGTATGTAAGTTCCACACAATTTTTTTTGTGTTTCTGAAAAAGTTGGTTTCCCAAATTTTGGTATGCTCTTAATTCCTGTAATTTTGAGGATAGAACCTTTTTACAACAGTTTTCCCTGTCACTGCGACACTTTGTTAATCGGTTAAAATGCGTTATAAGCCCCCTCTCCTTTTTTTTGTGATTTTGCGTCAAATATGGTAACCTGGTGCCTATATGGTTCCATTACAACTTGGCACCCATTTTGGCAAACCTTAAGTTCAATTCATTGGAAGTGTCAATACAACTTGGCGGCATTTTACAAAGTCACCAAAGTGGGAGGCGTACAACGCATTTCAACCCGTTAATCGCTGAGAAGACTAGAGAGGGCATTTAAAAAACTTTAAAAAATTTAATATAAAAAAAAGGCATTAGAATAAAGATGGCTGCTTCAAAATACAGAGGTAGAGCAAGTTAAATTTGAAAAACATGCAAGTTATTAAAATTTCTATAGTTTTCTCAAAACGTTGATTTTTCCAAAAATTTCATGCTTCGTTTAAAAAACAAAGATGTAGAATTGAAATTTTTCACGTCAATTACATAACATAAAGTACATACAAAACAAAAATATTATTAAAATCTATGCAATTCAATTTTTAATTAGATTATTACTTAAAAAAATGCAAATTTTCATACGTTCAACAAACTAACGCATAAAAAACTTATTTTTATTATTTTGTGAAATCTGATATTTAATGCAGTATATAGACATTTATTAGAAATAAAACTAAAATAAAGTTTTTTTGCATTATAAGATTTTTTATGAGCTACCACAATTCAACTCACTGCGGAAAATTTTATTTAACCGAGTTTTATATAAGTGATTATAAGTAAATTATTATGAGCTTTTTTGCTAAAATATTATTTAAAAATGTTTGAACAACATATGTAGAAAAAAATTCTTCATTTTGACAACTATTAAATGTTTCACAAATTATTTTGTAGCGTTGATTTTCATAATTTTATTGCTGCCATCGAGAACCAAGAATAAATGTTATTCAGATTATACCAAATCCCATGCCAAATATATTCCCATTAGTACTTGTAATATGCAACAAAACCAATAAAAATATAACTGAATGTAAAAACAGAAAACTTAGAATTCTGTGGGTGTCATTTAGAAATACTAGATCAATTAAAATGTATTATAAAAACACTGAAAATAAGTGTATTATTGAATAACACTTACTGTAACACGGTACCCCATTTTTCACTAATTCATTGACCTATTAAATATAAAGCCAATCTAAATAGTTCAAAAAGGGGTTCGCATTAGTTTCTAGTAAGGCAACGGCTTCATCTCAAGAAATGCTCCATGTTGAATAAAGGAACGCTTCCAAAAGAATTCTTAAGCACAGTTAAACAAAAGCACAAGATTAAAGGATATTAACGTTAAAGTTAAAATAGGAAAGTATTTGTTTTTTGGAACTACCGACTGTCTATTTCTGCCACTTAAAAAGAAGGAAAGCAACCATTTTAGAATAGTTTACAACCATTTTGTGTGTAATCGAACTCTACATAAGCGCCAAGTACGAGACGCGAAAAATACAAACAGTATTACGTTTAAATGAAGCAAGATTCTTTACACAGCGCATGCGCCAAATGCTTTTCGAAAAGACCTTCTCTTATTTCATTGGTTAAAGAAAATTTTGAAGTTTCGCTATATAGTCGTACATTTCAGACGTTTCCTGTCTTAAAATCCAAATGTCTTATTTTGACCATTCCTTTGAGTGTTTAAGTCGCTTTTGGTGATATATTCTTAAAATACAAATAAAAAAATCTTAAAATACAAATAAAAAAAATCTTAAAATACAAATAAAAAAATCTTAAAATACAAATAAAATTCTTAAAATAAAAATAAATTATTTTGCATATTGCAATTACGTTTATCTATTCCATTGTTTATTTACAGTGTTTCCTTCGCCTGAAATCGTATAATTGAATCGGAAAAAATACCCCATCATGAATTACTGATGAAAAAGTCGACGACACCAAACATGATGTCTTAAATCGTGTTTGGTGTCTTAGACATTAGTTGTCTTATTATGTTAGGTGTCTGAATCGCAAAATGTCTTAATATGGTGTTTTCTGTCTACATTTAAGACACCAAGTGTGTCTAAATGTGATTTTAGAAAGAATCAGACACGTGTTATGTCTGAAATGGATCAATGCTACGCCAATTAAGTCACTTAATGTGTCTGAAATGAATTTTTCAGACATTTTGTGTCTAAATTTAAGACACCAGCATTTACAGTGTAATTTTAAATAAAAACATAATCAGAAAGCAGAGCTTTTACTCAACACAAACTAAAATAAAAGGTGATAGAAATGAACAAAGCGAAAAGGATAAATAACCTCTTTCTTAATTACATATGCTCGAAGTGTTTTCCTTCGACTAAAATACCTAGGCACACACGTGATTCAAATTCATCTTCAACATTTTCCAACATTACAGGCTTAATATACCTGACAGAGGATAAAATTCAAATCTGCAAATCTAATAGACTCGTCGATTCTTTTTCATATACCTTGCTTATCAAAAATTCTCAAAGAAAGAAATCTAAAGAATTTAGATCTGGAAATCTAGGAGGCCATTCTACCGTACCTCCATAGCCGATAATGTTGTCTTGAAACTCACCCCACAAGGGGGGGTGCACCTTCCTGTTGAAACCACATCATTTTAAGGTCTGCTAACACGACATAATCATCCAGAAAATCAGATAAAGGTTCCTGTAACAGGTTCGCATACTTCTTAACCTGTTAATGTATCAGCAAAAAAGAAAGGTCCTACTAACGCTCCCTTCCATATGCCACACAAATGGACCATCGCACTTGATCGGATCACATGAGGATTTTACAGGGACCAAAAGTGTGTGTTTTGCCTATTTACTACCCCAGTTCTTGAAAACGTACACTCATCAGAAAATGGAATGTTATTCACAAATGATGAATCCAATTCTAGTTTGTTCATGATGAAATTGCAGAAATCAAACCGTCTATTTTCATCCCCGGGCAAAAACTCTTGCACCAATCACGGGCGATAAGGATGTGCACCGTGTCGGTTTAAGACTCTCCACACTTGGGTTTTTGAGTATCCACATGCTTCACTAATGTCCCTGACACTAGACTGAGGGAAAGCAAGAGCATGGCCCAAAATTTCTTCGTCAGAGACAACCACTCTTGAATTTCCGGATCGAGGACGTCTTCCTATTCTACCTGTTTCTCGTACAAGCTTTACAACATTAAAAATCGTATCTTTAGATGGATGTATACCATTTGGAAATTTAATTGCATATTGTCTTGCAGCCCCTCGCCCATTTCGATTACCCTAGCTGTATAAAAGTAACATTTCTAAGTACTGTTCCACAGTTTACATTTTAACAACGAGGATTGACGAAATAGCTAAATACATCTTGTATTGGTATGAGTTACTTTTATTCTGAAGTGAACATACATTTTTGGTTTTTTACCGACCAATCACTAATCTGCCCCTCAAATTTGCATGGAAACCTGTAAATCCCACAGTACTACATGCTAATTTACACATAAGGATCGGGAAATTTTTTTTTTTCCCATTCTTGATTCTTTTTTTTTCTTCTTTTTTTTTGACCACTAATAGAATTTTTTTTAGAGATTTCTAAAATTTTAGGGATAAACGAAAAATTTAAGTACAATTTTAGGAATTTTAGAGAGAAACGAAAATTTAAGGAATTGTAGGAATTTTAGAGAGAATGCGACCCCTGCGCAACACAAGAGAGTGAATTTGTTCTGCCTCAACAGATTTAATTTTTTCTTTGATGGTACGTAGTCGAAAGATTTTTGTTAGTTCAAAGGAGTATAGTCCCTATTATCCCTTGCAAACGAGTTCAGCATCCACAATTCAGTACTACACGTTAATGACCACGGGTGTAAAAGTCCCTAAATTCCGTTTTTCATATCTCCGTGAATATTGGTCGTACACATTTAAATTTTTTTTTTTTTTTTTAATATTTTTTCATGGGCAACATTTTTCTAAATATGAGTTGGGGGAACTGGGGATCATATAAAAATTTATAATCCGTAATTTTTATATCAACCCCTTCAATAACTTAAAAACTATTCAGTAAAAATATATTAACGATTTAAAACATTTCTTCAATTGGGACAATGCATCTAGGACTAAAGTCGAAAATAAAGGTCGGCCAGGTTATATGGGGACACGTTGTATATACGTCAAACTTTGTAGCGATTTCTTTCTTTTCGTCATCAGATCTTTATAAAAAAATGAAAGGCTGGTGTAAGGTTGTAAAAACCTAGTATCTGCAATGACAGATACTAAGTTTCTAAATTGAGCCAACTCCAATATAAAATTTACCTGTGTGAACGCCGAAAAATTTAAGTACTGTTTTTCAAAGTTTGTAAAAGCAAAAGTGGTTTAGATTTACATTACAAGCTGCGTGTCCCTGCGTTGCGGAGTCCTGTCATTATCTATAGGTCCCAGCTTTTGATGCTTGGCGAACAGGCTCGCTTCGCTCGTTAAAATGCTCACTGGTACGTAAAACCTAGCTCGTTTCACTGACTGAGAGGTTTGGTGGTTGGTTTGTACGCTCAAAGACTAATTAGGCCGGGATCTGCAGCTTCAGTGGATTCCGAACCACAACGAACATCCATGCCTAACTCAGAATTCGCACCCGGCACCTTTGGCATGCAAGGTCAGAGTGCTAACCCTACAGCCATCAGGTGGGCGTGACTGAAAGGTTCCTTGCTACTTTGAATTTAGTTTTTAAAATTTGTTTTAATAAATATTTTTATCCTCCGAAATATTTAGAAATGAATAATGTTTAGAACACATATTAGTAATTATATGGTATTGAAGTGCACATTCTATTCCGTTAATGAAACTTGATAAATATTCAATTTAAAATGTTTTAGCATAACGTTACAATTTTGCCTTGTAACAAAATAGAATGTGCAACTTGAGGTAAAATAAACTAATGTAATTTATTGACTAAGCGAAAAATTAGAAGTAAATGTGTTAATTCGGTGTCATTCCATAAATGCGGTATAATGACTGATGTTCTTGATAAATATTTCGTAAAAAAAAAGAAGAAAAAAAAAAGAGGGAAATAAAACATGGATATGAAACAGCTCAAAACTGTAATAAATCAAAGAAATCAGCAGAAAACTAGCTCAAAATCTCTTTCTTTTGTCAAGTTTTGAATGCAAGAAAAAGGTGAAAATGATACTTGATGAGTCACTGCATGTAATCCACTTCTTCAAAATAGTAATAAATGTATCTGTGCAAAAATTCGAAGTGAGTTCGTATGCAACCGGAATTACCTTCAATTCACTCAGGATAAATGATGTTTCAGCTTTGATGGAGGGAAAAGAAGGCATTTTGAGGAATGACAAAGAAAAATGATTTTTATCCCTTTCTTAAAAGGTCGCCCAGTTGTTTTACATCAAATACTTTTGCTTGTATCTTAATGCCTCGTGAGAATTTTTTTTCTTGATATGTCTTATTAAATTGTTGTAGCTCCCATCTCTGTAGATTATGACATTTTTGGAAAATGCATGCCATTGTGAATATTTTTTTTATAGCCTTTTCTTATTTCATTGTCTAGAGTTACGTATTTCATGCTTACTTAGGTAATATAATAATTGATTTGAAAGATGTGTTATAAGTAGATGAAAATATTTTATTCATATTCAGAGTAATATAACTAAAATATTTATTTTTAGATAACAAATAAATGTTTCATCTATATTATTCAAAATATGAATAAAATATTATTCATATTTAGCTTAAATAACATTTATTTTTAGATAATTCCTAAATCAAAGTTAAAACCCGTTTGTATATATCTTTGCTTCAATAAAATAGCCATCCTGATAAATACTTCTTTCTATTAACATATATTCCATTACTTAGAGAATTATTTCATACAGATCTTGTTATAATTAAAATACCCCTGAATTTGTGGCTGATCCTATAAAAGAAAGATCCTATAGAATTTCCTTTTATAGATCCTATAAAAGAAAGATAGTTCTTTTAATACATAAAATTTGTATACCTTCTAGCGTGGTCCTATTCACCATTCACACTTCTTTTGATCTAACTTCTCATTGGACACACGCAAACTTTTTCATTGCTTATAAGTTACGCATTTTTGGTCAAAATACTACTCCTTCTACAACTTCTTTTTACAGTTGATTCAAAACCAAATACCCTGAAAATGTTTTTGTGTAACAATTTACTTGGAATATGTGACAAATTAATCTGCTGAACATATCCGCTGACAAAATGTGTTAATATTCCGTTTCTCTTTATTGAGCAACAGTATAGCATAGACAAATGCATGAAAAAGTCTTCTAAACACACATTTATTGGATATGCTCGTTCCTTTTGTACACGATTCTTTTCGGATATCGATTCTTATGCTAAGGCTGAAATACCCAACAATTGACAAGTGTAACTAAGAAACATAAATATTGAATTCCTATACATTACAGCCAACGAATGGAATTTTTCATCGTTCCTTTACCTTAGCAAATGAATTATTTGGAACTCATTCCACCAAGGGAATTGAGTTCCGAATAATTGGTAAGTATTGAGGTCGTCGGCTAACAGACAGTTTCTGTCCTAATTAGCGGCCATTTAAAACAACCGTTAAATCAATAGAACAATTATCTGTGCTTAGGTTATTTCACACGCACAAATCAAATTCCGATTCCACTGAGAGTTCGAAAGTGATTGTAATCTGATCTCAAAATTCACTTTAACTGGTTTCTCGGGTACTGAAGAGCAATTGTAGAGCTTAGTTATTGAAATTGTAGAGAATTGGAGGAGATCTTGTGGATCTCTGGGCTGTGATTGGATAGGAAATGGAGGGTTTAGATTTCAACGCTTCTCAAATGCTTGATGAGCCTTTGTGTGAGCTCAAATATGCGGTTTCTACTATTTCCAGCTTTTCTTGTTGAAATATTTGAAGGAATACGGTGCGATTTGCTTTGCAGTTATAATCTCAACCGAATTTTAATTATAAAATAAGAATTTTTAACTAACAAATAATCTATCTTTTCTTATATCCATATATTTTAGAGGAGTAAATAAAGGTAAATGCTGAATTAATGTTTTGTTTTATATGAATTATAGGCACATTCAAAAATACTAAAATACTTTTAAAAATAAGATTTTTAATATTAACTAACTTTAAAAAAAAATAAAAAAATATTACATTTATAAAACTGTTTTTATATTATAACACGTTTGAACTCTGTAGTACTTTCTTCACGATCAAATAAAATCAATTAATTTACATATTTTAATTAATATGTGTTCCTAAAACTCTTTTAATGTCTAACACATTAGTTGTGCCTTTTAATAAGAAGTATATATATATATATATATATATATATATAGATAGATAGATAAATTTAGTACAAGAAGACAAATAAACTAAAGTATTCATTTATAAATAATATTAATTAAAATAAGAATACGATTTATCAATTTGAATAAACAGATCCAGATCAAATCTATTTGTATCAAAAAAGTTTTATTTGGTATCAGATTTCAAATTTTCATCAAAAATTTAGTAAAAGAAGACAAATAAAACAACGCAGAAATTAAAGTATTTATAAATGTTTATAACAGTACGCAAAGTTAAAATTAAAAATATTTATAAATAATATTAATTAAAATAAGCATATGATTTATCAATTAGAATAAATGAATCCAGATCAATTGTATTGGTATCAGACTCGTTCTTCTTTTCCATTTCATCACAGGCGACAATTACTAAAAGAGCCAGAGAAACCGATCCCCTTTATTTTCATTTCGCTTAAAGAAACTGGAGGACTGATATATTAAAAGGAGGGAACACATCATCTGAAAAAGGCCGCTGCTGAGGGGAATGATTCCATTTGAATCCACAAAGGGCTGCTCTTGAGACACTTTTAAATCCCTGAAATCTCAAATCCTCTCCATCAATCATCCCTGGGGATTCGGATAGGACGCATTAGGCGGAATATAATCGACATTCTTTTCCTTTAATATCGACAAAAGAGGCCGAATTAATCCGGAGATATCCAGATGATGATCCTGCGAAAGAACCACAAATGCTGACTTCATCAAACAATTCATCACTTACTGTTAGAAATGTTAACATATAGTTAGCCTCTGTAGTTTGTTTTGTTATTTAAATGTTTCATGGATTTTTCTTTCTTTATTTTTATTGTGGACATCTCAGCTCTTAAGGAGTATTCTATGTACAATTATTAAAATAGTAAGATTAAAATCATCCAGTTGATTTGGGGTCTAATATGAATGGCTAACAAAAAATTCCTTTTGCATGAATGATTCAAATTTATCTTCTTTGTGTGATAAGAAGAATCCTTCCTTATTAGATGCCACTCTAACATTTTAAAAATAGTAACAGTAATATGTGGCAACTACACAACTAGGATGAAAAAATGTATGGAGTAATTGGAATTTAACTAAGCTGTACTATGCTTAAAAATGATTGTAGAGTGTGGAAACCTTAAACCATTGCACTCTAAAAGTTGCACAAATGTTGGGATAAGAAAAACTTTTCCTTATCAGATCTCATTCTCTGACACTTTAAAAAGAGTAACAGTAATATGATGTAACTAAATATTGTTCATTGGACTAAAAGGTTTACAGGTTATGGGAATAAATAAGATTTACTATCTAGTTAAAAATGATTGTAGAGTGGAGAATTCTTATACCTATTACACTATAATAGTTGCACGAATGTTATTTATATTAATACAATCCAAATATCAGTGGAGAATATTTATTACTTAGAATAATTTGGATGTTTCTGCTAAAGAGAGGAACCTTCTTACTTTTAATTACAGCACTGAATGGAATTTGAACCTCTATCATTATTGTATATTAAAATTCCCTTCTTCAATTGAAATGACTATCTTAATATTTGGATTGTTTTGTCTTGTGAAATGAATTCTCTATGTTTGAAACATATTCTTTTGAGTACTATTAATCAAACAATAGATTTGTTGTATTTGTCAGCATATAATTCTTTTTATACTTCATTAAAACTAAAACTGCAAAGGACTTAGTACCGCAAGAATAAGAAGTGGCATCCATAAATTTATTCGTCTTAGGAAAAATGTGTCGTAAAAAGTGCAACACTGTAAATGTAAACTTTGAAATACTTTATAATACTTTATAGCAAAAAAAATTATTGAAATCTTGTTTTAATAATTATGTCTTTTAAAATGAATTCTAAAAATGCAAATTTATTTGTTCAAAACATTAGAAAATTTCGGAATAAAACGGATCGATACTTTTCATGATTCAAGCGTCTTAATTCAGCAAAACCTTTTAGCTCATTAGGGGTCCGTTACAGTGTACGGTTCACTGACCCAATTTTTGTAATGGATGTTGCGTAGTTGTTAACAGTGGGTGTAAGGTTCTAGATGCTATTGAGTAAAAATTCCATTTGCATATTATCCCATGATTCAAATGCTTAGTTGTAAGGGAGGGTCCCTTTCTAATCAAGGTATTGTTTTGTAGGGAGATTTAGTACCGAAGGTTTGGCAGCCCTATGGGACTTGTTGCATGTGTCAGGATGTTCGTTTCCCCACAGTTGTGAATGATGCGGCATTTCCGGGGAACGTATTAAATTACTTAACTGTCGCATATTACTGAAGGGGGAGAACGACCACCCATACTGCATTCGTAACATCCGTTAAACTACATTTCTTCTGATCGACTTCACTAATTGAAATACACAAATAGTTACTTCCAAACTGTTTTAAGGATCCATCGAAGAGGGTTTTGAACTCTGCGCATTCACTAATTGAAATACGCAAATATTTATTTCCAAACTGTTTTAAGGATCCTTCCAAGAGGGTTTTGAACTCTACGCATTCACAAATTGAAATATGCTAAATAGATTTCAAAATAGAAGCTTTAAAAGAGATCGTTTAATCGTCTCCATAAAACAAATGCCATTTCATTTTTATGTATAGGTATTTGTATAAAGGCTCTTTAAACTCAGTAAAAAAGATAAAATGAAAAAAAAAATTATTACTTATATTAAGTAGATTGACGGTTATGCAAACCGATAATAATAAAAAAAAAAAAAAAAAAAAAAAAAACATCAGCATATGTATGCAAATTCAGCTTAAAATAAATTAATATTTTATTACTGAGCATAATAGCGAGGTATTCTAATACCTTGTACTATGTGACGAGAAATACAGTGACCTTAAGAGAAAAAAAATCGCTCAGTTTCAAAGCATTATAATATTGAATTCAAAAAAATAATTCAAATAAAATTTGTGTGATAGCTTATAGCATTATTTTCTAGAATATCAGGTTTTGCAAACTACTTTACAAAACAAAACGTGTCGAGAATATATAATTAGATAAATAATACTTAGGCAATATTCCTATTTATTTCACCTCCGTAGTAATACGACGCGTTTATACTTGGCTCATTCCAAACACATTAAATAATAACAGACACTCCAACATCACGTGATAAATTACTGTGGCTTAGGGAATAACGAGGCACTGGTTGGATGGTATTACATCATTAATGAGCTGCTCAAAACCAATATTTCTTAAATGTTTAAAAAATGAATGTATTTATTGTTTTAGTTCTACAAATTCCACAATGTAAAAAAATGACTTCCTTTTAAATATGACACTTTTAGTTGAAATTCTTTATGAAAAGATTAAATATTTTTATTTAATATATTAAGATTGAATATATTAATGATTGAATATATTTAGAAGCAAGCATATATATAGAGAGAGATTGTGAAACTCTCCAACACTTGGAACGTAAGTGCACCATGAAATAGAATGAGGTAGAAACATTCTTGAAAAGAATGATTTTTAATAAGTATGGATCAGTTGTGTTTACGGCTCGCATAAAAAAAGTCTGACCTGTAATTGTGCACTGTCGTTTGTTCTACTAAAGTATCGTTGCTATGCCAAGCGCCGTTGAAATAATTTTTATTTGGGACAATGTTAATTACTAAATACAATTAAATTATTAGATTTTACTAATATTTTATTGCTGTCAGTAATAAGAAGGTTTATCAAATTACAATTCATAGGACAGTGAGAATTATGTTAAAATTAAGTGTCAGGAATTGAAACAGAAGAGTAAGTTAAAATAAAAGCGTGTTATAAAAATGGCGCTACTGCGGTTACTTCATATCCAACATTGAGTATGTTTAAAAAGTACAAAAATCTTATTGTAAAGTGTTCATGTTTTTAAGTTGAACTAGATTGAATTTTAGAGCCACATCAAGGAATTTAGTGTTTTCTCGTTATTTTACATCAAACATAGGCTCAACGTGGAACCGAAATTTGTAAAAGAGTTTAAAATTCTATTTAAGAAGTCTTATAAAAATATCCAACCATATCGATAAAAAGTGAGCTTTTAAAAAATATAATCGAAATAAAGTTGTGTTTCTTTTTTGCAGCACCTCGCATCTTGATTTGAGAGCACCATCATTAACGTTAATTGTGCTGGCTGGGTCGCAAATCCCTACACTAAACGCTCCCTTTGGATCTTTTCATTAAAAGCAGCGTCTAACAACAAAAGAACGGAGAATGAAAAGCATCTCTTGATCGAGTTTGATTAATTTCCAACCGCCTGGATAACAGGGAGCTCAGGATCAATTAATAAAATGAATTAATATACTTTTCTTACGTTCTAATGCGGTTGGAACAATGTTGCCGCCTCTGACCAGGTTCAGGGCTTAACGAAGAAGAGATGTTATTCTGCAATGTGATTGGGGCTTGTTGAGATATAGAAATGGATTGAGACTTTTGTTCGGCTTGAGTCTGCTCGTAGCTAATGATGGAAAACCTTCATATTTTTCTGAGATAAAAAGCTTTTATTTAAAAGCAGTGCTGTAAAAATGGTTTGGGTAGTGAATAGTAGGTAACTCGTTATTTAGCGAGAAAATGTGTGTTACAATTTATAATATGTGTACCAAGCAACTTGTTTAAAATATCCTAGTTAAAATTTACTTCAAAATGTTTGGTTATAAGATACTTTTGATATTTTACCATTGCAGATGATCATTTTAAGATAAAAAGTTGTCTCAACGAAATTTACATAATCACTTACTTAAAAATTGTATGATAATGCAAATATATATTTTTATTTTACATATAATTTTATAATTTTGAATTTTACATATAATTTTGTATTTTACATATAATTTTGTATTTTTACATGTGATATAATTTTACAAGTTTGTTTTTTATATATAATATAATTTTATAATTTTGTATTTTACAACTATAAACGATTATTTTCTTTTAAAATAGCACCATTTTATTTTAAAAGTGTTGAAATTAAATTATTTCTTTGATTTTGATTGAGAAATTAATATTAACACTAGGTTATATATATGATTGAAAAATACAATTAAGGCTATTAATTAAAAATCACTACGTCTATCACTACACTATTGTTTTTTTTTGTGAAATATGGTAGGAATAGCCATCATAAAGGATAAAGTTTATAGATAGATGGCATAATGGGCAGAGGAATGCATATTCTAATGATTTATCAATGGGAATCAATGCTAATAAAATTGAAATTAATATAAATAGGTTGTTCAGAAAACTATTTGGATACGTTTCTCCTAAAATGTATTTTGTGCAGAAAAAGGGCTAGTTTTGGTAAAATGGGAGTAGACTTTTAAGGTTAAGTTATCATATTGTTCCTCAATTGAGATTGATTTGTTATCTGTAACGCTATAGAGATATTTTTAACATTAAATTTTCACTTTACAGTATACATTCTGATTATTGAGCAGCTAAAAATTACAATAACTAATTAACATCTGTCTCATTAAACTTTCCATATTTTAATCATATACCTTTCATCCTTATAGTAAGGTAATTTTTCATTCAAAAAGTATTTAATTTACTTACTTATTTCCTGTTATGAATCTTAAATTATGGAATATCTTCATGATTGATAAAACACCCTCAAACTGCTTCCTAAAAAGAATAATTATCGATAAGTTCTTATCATTTGAATTAAATAAAAAAGAATATATGTTGTTGAGTGAACAATAAAGTAAAAACAATAGTTCTAAGATACTGTGATTATCATAAGAACAAGTTACGAATGACTTATCCAGTCACATTCTAATTTCGGTTTCATTTATTTTGCTCGAATTCAAAAGAATATAATATTTATAACAAAAGTTGTATTCACATAATTTATTACCTAGGTATCAAAACTCTGCAATTACATACGCATGTGGTAGAAAAATTTAATAGTTAATGAACAAATTGGCAAAATTCCCAGAGTTCGGGGAAATTCCTAAGGGATAGTTAGGAAATATAATATCACAAAAGTTTTGGAAGTTCAAAATATATTTATTGTATTTCAATTGTGTATGATACACTTACTTTTTTAATTAAGGAAAAACTCGAAACACTTTGGAACATTACAAGAAATTTTTTTTACCATATTTTACTGACAATTTCATAATCTTTAAATACATAAGTGGATATGCTGTACAAATTTCAATACCGTAAAATACAATATTAGGAGTATATATTTTTTATTTTTACTTTGTATCTAACTTACAGAACTCAATATTTGGAAAGATATATTTTTTTAATGTAAATCGAAGAATGTATAATTTCTTTAGCCGTCGGAATAATCAATTGATAAACACCAATTAATTGCTGAACTATAATTACTTTAACTTATTAAGACTCCTCTAACAATTCATTCTATTTAATTTCTTCTTACTGAATTTAATCAATATTTTCATTGTATCGAAATCACTGTACGAACTTACCTGAATTTCACTCACAATATTCAAAATACCGTATATAACTTTTTTCACTATTCAAGCAGTCACCAAATCCAACTCTTTTACATGAAATACTTAAAGATAAGTTAGATAATATCAAATTTTTATAAAAAATATACTTGTATATTAACTCTGCATATTAATATTTATAATTATGTATCTTGCTTAGATCAATGATTTGGCTTGTTTTCAAAGAAAGAGTACACTCAACCTAAAAGACCTTTTAGGTAGAGTGTATTCTTGGGTGTTTTGGTTTGGAATCGGCATTAAAGAACGTCTGAGGCTGGTGCATCTGAGAAAGGCTGTATTAGGGATTGTTCAAACAGAATTTGAAGGTGGAGGCCCCTTCTTTTTCTCCCCCTTTTTAGGGAAGAGAGGGGCAGGGAGAAAAAGTAAACAATCGCGGAAGCAAGAGTAGTTGACGTGTTGGGGTTTTTGAATGGATTCAGAACCACGCCCACTTCTCCCTCAGATACCGCAGACCTGTCCTTGACCTAACCTGGAATTGGTTTCTGAGCTAAAATGAGATATACATCAGGAAAAAATTAGATTAATATTTCCCCTATCTATTTAAAAAAAAAAATCCACTGCCAAATTTGTTATTGACTGTATTTTGCGAGATTTCTTTAAATGTATAATTTTTTATTTATTAAAATATCTTACTTCTTTTTCTTATCATAACACTATACCGATATTTGCGACTTTTTCTTAAAATTCAAGTTTCTTCTGCATAAATTAGGATTTTGGATGATACTGTCAAAGTCAATGGTAGCGATAAAGTGCGCTCACCAAAAGTAGGTGGCGTCAAACTAAAAAAATCATTTCGAATCTGCGTTGGAGGTAACAAAAAGTTTAAGGTTCTATATCCACCACTGATCACCTCAAATTTTCTTAATTTTTGTATTTGTAAAGTACTTCATATTAAATTGTATGATTAATATTAATCTACATTTTCTAATATTTTTAATAATTTTACAAGTAAATATAAAAAATATCAGAGACACGTTTCTCTAAAAATGTTCATTATTCCGGTAAATGACCCATGGCTAGATAATCACATGGTTGTATGGCATTATGATCTGTTTTTGTTTATAATTTTTATTCTTTTAGGAATCAGAAAAAATTGTATTAGAATAATAATTCATATTAAGATTTGAAATGTTACGCTGTTTATATCCAAATTCAATTTCAGGAGAATAAATTTAAAAGAATATTATAACCTACAGGAATCTGAATCATTTAAGTTGTAATCAAAAGTTCAAATTGCATCATGTTTAAATATACATTGGAGTACAATGGCTTTTTGAAAAGATTTTAAGAAAGTAATTGTATGTGGGAATACAAAATTATGAAGAAAAGCACTTTCTTTTGTATAATTGAAAAAGTATTTGAATGCAGTAAATATGATATAATTGCTACCGATTTACTACCAGGTTATAAGTAGATGTGAATATAATGGTGATAATGAACGTCAGCAAAAAGGGTGATGAAAAGGTATGTAAGATTAAAACTACTGGTCTGATTATCTGGCCACATTAATCCATTTAAATTATCACATTTAATTGAAATTCAATCATTATCTTTAGACTTATTATGTTTGATTATAATAATGTTTCATTATTTTAGAACCCTATAATTACGATTATCTATCTTCATTTTTTAATTATTAACTTATCATAAATAAAACAATATTTAAAATTATTATTATGAAGAAAACTAGTTCAGCCCAAAGACAATATATGCATTACCTTTTACTTTAAATTCAGTTAAATATGAAACTTAATTTATTTTACAATTTTGAGCTGCGAGACAAAAAACTACAGCTTGGTAAATATGTCAGTTTAATTTATTAGGTTTTCCGAATGTTACAATGATTTTTTTTTCCAATAAATAATATTACTGCTAGGGTTGTTGTTATTTGACACTTCATCGATATGTCTATAGCACGAAACGCATGGAAAAAGTAAAATATTTCTTAAAATCAGATCGAAAGTAAAATAGACTTCATTAGTAGCGGTGATTGAGAGCTAAAAGTATGGGAAGGGAAAGGGGGGGGGGGGGTGAAAACTACATTTAAAAAGTCATGAATTACGTCGCTTAGGAAGTCAAAAATTCAAACTTTATGGTAAGATCTTAGGAGGCCTCAATAACACATCCTATTTTCAATACAATACATCAAATCACCTATTTAACAATAGAAATTCTACATTCATATAGCTTTTAACTCATCTTCTGATAGAGTTTCTAAAAACATCACTAACACGTACGAATCGCTTCAGAAAAACACACTCGTAACAAGAAAGAGTTTTTACAGCAAGATTGAAAATATCTGCCATTTATCCATGAATGAACGAGATATGATGGAGAAGGAAATATTAATTTAAATTATATAGTTTGAAAACAATAAGTATCTACTTTGTTTTTCGAGATTAACCCATTAGAGACGACTTTGAAATAGGTAAAAACTTTGATTATACCTTGTTTATTTATATTATTTAAAGTACGTTTGGAATTTTTCAGATTTTTGGGAAAATTATTTTTATGATTTTTAAAAAACACTAAGTAGAACCACAATCACAATTTATTAGCAAAGAAAAAACTAAAATGTCGATTGGCAAATTTTCTTACCAACCGTCGTTAATGGGTTAAGACTTCCAAATTTGATTTGATTTGAAGGAGTGTCCAATAGCTCGCATTAACAGCAGCTATTTAAAGCATTGAAATTCTTATCGATTTGAACGCACGCTGTCCCAAAAAAGCGAAAACATATAGTTCTTATAAGAAGAGGAAAAAGTTTTCGTCAGTTTGATCCCTCGAAGAGAGGAGCGATGGAAAGAAGAGTGGGAGAAAGGGAGTGACAGATATTAATTGCCGGGTCCAAGGTGGAAGAGCGGGGGTGGACGGAGTGAAATTATAATGTGATTGCAGAGCTTGGGCATGTACTGAACGTTTCATTCGCTCTCGAGACGGATCGATCTTCAAGAAAATGAGCTATTGGAGAGAGAGGAAAAAGTTGGAACGTTATCAACCGCTCAGAACGTGAGCTGCTTCACTCCGAGAACAACCTTCTCTTGCGCTTCCCTCATAACTTACTTTGGATGGTCCACGTTCTGGTATGTACATTCTGGACATGCATTGCGACTGATTTCAGATTAGGATCTGGAAAATTAGTTGTCCTTTGACTGGTGCTTGGTGTATGAATATTTTTAGTTCTGTAGGAGAGATTGTTAGGGAGCGATAGGCAGAAGCTCTAGGGGATGTTAGATAAAATCTTATTTTGAGATGTAAATGTATACTTTTGGCCTGTTCCTCGTCTATCAAGTTTTTAAAATAATTATCACGTCTGGTACAGTTTACTTGAATGTATTTGTGTAATTTATCTAAAATTCGGTATATGTTAAAATATAGAAGAAAATACTTTTGTGCTTGAAAAAAAGAGAAATAATAAATTTGAGTTATTCATCATTAAAATAATTAAATGAATAAAACAAGATAAGAAAAGTAAATGTAAAAATATAAAATTTCAAATTTTTAATTCTATTATGACTGTTTGAATAAGCGCATGTTGAATTATTTAACTCAGACGGGTAATTTATTAAAAACCAAGTATAGAACACGAACTCAATTCTTGAAGGTATTAAAGAAAACTTCCAAAAAGTTAATTTATCAGTGAGCTTTTTGAGCCTTGGAAAAAAAGAGTATTTAAATTTAATACAAACATAGTTTTCCAAAGACAAAGTTTTTGTTGTTGAACAGAAGCGCGTATAAATGCTAGAAAAGTTTTAGTTTCGGTTTTATCAAACCATCCCGAGAGCAAAGTTTGGAGAGGCGCGAAAAATTGTGAATTGCGTTTGTTTTGGTTCGGCCGCTAGGGTTGCTAGTTGCAGTTTGATTCGTAGCAGCTGAATAACACGAGTTGTTGGATGGGAGGCGCTGTCAGTAGCAACCTTAAAGCTTAGAGCATTCTAAAGGAAGCGCTGCAAGAGTTGGGACTCACTCACCTCGTAGCTCCTGCTCCGTTCGGACTCTCGCTCTTCAGACTCTCATTAGTTAGAACGTAAACAATTATCGCGAGATACTTCACACTTAGCACATCGACAAACTGAGACTCAATCATGTACTTACACTCCCTCTCATTGGCGGAGCAGTGTCACGTGGTCTTACCATGTTTGGAATAATGTGCTTTTAAAAGCGTCATTCATCAAAACAAGGGGACATTAGCAGAATTATAGCCGGCACTGTAAATCAAACGGGACTTATGAGTTCGTATCAGTTTGTCAACTCGCTGACGTCGTGTTACAGCCAGGCACGGGCTGATCCAACGGCCCAGGACTATTACACGCCGCCGGCTTATGGCAATTGTTTTAACAACGGGCCTGCTTCACCGGTACAGCCCCAGACATATGGGGCCCCTTATTCTCAACACTTGTCAACTCAGAATGGGGACCCCCACCACTTTAGTAGCTGCTCGCAACAACAGAGACTGGGCCATTCAATCGGGTCTCCGAGTCCACGGACCCCGGCCCCTTCCGTGACTCCTAGCTGCAAGTATGCCGAGCCGGTACAGCATGCCGCAGCATCACCACAGGACCTCTCGACCACCAGCAGTAGCTCTCAGCCACCGGAGAGTCCTGAGCAGGTAGAGTCGCCGACGTCCAAGTCTTCGACCAGTCGACATCTCAGCCCGGACTCGTCGCCGCAAGAGTCCAGTCCTCAGCAATCACCTTCGCCGCAACAGTCGCCGAAGGGGTTCCAGGGAAATCAACCGCAGATCTATCCATGGATGAGAAAAGTCCATGTCGGACAAAGTAAGTTGAGTCTCAATAAATAAACGAATCGCATAGAGTATGCAAATCTCAATTCCATGACATTCAAAATTTTCACTTTCCTCTCCTGATATAGCAATGAAAAAGAAAAATCTTTCACGCCTTTTTCTTTTAATGCATAAAATTGAGTTCGAAGCGTTTGAAACATACAAAGATTTAAGCAGATGTGTTTTTAGCATAGATTTTCTGGTAATTCAAAAAAGTAAAAAAAAAAAAAATAATAATAAAATGTTTGTTTATAAACAACTTTTTGTAAGTTCACATTTTAAATCAGTAATGCGAAAAGGGAGTTTTTAAAAATGTTTTCTCTTCAATATATCTATATATATTGATCGATTATTATTAAATTTATATTTAGGAGGCTTAAGATAATTGGAAGTCACCAGCATTATTGCATATTAAATTCATATACCAGTAATAAATTTTTCAAAAAGTGTTTTGAAAGCATTATCTCAATATGCTTTCCTCAAAAGTACCTGAATATTTCAAAATAAATAGTTTCAAAATTATAATTATATTGGCAACACATTGAAAAATCTCCTATGATTATAGCAAAACACGTAAGATATTTTATATCCGTGCTTACATAAACTTATGATATTCAAAGGAAATAAAGTTAAGTAATCAGACATTGAAAAGCTCTGTCTTTCTTCGAAATCTAAAATTTGAATTGTTGATCACTTCATTTTTGGGAATAACATGATTATGCCAAACTATATTCACATAAATAAATTATCAGCCATGATTATTTAAACAAACACAATAGTAACAATGGGATTTAGCTAGAATGTCTGTAAGCACAGACAAAAAGTAATACCATGCACATTTTTCTAAAACTTCAAACATATCTATAAAAATTTATACTTATTCCATGTGAACTAACATGATTTAACCAGAACCAAATTAGTATGTAAATTAACTTTTTTGAATCACAATAATAATTTTGCTTACATTTATATAATCTAAAAGAGAAATAACTTGAAAATAAAACAAATTTTAGTTTGGTTAAACATGATTTCAGCCTGAAATAGACATATTAAACAACAGCAAAAAAAGCAATAAATATATCTATCACCAGTTGTGGTTCCAAACTCATATTATAAAAGCCACTCCTAGATTTCTGTTTAAGAAAAATAGGCATGTTGATTTTCAAGATCATAAGTGATTAGCATAATTAACCTATAAAAGCAATGTTAAACGTTGATGGAATTTGAGAGTTTTGGAATTTCTTATAAAATGCTTAGCTAAATGTTTTATGAAGACAGAAAAAGGGCTTAAAGTGCTTATAGTTTGAATAAACACTTGATTTACTTTAAATAGCACTTAATTAATAATAAAAGGAAATAATTTTGGTGAAAATGTTCATTGAAAGAAACAATTTTCAATAAATATTTCTAGAGTACTAGTAAGTTAAATTTCGTTTTCACAGTCATTTTTATTTTTTTTATTTTTTTATTTTTCAGCAAGTTAAACTTTTTTTTTTTTTTTTTTTTACATCTGAAAATTGTAATAGTTGTTGCTGGAATAAAATTTGCCCCCTGAAAATTGACGCTTCTCCCCTATATGTAAAAAAAACATACCAGATGATTGAATTACTGACTAGAAAGAAGCTTGCATTGTTATTTTTATAATTGAATTCGAAAAAAACCCCAACAGAACAATAGTATTTTCAGATACATGAAAAATATTATGATACCAATATGTAATATGACAGCTGATTTCATTACTGAACAGTAATTCAAACAGCTTAGAATAAAACTCAAAGCTTAGAATAATACAGACTTCGATATAAATTTTGTTTAACACTAAAGCGACATATTAATGATTTTCTTTGTGAAGAAACTTGATTTATAAATTGAAGCATTTTTTTTAAACACTTAAAAAAAGTTATTTTAAATGGTATGAATGGGATTTTTACTCGTTAATTTTTAGTGACATAATTTTCTTTAACACTAAAGCGACTTATACATTTCCTTAACCGTTACCTTTATAAAGAAACTTGCTTTATAAATTGTTGTGTTTTATTAAATATATTAAAAATATTATTTTAAATGGTATGAATAGGAATTTTACTAGTTCATTTTTAGTAATAGAGTTTTTGATTAACACTAAAGACACATATAAATTTCCTTAACCATTTTTTGTATATATATATATATATATATATATATATATATATATATATATATATATATATATATATATATATATATATATATATATATATATATATATATATATATATATATATATATATATATATATATATATATATATAAATTGATGTGTTCTTTTATATATATCTAAATGTTATTTTAAATTGTATGAATAGGAATTTTCTTCGTTTAATATGCACAGACAATTAGAGATTAATTGCTTGAATGCTAATTTTGTTTTTGATTTAATGCTTTAAATTGCTTAACAACGTTTAGGAATGGCTTTTATAACGTTTGGAATCACAACTTATGATAGATATATTTACTGCTTTCTTTATTTGCTTAGTGTGTAGTTTAGGTTTAAATAATATTAATCTACTCTAAGATTTGTTTACTTCCAACCAAAACGTAATTTCCTCTGAAAGTGAGACAATGTTTATTTAAAACACCCGAATTAAAGTACCTATTAGTGAATTTATTTAAAACTTTCGCCGTATTTTTTTTTATTTTTAAATCAATTGTGCATTTTATTCATATGCAATTTCATAACTTTTATCAAGATCCCAAGCTGTAGTTTTAAACTTTGAAAAAAAAACAATAAAAAAAATCTTCATATATTTTTGTCATTCTTACCATATTTTTTTCAGCGTAGTTATTAAATATGCAGATTAACCTTCGAAAATTTAAATCAAGCATGATTAATAAGTTGCGTTTTAACGTTATTCGCTTTCATGTATTTTACAGTAAAAAATATCTGTTTAATAACGATATTTCATGCGTTCATTTTGAAATGCTTTTAAGATACAGAGAGGAGAGTTCAAATGTATTATTATTTTACTGCAATTTAAAAAAATGATATATCACTAAATTTTTGCTGTTATCATTTGATTGCTTTTCATTTTGGGTTATTACACACATACCTTTATTTAGAAAATTTTATGAAAGTAAATTTGTATTTTCTAGTATAAGAAATGAAATCTGTGAATATTTACAATACTATGTTGTTGACTTTGATTTTAATGCTGTCAGTTTCGACTACTATTCGATTCACTAACAATACATTTAGAATTATAAGTCAGTATTAAAAACCAATTCTGTATGACTATTTGCAACATTCATACGAATATGATGAAAACAACGAGAAAGAGAAAGTTGCAACTAACCAGATTTTTTTAAAAGTAAAAAAAAAATAACAATAATAATAATTTTGGTTGCATAAGAACCATGCAATGTCATTTATCTTATTACAGATGAAGTACATAAAAACAACGTTCTTTTTACCTGTTTGATACTCATAGTCCAATGCCGCACTGTTTCTGCATCATTTCGGCGACGGCTAAGCCTAATCGCCGGCGAAACCGGGAATGCAAACAACGGCGTCCGGGTTTATTTTTAGGACATACTCGCTCTCTTTTTTTTAATAAGATTATTTTTCTCAACTGTATTATCTACTCACGCTGTCAAACAGGACAAGTTCAAGTCCAAGAAACGCTGCAACAATTTCAAAACTATCCCAGTTGTTTTTGCATCAGTCTACCGTCTTCGTAGTCGTCTAGACTAATGGCAATTCAACCCTCATCTTAGAAAAACTTTTCAAGATCTAATGGTTTCCACCAAACTAACTGAAAGGAAGGGTAATCAGTAGTTAACTTTTCTGCTGAGGGTCGGGTAAGCTGAGCCAAAACCGGTAGCAGGGGAGAGGGTAAAAAAAAGCTCACCACCAATAAATTTAACTATCTCACCGCATAATGTAGTTCCCATTCCAATCCAGATGTTACTCCTTTTGTCGGTGGGAAACGCGATCTTTCTAGGCAAAATCTGATGTTCCTTTCGCCGTGGAACATCTGGTCCGACGCGTCGGGAAGACTTACCCGGTCTGCGATCGCTCCATGAGCGGACAGGGCTTTTCAAGAGGCCCGGAGAGCCGTAAATATTCGAGGCCTGTCAAAGTGCAGTTTACCCCTCCCTTTCGGCCATAAAACCCGGCTCTATAAAACTTCCCTCGCGGCCATAATTTTGTCCGGGCCATAAAACGGTTGGTTACAATGAGGGCTGGCTAGACATTTTTATGACCACTATAAAACGGTGGGACCGTTAAACTACAAAAGGCGAAGACACTGTCTAATCATTTCATTTGGAGATGTGCTTATGGAGAAACATCGTTTGCTTTTATTGCCCACTTTCGTTTCGCGGAGTATTTTTGGCGGAGTTGTTTTTATTTTTATTCCTCCTTTTTTTCTTCAGTTATTTAATAACGTGTTAATTGTAGGAATAATTGTGGGATTTTTGCGATGCTTTATGAGACGAGGATGGTTATGTAGGAGAATTTGTTTCTTGACAATTTGCTTCATATCTGTTGGAGGAGATTCACCATTGACTATCTGTTCTAAAGAAGGAATATTTTTTTACAAATGAAAATTGTAATAACAATAAAAAAACAATAAACAAAAATGGCACTGAGTTTTGAACTTTAAAATCGTTAATAATTTCTAAATTTTGGTTTACAATTAGCTTTTGTTTAGTTTAAAATAGTTGTACATATTTAAAAAAAAATTCTATGTTCAGTTTCTTATTTTTTTATGAATTCAGTCTCTAAGGCGTATATAATTGTTTTGTATCTGAATCTAAAAACATGGTATCACAAGTAACCAAAATATTGTTTGCAAACAATAAAATAATGTAATAATAATAAAATAACCAAATCCGTATAGTTGAAGAGATTACAATTTAATGATTAAACATTATTTTTGTGTTTTGCTTGGATTCACATCACGTAATATTTACGTTATTTTGTTTACATTCATTGACACAATCTTAAATCTATTTTTTGAACCAGATAGCCTTGAGTTTGTTAGGTAACATATTAGAAACATTTCTTGATTCATTTGATGTTTACAAATTCAACGATCCAATTAATCAATTCAATGTCTACAAATACTTTTTAATCATCGTTCTTAAAAATAAAAACTTTGGTTATGTTTTTCATTACAAATTTATTTATCTACAGGTAGCTTTACGTTATTTACCCAAATTCGAACATTATCTACTAAAGTAGTTTACTTATGTTTTCAGATCATTTTGCAAATGAAATGATAGTTTTGCGGTTTCCTATTTTAGCTCAAAACACACTCACCACAATATAATACAAACCTAATTGTATAAAGGAACAACGACTAGATGATTTTCATACAATCCAGAATTATATCATGCGATATGAGGAAATGTAGAACGGTAGACATTTCATAGAGACACCCAATACATGACACTATATCAGTTTATATTTTCTCTATGAAAATCAGTGCAATTAATATGCATAAAAACTGTATTTAACATAATTTATCTTAGAAAAATTGGTGTAATATAAATTAAATATATGCTTATTGAATACTAAATGAATAAATGAAAAATAATGTTTAAATGTTGCAGTTACCAAAGCTTTACATGTATTCAAAATACAACAAATGACATTTTGATAAGCAAAAAAAAAAAAAAAAAACGCCTTTAACATGAAATTTAGATCTGAATCACTCCACTATGATATAGGTAGATAGAAATTGAATAATGGTATAGATTAATGTCACTCACATTCTGAGAGAGTTTTGTCTCAATGGACATAAATTTGTTAATCTGACGGTCGATTCACCATAATTTATATTTTATTAATTTATCACAAAACTAAGAAGACGCCCCCCCCCCCCCTCCCCGCAAAAAAATGAGTAAAGACAATGATTTTACCTAGAATTTGATTTACCGAGCTCAGCTCTAGTTCTCGAAAAGTATTTAAGCTTTAGTAATAGTTGTTTGGATTGAAGATTATCTTCCGTAAGAGCTACATGATGGCTATACTGCATTGCCATATCATTTAGCTCATTATCTTAGAGGAGAAATAGGGTCTACAGAGAAGAAAGCCCTACAGGAGGTTTTTAAGCGAGTACTGTCCTACGTTTGCATCTCGAATGGGAGAAAACACGGAAAACTCCAACTAGTCACCCCGATAATCCACATGAGACAATCTGTCATCCACCAGTGTTAATGAATATATGCTTTAATTATGAAGCCTTAAAAGTAAATAAAAGTTAAAATAAATGAAAAATCATCTCTCCCAGAAAGGACGATTTTTTGACAAGTTCGACTAACTTGCAATAAGAAAACATATAAGGGTGCCAACATTATATAACATCAGATCACATGTGTTACATAAAAACAAATAATTAGTAAAATACCAATTATTAGATTTCATAAACTTTTACATGTACTCTCATAAACAGCTTCAGTAAGTTTTCACATAACAGTGCAACCATAAATAGAAAATTATATATTAGAAAATTATTTTTTAAATTATGCACCTTCAAAAAAAAAGAAGGGGAAAAAAATGCAATAATGAATAAATTCTCAAATGTCATAAAACAATCATATAGAAAACAAGATTGAATTTTGTGATTGCAAATTTTGAAACATCTTTTAAAAATTGTCTCCCGTTTGTTAAGAAATTTCTACAATTTTTGAAGCAACTTTCTAGTAAATTATTGATGACATTGTCCTTATTAAACAGTTTCGCATAGGGAACTGTTATGATTATTACATATTTTGCATTATTATATTTTATCTCTTTGAGAATAGATTATTAGATATTAGAAAATTATTATTTTTTAGATAATGCATCCGAAAAAAAAAGGCAATAATGAATGAACCTCAAAATTCATAAAACAATCACGTAGAAAACAAGATTAAATTTTTCGATTGTAAATTTGAAAGATCTTTGAAATTTGTCGCCTATTTAGTAAATTTCACAATTTTCGAAGGAACTTTCTAGTAAATTGATAAAATTGTCCTCATTAAGCAGTTTCGGATAGGGAAACAATAACTTATTTCTAGTTACCACTTCCACTAAAGATTAATTGTAAAGGCATTATTGAAGGGTCTTTTACGACCTGGATAGTATCTGCTCAACCTGAGACTTCAATTAGGAGTAAATTACTGTAGACGATGTTTTGACGTCTCGCTAAGAAGCGCTGTAAAAAACTTCCTTATTTATTTATTAAAATCTGTTTCAATAAGTTTTCTCATGATTGACATTGCATAAGGAAGTAAAGACTTTTTTATTTTTGCATTTTCTATATTTTATTTTGTCTTGTTTTCAATCAGTGGGGAAATCCCGTTCTATTTTCATTAATAGATATTTTCAAAAATAGGACAGCCAAAATTGGCAAACAGTTATTTTAGAACTGTTAGCTGCATAGTAATCAGATAAAAATTTACAATCGATTACTCTAAACTCTAATTTACTTTAATATTATCATTAGTTGAACTAAATTGTGCCGCGGAAATGGTAATTTTATATGTTCTATTACTTTTTCATCGTATCATTGAATTGAATTTTATAGCAAGCAACTATCTATGAATAATTTTCAATGTTATCCGTTATTAATCTATCAAAATAAAAGGGAGAAAAAATGCGAAAAATTTCTTAAAGCAATACTTTCTTTTTCAACTAGCTTTCTATCAGTATGACAATAATTTGTAATCATGTAGAAAATGATTAGTTTCTTTCATAAAGGCTTCTTTTAGTGATAACAAGAAGCATATTATTCAACCCTTTGAAAAGAGCAATTTAATGGCAAAACATTATAAGCCAATATAAAGTTTTTGAAAAATCTTAATTCGACGTCCAAAAGGGAGGCGCTAAAAGTTTTCTTAGTGCTGATAAACAATCAATATAATCACTCTTGTTCTTTCGTGACGACTTTTACCGATAGGGAAATGGTTTTTTATTATTGTTTTTTAAAGTAATTAATTACCGAGGCTATTGTGCCTCTTAAAACTTTGTTCTGCTGATAATTGCGTTTTTATTCTCCACTGGGCTCCCGCTTGTGTGTTAATAATATAAACAGATAAGAATTTGCGTGATGAATGGCAAAGTGTACACGTTATACATGACTCCTGGTAATTTATTTTCATTATCGGATAGTTGCTTTCTTTTAGCATATTATTTATGTATATTTTGTATCAATAATTTTTTACATTTCCATCAGGCTTCTTCTTTTAAAATCAACTACTTAAGACAAATGCTTACTGAATTACCAGAGATTTCTTTGTTATTAACATAAGTAAAGAGCTATGCGGTAATACGTTTCATAGCGGTAACTTCACAATATGCTTCCGTGTGATTGATTTCTTTATTGAATGGCATTTTTAATAGATTAGAACACCTTTTGATATGCATGTACTATTATATAATACAAGTATTATTTGTACCATATCATGTAGAATCATTTGTATTTGAAGAATAATTTGATTTTACTACCGATGTACTTTGGCTGAATGTATTACGTCTACGGACATAGAAATTTGCATTTGAGAAAAAAAATTATTCTTTGAAAGTCATTTTGGGAGAAAGTCGTAAAGCAACATGGTACTCTCTATCTAACCTCACAATGTCTTAAATAAAGCACCTAAGGAATCAAGTCCCAAATGAAAAATTATACTGAGTAATGCACTTCTGGAGTAACTAATAAAACTTGAATGCAAAGAATAAAAATATAAGTTGTTGGGGTTTACATCTAATTTTAAATATTAAAAACATCTCTAACAGCAAAATATGCGGTAAAAACTTTTCAAAATGAATTCATTAAAAACTAATGTGAATTTATGTATTAAAATCCAAATATCTTTAATTTAATCTGATTAAAACAATTTTATTACTTACTAATTTATTAAAACAATTTTGGCAACAGGAAAGAGTTTCTTTAATGAATAGTTAAATTCTATTTCAGTGAGAATGGATGAAGGCAAGTTTGTTAATTAGTATTCCGTAAAAGCGACCTTTTAGTGACAGTGATTGGCCCCAAAATTTGATAGAATGCATTGCCATTGACATTGAATCTATCTGCCAAGTTTCATCTCGATTGCATGACGACAAGGGTGTTAATTAGGCCTTCGACGATTAGCCCGCCATCGACGATTAGCCCGCCATCGACGATTAGCCCGCCATCGACATACACAGCCACCCTTTCACATACACACAAAATCAAGTTAATATAATGGATTTAAATAAAGCATTTTATTCTAAATTAAATTCTTTCCACTAATGAATTCACTGTCCCCTTCAGTAGGATGACACACTTGATCATTTCCCAATCCTTTTCGCCTTTGTCGTCCGTAGCTCCCTTAACAAAAGATGAGCTATAACTTGCACATATATTTGCCTTTTTCTTTGACAACATTTTTATGTCAAAATGATTCGCATTTTTTCAGCGAAATGTAATCCTTTCTTTAAGAAAACTAATCTTCACAGAATCTTCGCCTATCTCTAACATTCTATTCTATTTGCCTCCATTCATAGTTCATTCAGAAAACTTCATATATTCCGCTTTAAAACCACCATGCTCAAAGCTGGTTTACGGTGTCATTTAACAGAGAATATATATATATATATATAAAATTCAATACATACAAATGCAAGCACATAATATGCAAGTTTAATCTAATGATAAATATCCTTAATATAATATCAAGGGAAGTAAATGTAATGTACTCATATATACCGAAACATACTACAATTTCACTAAAAAATCATTGAAATACAGAGTGATTCGCTTATCCATCTGATCCTTACGTTTGTGTTCCCAGTGCATTTTAAAACGCCTACATTCCCATTAATGATATGAGTAATGACAACAAAGGTCAAAGCGGTGTGTTCTCCAGATTACGAATTAAGGAGTCTGCTGTATGTTAATTAACGTGTTGACCATCACTCCGCCTTCGAGACTAAATGAGGGTCACTTGGAATGGTTGAAGCAAGCGGACTGGAATGAAAGCTGTACTAGTCTTCTATTAAACATCATTTTCTTTTAATTCAATAAATAATTTAATGTAGTAGTGATACCAAGTATTTTACAACAGAAGAAGATTTCAGGATAAGTTGTAATACTAAGAGTGAATAGAAAAGCAAATAACGTATCTTTAAAACCTTTTTGACGAAAAGCAAAAAGTAAAAAAGTATAATTAATCAACACTATTTTGACTTCAATAAAACTTCATTAAATATGATGCCATATTTAATTAATAATAGAATCTTCAATAGAATGAAATACAAATGTAGGGCAAAATTTAAATGTCATTCAAAGTTTGATCTCATGCTCTTACAATAAAACAGAGATCATTCCTAGAAAAGGATTAAAGTGTAGCAATAAATAAACGAAACCCATTTAACGTGTTGGTATAATATTTTGAAATTGAGACACGTATCGCATATCACACCAGCCAAGAGGATCATGCTTTTCAACATTTCAATTTGCTCCAATTCCCCACACTCAGACTTCAATAATTTCCAAGAGCATAACAACAAGAGAAGCAAAATATGCAAGTGCAAAAGAATTTAAAGGTCGTTAACATATTCCTGAAGCTGTATTGTACATCACACCTGCATCATGCTTGTAGTATTTTCCAACTAAGCCAAGCGCGTTTTTTCTTTCGAATTTGATATGGGAAGAAAGGGAAGGGAGGGTGACCCTAGTCTCACCCCCGCTGAGTTGTAAGGACGCACCAGAACGTAGGTGCGTGACTAGGGCTCCCCCTTCTTTCCAGGGAAGACTGATTTTTGAAACCTTTTCCCAGCTTTCAAAGATACCCTTTTTCTTTAGTCTCTGGAATGGGTACCTAAGTTTTTTTTTTTTTTTTTTAGTGCGGAAGGTAGTCCTATCATAACTTAAATGTCCACAAATACAAGTTCTTTAAAATGCATCTATATCTTATTCTTTTTGTTGTAGACAATTTAATTCTTCATTAAATTCGAATATTTTTTTATATTCTTAATTGATGAATAAATCTATACGCAAAAAAAAAAGGTTACTATACTTGTACTTATTATACATTCTAAATAAACTAAAATAATAATAATAATAACAAAATACAAACTTCGTATCCTTTCATTGATCCCACGGTAAATACAAACTCTGAAAGAAAATTCCATATTCCTCTTAAATGATTTCCAAAGATAGAAAAATATTTAATTGAGATATTTTATAAGTTAAACTAAGTTTCTTTTATTGAAAATTAACTGATAAAAAGTAGAAGCAATAGAAGAAATTTTAGATCATCAGGCTAGATAGTTTAACTTCGTAAAATAGCTCCTCTAATGTATGATATATCCAAACCATAATTATTTAAAAAATTATATTTTATATATCTGTTTTTGAAGCTGACTTTTCGGATTACAAATATTAAAAGTATTATATCGCCAGCACGCAGCATTCTCCCATGAAGACAAATGTCGAAACAGTTTCTAGAATTGAAAGAATACAGGAAACGCTTTCATCCACACCACTGTGCTTGACCCCTCTCTCAGTGATTCCTAGCACGCACGCCAGATGAAGCTATCAGAATTGAGGTGACTTCTGAAGTCCATGCTGTATATCAAATATTAACGATGATTTTCTTTAATTTTTTGACTAGCCTAGACACACAATTATCGGCATTCATACCTACAACTTATCTGTTGGTATATCTATCGATAGTTCTATAAGTGGGAACTTAATTCTATCTTGTTGTTTCTTTCGTGACAACTTAATCCTCGTTTATTAGGAGAGCCTTTTTTTAATACATTTTGTTTTTAGTAAAATTGATTGATACTAGTTGATTTTGCTTTGTATTCGAGGATAATGGGAAACCAACTTGCTTTCTAGGACGAAACTACCTTGAAACAAGTAGCATTAAATAGTTCTAAGCAGGAATTCCCTGTCGTGTATTTCTTTCGTGACAACTTAATCTATTATTTGCAGGGCCCTTTTTTAAATACATTTTGTTTTTAGTAAAATTGATTGATACTAGATGATTTTGCTTTATATTCGAGAATAATGGGAAACCAACTTGCTTTCCAGGACGAAACTACTTTGAAACAAGTAGCAGTAAATAGTTCTAAGCTAGAATTCCCTCTCGTGTGTATATTTCGGAGCAACTTAATCTATTATTTGGAGAGCCCTTTTTTAAATACGTTTTGTTTTTAGTAAAATGGATTGATACTAGTTGATTTTGCTTTATATTCGAGGATAATGGGAAACCAACTTGCTTTTCAGGACGAAACTACTTTGAAACAAGTAGCATTAAATAGTTCTAAGCAGGAATTCCCTCTCGTGTGTTTCTTTAGTGGCAACTTAATCTATTATTTGGAGAGCCCTTTTTTAAATACATTTTGTTTTTGGTAAAAATGATTGATACTAGTTGATTTTGCTTTATATTCGAGGATAATGGGAAACCAACTTGCTTTTCAGGACGAAACTACTTTGAAACAAGTAGCATTAAATTGTTGTAAGCGGGAATTCCCTCTCGTGTGTTTCTTTCGTGACAATTTAATCTATTCTTTGGAGAGCCCTTTTTTAAATACATTTTGTTTTTGGTAAAAATGATTGATACTAGTTGATTTTGCTTTATATTCGAGGATAAGGGGAAACCAACTTGCTTTCCAGGACGAAACTACTTTGAAACAAGTAGCGTTAAATAGTTCTAAGCGGGAATTCCCTCTCGTGTGTTTCTTTCGTGACAACTTAATCTATTATTTGGAGAGCCCTTTTTTAAATACATTTTGTTTCTGTAAAATTGATGGATATTAGTTCATTCTGAATGATACTATTTGAGCAAAAAGTGTGATTATAGAAAGCTTCTAGTTTGGAATTGCTTTACAAGTGTTTATGTTAATAATTATTAGAAAAGTTGCTATGAAAGCTATTTTTTCCTATCATCTATTTTTATTTAATAAAATTAATTAAGGATAACTTTTTTTTGGACTTTGCTTTTTATAATTATTTTAATTTTTGTATGTTTGAACATGAAATAAATTGTTGTAAACTATATAGAATATATCTTATACTAACACTAAAAGTTGTGCAAGACTTAATAAGTTATTAATATTCTAGGATTTCATAACTAATTAAAACTTAACTTGTATGCAATAGTACAACTTAATTTACTTAACTTTTTGAATATTCACTTTTGTTGGTAAAACCATTTCAAGAAAATATACAAGTTTAAGTCGAAGGCATTTTATGAAAAATGTATATTTTTATCCGTTTTTTTATTTTTTTTATATATTTTTAAAATCTTTATAATTAATAGTTAATTTTGCTAAAATTTCGGAATCACTTTAATAGCTTTTTTAAGATACAAATCTATTGATTAAAATGCATAATTAGGTTACATAATTAATACATTTTTTTTACATTTTATTTAGTAAAGGAATATAAACTAAAATGAAAATATACACACATATAAATATTTCCATAAGATTTAGAAAAAGATATAAGATAGAAAAAGAAATAATTTTATAATTATTTACCAAATTATAAATATAGTATTTATCTCCTGGTTATTAAATCCCGGTGATTATAATTCGATACTTACTTTTAATGTGCAAGTTTATGCACTCAAAGCTTTGATTATTAGTTGAAAAGAAATATTATCCACGAAAGTTTATTATTCCCAAGCGAAATGCGGTCACATATTTATTTCAATCTAAAAAAATATTTTAACATTTTACATAATCTTTCACAATCAAAAATTAGAATACGATATTTCATTGCAAAAATGCATAAGCAAAGAGCATGTTTTAAAGTTAAAGAAATACACCTATTGTGGATTAAAAAAAAGTAAAGCGATTTTTAGTAACTTATCTTTTTATTCTAAATATATTCTTGTATGCATGTATTATTCATTTTTTATATTTTAAAATATGTACTTTAAGCGCCCATTCCGCGTCTCGCCAGTGGGTGGAAACCTGTTCTTATTGGTTGCGTAGCTGTTGCAGTTGCTTCCTATTCTTCATTGGTGTAGTGTTTTATAGCATTTTTATGTACTAAGATAAGCTGAATTTAAAAATATTATGATCCATGCTGCAGCTTGTCACAATGGGAAGAAGATTTTTGAAGTCTAAAGAATATAATAGGAATAATAAAAACTTCCAATAGAATCGCTTCCAATAGAATTTGAATATTTACACAAAATAAAAAACAAAACAAAAAAACAAACAGAATAAAATAAAGTTTGTTTTTAATATACAAACAGGGAGAAGAATTCAATTTTAAATATTTTGAATACTAATCAAAATACTCTGCGTATTTTGATTACTTATCAAAATACTCAATATTGATATGATTTCGTTCTTATGCAGAAACTTCATTAACTTTTAATCTTTCTGTTCCTTTTGATAAAGTTTTGCACTTTAAAGGATACTCTACCCATTTTCATTATAATGAAAATCTAATTACCCAAAATTTTAATAGAATATAAAATTACAAAATAACATCTATAATTCTATTTTTGTTGAAACAAAAAACTCTACATTTTTTATCTTCCTTTTTATATTTTGCATCATTCATGTCTAAATAGCAATGAAAGTAATAGTAAATAATTTAATGTAAATAGTAATCAAACAGTAAAAAGCAAAAAAAAAAAAAATGTATTTAAATACATAGAATTGTTATTGTGTGAATATATTAGATATTAATTGATTTGCTTACCACGTGCATTAAAATAAAAGTATAGTATTTAATTTTGATAATAATTAAGATAATATAACGCTAATCCAATAAGTTATTTAATGGTTACAAATATAAAAGCAACGCATTTTTACTAAAACCACTGATTTTTCTTAATTTGCTCTTAATTGTACGGAATTTTAAAATGATTGTTGTGGATAAATCGCATATAAAAATCTACCATGGAAGGTATTCTAAGCAATGGCTCTAAATTTAGAACATTTTGAAGTATTCAGAGGAAATTACGAATCTTAAAAAAAAAAAAAGACCTCAAGGAGATAAGATCGCACATTGTATCTGATACGCCTCGACAAAGTCCCAAATAGATTTCGGTTTGGCATCAAGCGAAGCATAATGAATCTTCCTCAGAGTGCATAGATCTCAAGTCATTTATCAATTTCACTCATTCTTGGGAGACAGGTGCGGTTTATTACTTTTTTTCATTCCCGGTTTCACAAATACACCAGGTGTTATCATAAACACCTATTCCAGTCATATTTTGAAAATAGCTTCGGGCTAATCAGAAAGCAACACCCCCGCTGCACCAATGAAAAGGAGAGAATTGTGACGGATGGAAATGTCATGATTAGAATACTTTACTTGAGGTAATTCAAGCGAGCAAATGAATTTGTAATATAACTTTATATTGCTTAATATCTTCTATTTAATACTCTTACTGGCAGTCGAACATTTTGAGTTTTCTTAGGAAAGTTAGTGATAAATTATCTGAGGAAAAACTGACAGATGCATGCAAGTTTATAAATTATCAAAATTATGTGGTTGATTAAAATATTTTGGCAATGACTATCCAGTCCTATTTTTAAAATAGCTTCGGGTAAATCAGAAAGTAACATCCCGCTGCACCAATGAAAAGGAGATAATTGCGACGAGTGGAAACGTCATGATTAGAATAGTATAATCTTGAGATAGTTCAAGTGAGCAATGAATTTGCAAATTAACTTTATATTGCTTAGTATCTTCTGTTTAATAGTTTTACTGGTAGCCGAACATTTTGAGCTTTCTTAGGAAAGTTAGTGATAAATTATCTGAGGTAAAACTGACAGATGCATGTAAGTTTATAAATTATCAAAATTATGTGGTTGATTAAAATATTTTGGCAATGACTATCCAGTCCTATTTTTAAAATAGCTTCGGGTAAATCAGAAAGTAACATCCCGCTGCACCAATGAAAAGGAGATAATTGTGACGAGTGGAAATGTCATGATTAGAATAGTATAATCTTGAGATAGTTCAAGTGAGCAATGAATTTGCAAAATAACTTTATATTGCTTAGTATCTTCTATTTAATAGTTTTACTGGTAGCCGAACATTTTGAGTTTTCTTAGGGAAACTGATAATAAATTAACCGAGAAAAAAAACCTGACCGAAGCATTTGCAAGTGAATAAATTACCAAAATTATGTGGTTGCGTGAAATATTTTGGCAACATATCGAGAACAATGAAATTAGAAAAATTTCTGAAAATTTCATTTTAGTTAAAGAACAATTTCAAATAAAAAATAAAACCATTCAAATTTATGTATTAAGCTCAGCTCTTTATAGTTGGAAATATAAAACCAATTATTTCCTGAAAACATTTTTATATTCAATGAATTGAAACCAATTGTACTTTCTAAACTAAATGTGTATTTATATAAGAGAAAAATTATCTATAAAAAAAATCTCCCACACCTTTGGCTTCAACAATATGTGTGTCGATGATTTTTAATCTTTTAAAATTCCATCTGCAACAAAATGAAGCATTAATATTAAAGCATAAGTATAAAAACTACTCTAACATTAAAAGCCTTAACAAATGAGGGACTATAAAATCATTCGTCACATGATTTGTTGTAAATGGGATATTAAAAAATGTGAAATACATGCAAGGTTCAACGACAAGTCACCTTATACAAAAATTACATGATAAAAAAATATCAAGAATGAATTTGGTATGTACATCTCATTTCCAATAAATTCTAATAAATCATTTTAGCTCAAAAGAATCTACGTTTGATATCTGGAAAGAATCGAAGAAGAACCTGTAATGAATTTTGAGTGTTTGGATTGCTTCCAGGGCAGAAGACGGAAGGAAAACAGATATCAAAATAATCAAAGGAACGAAAAGTCTCTTTAAAATGATGGAATCAGTTGACTGTTGTTACAAACAAAAATGCTAGAAACCAGTTCTGAATAAAGAACGAAAGAGTAACTTTTCTTTTAGAAGGTTTTTTGAAAGAATTATCTGCGCTTGAAGATCAATTCTACAGATGAAGGTTGTTCATCATCATCAACAGCTGTCAAAAGTGTCACCAACTTTGAACGCTGGAAGGACACATTTTTTCTCTCTTCTCTGAGTTTTTGGGTTCTGCTAATACTGGTTGACTGGAAATGTTGAAGACTTCATTTTCGTAAGGGATATTTTGTTCAACAAAAGTTGACCTGCTTAATCATTTTAGGTTCTTACTTAGGACGACAACAAGTTTCAAACATAAAATTAAACTTGACTTCCGTCTTTAGTTGGGAGTTATAATGTATGATCATTTTGTGGGAGAAAATTAAATTCCATTCAGACACCCTTTATTATTTAATAATTTTGAAATTATTTTCTATTTTCTATAACAGAATGGAGTAATGCGATGGCTTAACTTGTAAATAGTTATTACAAAAATGATCTAAGATTGCCTTGAATTTTCAAAACTTATTTTATAAAGATTGTTTGGTAAAATTTACGTAATATATTAAGACATTTTACTTTTCTTTTAATTTAGTTTTAATGGATTATTGTTACAGCTTAGATCAATTTTAAAAGTTAAGAATTGTGAAAACAAAGTTGTGATATTATAATAATTATAATGCAGTCAGAAAATAAACTTTTACATATAGTATGGTAAAAAATATATACTTTCATTTAATTATAACTTTTACTAATTTCCCTGGTACATTCAACAAGTTTTCATTTAGATAACTTTCATATAAAATGATTACACTTGAATATTCTTTTGAGCCGCTTATTTGTATTATGACGTTTTTCTTGCAAAACCATTCGAGTTCAAGTTTTAGTTGTCAAATGGCAAAAAAAAATAATAATATTATTATGATTTTAAAACTACCTCATCGTTCATTAATGTATTTGAACGATTAGGATTAATGGGTGCTTGATTATGTTTGTTACTTTATAACAAGCTTCTACAATTATTTTTAATAAACAAATGAAAAGACTCTTTTCAATGAGAATCAATCTTGCATTGAGATCAGATCAACACTGTTCGGCACATTTCTTCGGAAAGGAGTAAATATATCTTTTATTCGCGAGTTCGCGAGGAAAAGGCTAAGAAAAAGCTTGCTGAATCTGAATTTGAAGGCAATTAATGAGTTTGTGTTGATTAATGAGTTCGCTTCGAAGTTACGCGACGAATTGGAAACTTCAAAATGCCAGGCGGTCTTTACTTCACAAGTGCAAGATAAATGAATCCATTTCGGGAAAACAACTAACTCAACAATAATATGTACAGAAAAGAGAACTTTCAGGGGAAAGAGTTTGCTGCTGATACAACTTTCTTCTTGCCCATCTGAAATTGGTGCCGCGTTTATCATCGTCAAGAAACGAATTTTTAAATGAAGGGTCGTATCAAAACTACGCGCGGTTCTTTTCAATTCTTTGTTTCTCAGCTAACGGGAATATTTTGTTGGGTCAACTGTCACATAGCCGATTTCGAAATAAATAAATGAATGCTATATCATGTTTTATTTGATAGTTGTAAATAATATAACTCATAAAAAAAGTTTTTAATATAATGAATTGCCAATTTTTATATTTATTAACAAAGCGATGTTTTTGTTGCCAGCGTGTGCTCTGTGTTGGCATCTAATTTTAAATATTAAAAACATCTCTATCAAAAAAATATACGGCAAACTATTTTTCAAAATTTATTCGTTAAAAATGAATGTGAATTTATGCACTCACATCCAAATAACTTTTATTTATTCCGTTTAAAACAATTTTGGCAATAGGAAAGAGTTTCAACAATGATTGTTTAAAATTATTTCACATACAGCGATACTAAGCAACGCAAAGTAAAATTGATTGGACTTCACTCCATAATAAATTTATGCATTCGCGCCCAATTGTGTTTTATTTATACTGATTGAGATAATTTTGACAACAGGAAATAGTTTCAACAATGATTGGTTAAATAGTATTTATTAGTATTCCACAATGGTTAAAGAAACGTGTGTAAAAGAAACCTTTTAGTGAAAGTGACAGCCCCCCCCCCCAAAAAAAAACAACTTGCACCGTCATCGATATCAATTCTACCCTCCAAGTTTCAACCCTATCAGATGACGGCAAGTGGGTAATTTATGCTTGCGCAGATTTGCCCGCCATCGACATACCCGTCGCACACACACAAAATCGAAGTTAATACAAAGGATTTAAAAATATAACTCTATATTGTATTGCATAAAGCTACTTTCTCTTACATCGTTTGTATCTTGTACTTATATTTGTTAAGTGTAATTTATTACCCTTTACAAATGTAACTATAACACCATTATATAACTATACCTTATCGGGATTTTTTTTTAATGATATTTATTTGATTTCATTAGAGAGTTGAAATTCACGGGCGATTATGGATAGCCATTAGGTATAATGAGTCTTGAACCAAAATGGTTAAAAACTTGTTGATGTAAAATCCCTTGTGGTCATGTAAAAAAATTGATTTTAAACAGCGACAATGCAATGGCGATCACCTTGAACAATTGCTTTTCAGGGAGAGAAGAGACTTTTTTCCAAGAAAGAAATTGAGCCAGTAAAAATAGTTGACGGTCTTTTCAACAATTTTCTCGACAGTATTTAGCGCCAAGAAGTTAATTCGTCATTCTGGAAAGTATCTTGGGAGATAGTCAGGAAGAAAGTAAATGATCTAGTTGTAGCTATGCGTTCTGCTAAATAGACGTCTTTTATGCTTCCGAAAGATTGACGTCCTTACATTAAGCTGTGAATGGAGCAAATCTAAGTAGAGCATTATCCAGCAATTTTCTTGTCAACCTTCTTATTTATCATACCAATCATTTAAGGAGAAGATGACGATTAAATATGCTTTACAAATTGATAGGATGGTCACAACAATCTCTTACGCTTTTTTCAATGATGTATTGCAATGTTTAACTCTACTTCTTATTCATTCGATTCAATATGCATTGAATTATATTTTAATTTTTTTTAAATTACTTATTTTTCATGTGTTCTTTTTGCACGCATATATACTAAATTTGTTATGCAGTAAGTTTTAGTGAACAGCTTTTATTTCTTTTTTCCCCTCCTTTTTTTTATCAATTCAATTTTCAAATTGTGAAACAATCACCAATACAATGACTTCAGTTAGAATTGTTTCATCGTGGAACCTCGATGACTGTATTTTAATATCAAAATTAAAAAAAAAAAAAAAAAAGATTCACAGACGACTAGAATGAAAAGTTATGTATATATTCTATTGCACTTGAAAGTAATTTTTTTAATGTCATTTACATAATTTAAACTAGACTTGTTAAATAGTCATGGCCATGCGTATTGAAAATACTTGCAAATTTTCATTGTAATACCACCTGATTATAGCGAAAGAAAACTGTCTTTTTTCGTCAATTTAGTTTGAATGATTGTCATTTATAACTTACAATTATCTTCAAAGTATTCCGTTTCTAAATGAAGCTTCTAAAACAAACACAATGATGAAATCGCAATTGGTTCCGCAGCATCACATGTTAATTTCCGCACTAATGCCTTTTAATGGCGCCGGTTTGTTTCGAAGCATTCGTAGTTTACAAAGGAAACCAGTCTCAAGCAAGATTACAAGTTGTTGCTTTCAGACGCAGTCACGCGTTTGCATTTGGAGTCACACTTCAGTTGTCAGACGGTGGAAAATATTGCTTCATGCTTCAACAACAATAGTCAGGGAGATTGTGTTTATGTTTGATGTATTTCTAATTTGAAACCTGAATTGTTTTCTCATCCCCTGCTCTTTGCTTGTAAATGACATGTGGCAATTTTTCAGTGAGATATTTATTGCTTTTCTGAGATGGAAAAGGTAGGAAATGAAAACGCCTGTGCCGTTCAATTAATTTCACTTCGCTTTGCAGCTCGTGGAACGCAAATGGATTATTTTTAGTTGTGGATTGCTTAGGTTGGGGTGGTTTTATATACTCAATTGTCATATTGCCAGTAACTGGATAAGACCCCCTACATATTGACTGCATTATCAAAACCACGAGAATCCAAGTCAACCTAGGAATCAATGTACTCTGCACTAAAAACCGTTGAAGTATCAGGGTGCTTTATCCAATGTGAATGGAGAGTTGGGCAATTGACAATTCTAAATTCAAGTTGAAGTTATCGGTGCAAGGGTAAATTTAATTTTTTAAGATTGACTTATTCGAGGGGGAAATACATTATCGTGGTTTCTGTGGATAGCAGAAGAAATTAGTGTTTGTATGGGTGTCTCTGAATGAAAATTATTAGTTATTAGGTGTATAAAATTCTTCTTAATTTAAACCACATATTAGATAAATTATTCGATGTTTCTTTCCAAAAGGAAGCTTAACAAAAAATTTGACAAATTCGTAGAAAGTTTGATCGATTGAACTTTGTTTACTATGTTAAAAAAAGTTCCGTTAATGCAGTGCTTTTTGTATGATTGTTTTAATGAATTGCTTGCAATTGAAATATGTAAGCAGATCGAAGCCTCACTTTTCAATAAGTAACTTAACTTTGCAGGGGACAGAAGAAATGACACCAAAACACTAAGTTCTTAAGGCTCTATCCTATGGATCCTGATTCATGCCCAACTCTCGTTTGAAATGCCGCAGAAGTAGTCAAAATGGGGAAGCAGACAGACAAGTGGGATGTAGAGTAACAGTAGGTATGACATACTAAAGAATAAAAGTTGGTAAGCACAGCCCGAAAGCAAAAGTCGGAATTGGTAGATTACCTGCTTATCAACTCTTCTTTAAATTGGATAGTTTAACACTTGACTCGTAAAACGCCATTATTTATTTGTCTTATAAGTGGTTATACTCGATAAGAGGTAAGACTAAGAAATTCAGTCTACTCGTTACTCAAATTGAGCGTATTATGGAACGCGTTTCATTGGGCATACTTTTCAGTAAGTATAATTACGACTAATATCCTTTTTATTTCTTCTTTAGGTAAGTTAGAATGAGATGAAATATGTAAGTATGTCTTTATTGCTTAAAGCCTCTTCACTTTAGTTTGACATGGTCAAGTGTAAAATGTAAGTGAAATAGCTTTATTAGCCATGCAGCAGCTTTTTATTTTTTACACTTAAAAATTGAAGTTTTGTACAATAAATTTGATACAGACATTAGTAACAAAATTTATTATAACTTTGTTGCTATTATTATATCATTAAAATATGATTACATGAGCAAATATGATTACAAATCATTTAAAATATGATTAAAAAGCATTTTTAAGCACTTTATCAATGCGTTATATAAGTAACGAAGATTTAATTGATGTTCTAGCCTAAAAGTATATGTGATACATTTTTTTAATGTTTCACATATACCTGTTAATAATCCTTTTGAGAAGATGTACAATATTTTAAAAGACATAATTTCATTTCTCTAGAACAAATTCGGCAAGATGGGTGATATTGTTAGAAATAAAAAGATATTTCTTTAAATTACAGTTACGTAAAATAGAGTGAATACACGTAATAAGTCGAATATAATATCGTATTCCTCTTACTCTACACGAAATAGAATGAAACTTCTAATTGATGTACATCAAAAGTAGATTATTTTATTTGTAAATGTATAATTAAAAACAATATTTTCGACTCTCTCTTTTAATAAATCACAAATTATGAATTTGATTTCATCTTCAAATTTGTAAAGAGTCCCCCTCTCAAAACATCACTTGACAAATTGTAATTATAAATAAAAGATTATCTTATTTCTAATGGCAAAAACTTAATCACAAATTTAAATCAAGTTTTGCTTCTTTCTAAATTTGTGATAAAACCTACTTTTTTTTAAACAGTGAAACATCACTTTCTCTTAAACTGGCTATCAAATGATCCTCACACCGAATCAGATTCATTTTGGGTGACCCAAAAAAGAAGAAATAGTTGTCTTATTTATTTGATTCTCTTGAAGAGTGGGGAGCTGTTCGAATGAGAAGTAAGGAGAGAATCCCCGTTGGAGGTAACTAAGTGCTTCACACGTAGCTGTGGAAAGGCACCTCTTGCAATCAACCTCCACTCTCATCGATCAACTCAGCAAAGAACAATCCAACGCGGTTTGTAGCGTAATGTGTTCATTTTGACGCTTTTAAAAGGGGCCAAAAATACAAAGATCGCACCGCAGGAATGCAACCGAAAACTGACCCTTTTCCTATTTTAAAGGGTTCATTCTTCTTTCCATTTGCAGTGAATTGATTCTTTGCATCCATCAAACCGAACTTATTTCAAATAGAATGCGTTTTATGTGATATATATATAAAGGGGATTTGAACGGAATACTTGCGAAACAAATTATATTTCATTTATGTTGACAAAAGCAAATTAGAAATACACAAAAATAGATGCGATTTTACACAATGGGAAAGTTCTGTAGACGTAAAAGAATATAAATTATTTAAAAGAATATAGAACTATTTTGAGTTATGTTAATCGTTTAAGTTATGACCTCTAAAAATAAATTCATATTTACGGTGTAAGTAAATGCAGTTTGAATAAATTTAATGTTTTGGTTGTTGATTATTTTTAAAAAAAAAATTAGCTAAATTTATTTGTATTCCTTCAATATTAGCATGTTTTACTTTGTAAGGCAAAACCATAAACAAATTATTATAGAACATTTATTTAATTCCACTTCTATTTGCAATTTTATTAATTCTATAAAATTTTTAATTTTAAGTGTAATTTGAATTTTGAAATAGAATAACTTAATCATGAAATAAACTTTAATTTTAAGTGTTTATGAGTGAGGAGTATTGATACTAACATCAAAATGGAAAACATCTCTTCAAACATAGAAATAAGCAAAGACAATCATGATGATTAACAAAAATTAGTTAAAATATTTATAAATCATAGGAATTATACTTTATTCTTTTTAAAACAATATATCAATTAATACTATAGCCTCTTAAATAAGTGATATTGGTATATATAATCAATTTTGATTATCATTGCTTGCTTACATATAACAAAAACCCTTACTGCACAATGAGCTAATGAACAAGGAATCGAAGAAAAAAGTAACATTTTAAATTCAAAATGAAACTTCCAATTAAATTCAACTTCCTAAAAAGCTGTTTTTAGAATAATGTATACAAGTTACAAAAATATATAATAGAAAAAAAAAATTGAGCTAAGTCCTCCAACAGAGATTCCGGTTGCTAAAACGAAATTCAATACCGAAACGCAAGTGTAGCTCAATAGCTGAGCTTACAAATGGATTTTGTTAAGGGGGAGATCTGTCAAGAAGATGGAATCGAAACTTATTTCCAAATATTTTTTCGGAATAAAAAGTAGAATTTGTAATGCGCACTCTTTCTGGTACAATAGATATTATTTACTATTTTTTCTCACCGGACGCTTTCCAAACTCTCCGAAATTCACTTCTCTTCATTTTAGAACTAGCCTTAAATGTTTTTTATATTTCAGTCATTACAATTCCATTTTGCTGTTGAAATCTTCTTCTACTTATTTTTTTAAGTTGAGTTCTAGCGGAAAACCAGTCATATGTGTGTATGTAGGTTAATTTTTTTATACTCATACTTGAAAAGGAAAATTTTATGAATTTATTTTTTAAAATGAACATAATAGCTTAAAATCACTTCAATTGTGAACAGTGTTACATTAAACCTTTGTTTTAGGCTTTATTCACGATCTTATCTTAAGCTGCACTTATCTTTTTTTTTTTCTTTTTTTTTTTTTTTTTAATTATTATAATAAAAATATTGATAACTTAACAATACTTTTAATTCCAAAACCTATGATTGCAACAGAATAAAAGTAAGACATTTCTCTTATTAAGCCGCAATTTTCATGTAAAATTATTTGAAGACATAAGTATTTATTTTTTTACATTTAAGTAACACTTAGTTAACCAAAATTGTATTTCAATTGAATCTACTAACGAAAAGAGCTCAACTAAAAGGGTATGACAAAAATGATGGTGAGATCAAAATTATCTAAGCAAACTGCTTATCAAACTAATAAGTAGTATTTAGGAAAATTAGAAATGTTTTTGACTTAGAAATTTTCCGAGTTGAACTTTTTTTGAAACATTCAATTGTCAAGCTATTAGTATCACATTTGAAACTTATTTATGAAAACACTTTTTTTTTTTCGAAATTATAATTTAATTGTAAAGCAATAAGTAATGAATATGAAACAATTAGAAGTTAATTAAAGTCTCCCACTTTAAAAATTATTTCTGAAACACTAGGTTTTAGATTGGTTAAATAATCTCTTCACATAATAAATACTTATGTTAAATAAATATCAAACTTGTGTGAACTGTGCTACGCTTGATATCTTTTCAATATCCCAAATAACCTAAAAACTTCCTTTCTATTTTAATTATATTTAAAAAAAAAAAGGAATTGAATTTTAAAAATGCATCCATTTAAAAAGTTTATGCAAAAAAAAAAAAAAAAAAAAAAAAAATGTCTGGTATTTTAGAAAACTTGTTAATAATAAACGAAATATTAAAATCTCGTTATTTCTAATATATGTTAACGACTTTGACTGCAATATTAGAAATTGCTAATACCTCTGCATTGAAAAGAGGGGTGATCATCAGAGGGTGAAGTACTTTTTTTTATTTCTCGGCCCCAAATGGTACCAAGACTTTTTCTCGAAGTTAGATCGATGGAATATTGATTAAATCATTAAATGTTTTTCAGGGCGTTTTTAGGATTAAGTAGGACTCAAGTTTGACTTTTAACGTCATTGCAGAATAATGCACGTGCCTTGAACGAAAAAAAAAATACTTTTCTTTACATAAATAAATACAAGTTTAAATATATTCTAATCAGTTTTATTGTATGATATAAAATGTTTCAATATTATTTATTTTTCTTGTACGTATATTCAATGAAAAAGACTAAAATTTTACTGAATTGAAGAGCTACTAGAAAGCCTAGCATAATTTTGTACCTCATATTATAAGCACGAATACGATTAGAATAATATTTTGCTCTTTATCACAAATTTAAATGCAAGATATTGTAATTTTTTTCCTTGGAAGATTTTTATGTTATGAATTTTTGAAAAGCATTCAACTACAAATTACTTTATGAACAATACACGTATTTTGATTTATATATATATATATATATATATATATATATATATATATATATATATATATATATATATATATATATATATATATATATATATATATATATTTATAATTGCATCAATAATTAACCGATATAATGAAGATTCTCATTCATTTTATTTTAAAATCTTATCAATGAATTAAAAAAAATTACAATAACTTGGTAAAAAAAAGGCTTCATAACATTAATATTGTAACATAAATTTAAACAAAAGAGAAATCTTGATGTAAAAAGCACCTGGAAAATAATCTGGGTATCTACACTTTTATTTGATTAAAATATGTTTGTGATCGTGTGAGTCTTTAGTTTATTGGCACTGAATTCAATATATATTTGAAGAACTCTTGAGATTTAATTTGACAATTCTCATTGTGTTGATCAGTGAAAATTATTTTGCTATATTTGAATCTTTGTTACAAATCAACTTTGAACACCTATAGAAAATTGATAACATACAAATTTAAGATTTTCCTACAATTTATCAAAACAAACTATATGTTTGTCCCTATTTTTTTTTGTAGTTTCATTCATTTAAAATTAACAATGCATTTAAAAACAGGTATTTTGGGAATTATATCTAAGTTTAGTTTACACAGCTCCGGCTGTTTTTTTCTGCCACGAAGTCGGAACTTTTTTGCGCATACCTCTCTCTCCAGCCTCACCACACTAACGAAAGGACATTGAGACCTATTTAACTGGCACCAGCTTCCATTTTCGTACACACAAGTATTCGGCGAAGCCAGTACCGGGGCCCACGATCTACCGTTCATAAGCTCGGTGGCTTTAACCACCGGATTACTGGAGCCTCTATACTTAAATGCAAGTCTGGTTTTCTTATTAATCTCCAAATTAAGCTGATGACAAAATCAAAGAGGTCCTTTAAATACGAAACATTTACCGAAAAATGAATGTAGATGTAAGGCGCTAGTTTATTTTTTTTTTAACATCTTAGTCATTTCTTATCCAAGCATAAAAAAAAAAAAAAATAATAAAAAAAAAAATGAAACTTTTTTTTTTTAATTTACTGATGTAATGACAGGGTCAAATATTTTTATTAATATAAATTCAACACATTTGAAGTTGAATTATCTTTTAACTAAAGTTTTTGTATTGTATTAGGTATTCAACTATCTATTTGCGATTATAAATAAAAAGATGTCTAAATCTTTCGGATATCCATTCTATATATTTCAAAAATACCACAAATGTCAAATTTTAGATTCTTTCCTTTCGTCTTCACCATGTTTTTTAACTAATCAAATGTTTCTTTACATACCTTAATTCCCTGAACCTGTTTTAATGTTCCTTTTCTACATTCATCTGTCATTCTTTTTTAGATGGTGTAAATTCCATGGGAGAGACCAAACGCCAAAGAACCTCCTATACTCGTTACCAGACCTTGGAGCTGGAGAAAGAGTTCCATTTCAACCGCTATCTGACGCGTCGAAGAAGGATCGAAATTGCTCATGCACTCTGCCTCAGTGAGAGGCAGATCAAAATTTGGTTCCAGAACAGGCGAATGAAGTGGAAGAAAGAGCACAAGATGACTTCCACCATGCCTCCTCAAATACCTCAAGTTATGCCAGATCATCTAGCACATCATATGCATGGAGAGACCAAAGCGTAACTCCACACATCAAATCACTCCAAATTGTAAAATACGCACTGCTTTAGGCTATTGGTGAAACGTTTCTCTATTTATTATATAGACTAATAGGGAAGATATCACTATAGAAACGACGTCGATTCCTCACATTTAGTTCATATCTTAATTTCTGACTATGTCATTAATGACTTGCGTCATAAAAAAAGTGGTGACGTCAATTTTGTGATAAGACGGGCTTTAATATGGACAAGTTGACAAACGTGTACTTAATGAATCTTCTGCTAAACATCACACAAAACCTTAAAAAGACTCTAAATATCTGACGATTATTTGAATATTTCAGTGTGATCGTACGTAAGATGATGTGTAGCGTCACTGAATCATTAAATTTCGTTACTCATTAGTGTGGGGTTTCAATTAAATTAAAAGCTCAAGTAACTGTACTTAGCTAAAACATAAATGTGCAATTCGAGAAAATAGGGTTCTGCAACAATAGCCTTCTCGCGCAAATATCAGTTGTATTACAGTGTATGGTTTATTCCATAATGTCTTTACCCTCCCCCCTCCCTCGAAATATTCGGATCAAGTTGAAGAGAACGAAATGGCGGCATCATCTAAGTATTAGAAAACATTGAAGACTGGACGGAACTTTCTTCTCTGGTTGCTATGACAACGTAAAGAAAAAAGAAGAAAAGTGGAAAAGAATATCGACATGGTGTCATTACTCAGTGTCGATCAAAAACTGTCCTCTTCCTCGCTAAGCTATGCCAGCATCGACTTCTTCCTAGCAATGGTTGAAGAATCTCTATGGACTGCTGACTAGAAGATAAAGTGACGTACATATGGTATCAAATGCACGTAAGAAGCTTTTATAGAGGATGCAAAAAGTACCTCTCTTTTAAAGTTTGGCATGTTTAAATGCAAAGAAGCAAAGTAAAATGAAAATCAAATGTATAAAGTTGCAAAAAGTTATACAATGTTAAAAAGTACAGTAGTATGACGCAAGATATCTTGCAACAAATCCATGAAACAGCCATTCCAAGTAAATATATATTACTTGGAATGATATGATTTAATTATACTGAAACGATCATTGAAGTTACATTATTCTAATAGTAGTTTTATTTTTTAAATCTTCCTTTAAAGTGTTACGCATCAACGTAAACAAATGTGGTAATTGTGCAATATCCTGATTTTTCTTAAACTTTTAATGAACACGATAAATATAAAATGTGCTGTAGTAAAGTTATAAAAGTCAAGTTTAAAGAGATAACAGCCAACACTTGTTATAAAGAACGTCCCTTGTAGTAAGATTGTCTTTATCAATATAAATGAAAAATTCTTGTAAGCAGCACTTTTTGCACAACAGAATAGGTCAAAAACTTTATTATGTTCCTTAAATTTACATTTTAGACTTGCTTTCATAATTTAAGTTGAAGTATATTAGCTGTGTCAAGGTATGATTTGATGTATAGTAATGAAGGAAGAGCAGATGATTGTTTAAATTTCTCTTCCATTGATAATTAACACTTTTATTCAATGGTATGATGTACTTAATGCAATGTCAGTGACTCCATAAATGGTAAAATAAGACGAATATTAGAGAAAGGAATTTTCTTTAAATTTTAAATTGTATGCTTCCCTGTGCATTTTGAAAATCTATCGAATCAATATTTAAAAAAAAAAAAAAAAAAAAAAACTATTTCATAGCAGGTTATGGAATCTAGGCATTTCTTAAAACTGTTTTGAAAATCCATTTTAAACATAGATATATTAATTGTAATGTACTACATCGTATGTTTTCAAATTTCTTTTTATCAAATTATTGATTGAAAATATCTCATTAAATGTAAATTTTGAAAAGTTAGATCATTATTGTTATTAAACGAAAGATATTGCTTTGGATTAATAAAATGTGATTAAATTTTTTTTAATATTATTGCATCTAAAATTTAATTTTAGATTTAAAGTAAGCAATAGCTTAACAGTTGCAAGTTTTATATTCAGTTTTAAAAGATATAAAGCAAGCGCGTTTTAAAATATAATGCAATCCAGAAATAGGGTCATCATTTAATTGTATATCTTTAGTAATATAAGTAAATTTAAAATACAAAAATCAACGAATCCCTGGAAATATTAGTTTAACATATATCATGGTATCAACAGTGAAAGAAAATATGCAATAAGAATAATAACAATCAGCAAAAAAACTTACTTAATAGTTTGTCATAATCACTTTAAAATCGTGTATAAAATCTAACATGAGCATATAATCTATAGTCCCAAAACTCTTTTTTGTTTCAAAAGAAGCTTCAAATATATTTCTTGAACTCTTAAGCATTTCATTCACATAGAAAAAAAAGCAGTGTTATATTTAATGTTATATCGGTATAAAATAAGCATTGAAAATTCCTCTCTTATTTTCTTCTTTTGGAGCTTTTCCCCTGCGATCCAAGAATGCGATCAAAGAATTTCGAGAAACTTCTGCATGGATACTCGCTTGATATTCGTGCTGATCTTGCATTTTGGTTCAACCCCGCCTCATTTCTTCCAAGCATTTCGATTCATCGAGCTTCCTTTTAAATTCTTAAACATAGTATTAAAAGGAAATGTTATCGCAATTTTAATTATTTTTTTAAAAATTCCCCACTCACCACATGGTTTAAAGTGTCTTTCTTCTTACAGCATAGACCCTAGTTTCAAGTCTCCAATGATATTTTAACTTATACAAAACAGATCGTTAAACATTCAATCGATAAAAAAAAATTATGTTTTCTTTATTTTAGAAGGTTTCTAGGATCAATTACAGTGGATTTTTTTCTATAGTGCACCAAATGATAATAAAATCACCATTAACTTTTAATGGTTTTGGGTTGCGTAGTATCTCAATCAAGATGATCGATAGGAAAGAAAGTTAGCAAAACCTAAAATTAGAAGTTTAAATAAAAGAAGTACTAATTTGTACATTATGATTCCATATTGAATATTAAAAAATCATTCTTATATTTTCTCAAGAATTCATATTCCGCAACACAAGTAACATTATTTAAAAAAAAACCACATAAAATCCTTATTTAATTTCTGGGGAAAATCGGATTTTTTTATTGTAATTTTGATTCGAACAAACTTCATGGATACTGTTTCTTTTTTACCGATCATATTATTATGATGGCAATATTTTCGATGCAAATCTCAATACATTTCATTGTAGTATGCGTGACAATCTGAAATTAGTTTTGACCTAGTGAGTCACTGGTTCATCTAATCAGCGCAGGAGGAATTTCTGTCTTCTAGCGTAGTGACAAATGTTCCTCGAGCTATCTTAATCGTGATTTTTGGTTGTTTTTTCTATATTCTTTTTTTTATCCCATCGTTTTTATATCTTTGGAATTGCATATACTCATATCAATTGTTTTCTTTTATACGTTGTGTTACTTATTGTTTTGTATATTTATTATTATATTCGTTCTGATATCGGGACTATTTTCAAATATTTTCTAGTCAATGTTTCGGGTAAACTATATAGCCAGCAATCGCACAAGTTTCGGAGACTTTCTTTTTGTTTGTGAATAAGCATTTAGTTAAATTAGGGTAATGGACTATATATTTTTATTATATTTACTTTCACGGTATTTTAGGTGAATTTGATGTGTACTTTTTTACTTTTGTGTATTTTATTGCTTTATTTGTTATTTTAATAAATTTTTGTTTGCGTTGGTGAATTTATATTTTAATTGCTTTTTTGAAGCTGTTCAGATGGATTAGAACTAACCAAAATGTATACATAAATCCATTAGCAGTAACGGAATATTTAATATGAAGCACATGTTAATTTGCTGCATTTATTTTAGCAACTTTAACTTCAGTCATTAATAGGATCAATTGCTTTTAGTACTACTCTAAAATATTAAAAACGTTATTAAATTTTAAAATTTATATTTATGAATGTTTTAGAGTAAAATATTATTACTTTTTTTTAAAGTGATTGAAGTAGGTCCAAAATGAATGCGCTCAAGGTTATATAAGAAAAACCGCGAATAAATTTGAAAATAAGGAACCCAATTGTACATCCCTCCCTCCCTTATTTATTCCTTAGGGGAGTTGTGCGAATTTGATGTTTCTATCTCCTTCCCAAGAGTGAGATCACAGCAAGGGATCCCCATACATCCAAAAGCATCGATTGAAAGAGGAGAAACGTCTGAGATCTATATATAAAGGAAATTTGAGGCTAAACGGGAGAGAGAGAGAAACATTAAGAGCATCAGAGTAAGTGAGCAACACTTTCATTAGTAAAGATAACTAAGAAGAAAAGTGATGTGTTTCGACTTCTTTTTTGTTCAGGATACATTTAGCAAGTAGCCTTATCACGATGTGTGAGGTGTTTATTATAAGTCTAATATTTTGGTTACTTTTTCATGTTTGAGACCATTTGATATTGCTTTTCACCGATTTCTTCTTCTTTTATCGGTGTCTTCCCTGAAAATATATTCTCTTTAAGAGATTCAGATCACTTCAGTTTGAATCAAAAGATTTTTCGAGTTTGAAAGATTTGTGAATTATCATTAAATGAGTGACATTTAGAGCATCACAGTTAGTGAGCTACACTTTCATTAGTAAAGATATAACTAAGAAGAAAAGTGATGTATTTCGACTTCTTTTTTATTCAGGATACATTTAGCAAGTAGCCTTATCGCGATGTGTGAGGTGTTTATAATAAGTCAAATATTGGTTACTTTTTCATGTTAGAGATCATTTTATATTATTTCCGACTATTTCTTCTTCTTTTATCCTGAAAACACCTTCTCTTAGAGAGGTTCAGTTCACTTCAGTTAAAATCAAAATATTTGTCGAGTTCGATAGATTTGTGTGTTATTCTACAAATTTTCAACAAGTTTGTAAACTCGTTCACATTCTTGAGCTATGGGTAAATTTAGAAACATAGCCAATGCAACTCTAGATAAAGAGTATATTTGTAAAGACATTCTATTTTATGAATTATTTATGGTTCGGGGATTGATAAATTTACTTGCAAACAACTTCTTAGTCAAATGATGCATTCTCCCTTTTTTTAAGGTGCTTGGGAAGCGAGGATGTATTTTTGAATTTATGAGCTTTTTACGTAAGCTAAGGTAAGGGTTAAGGTATCACTTAAAAATTTGACGTTCATCGTTGTTCATTAAATGGCAGTTAATAAAAGAAAAAAGAAACTAATTCAATTCGAAATGAGGCTCAGAAAAACAGATATATAATTAAAATTCTATAAAAAAACACCTCTATGTTAAATAGCAGTTTTAAAAAAATGCAATATTAAGATTGCGGTTATATTGCATTAGTTGTATTCATATACACGTATATATTACATTAACTATGCATCATTGCGTTTTCTTTGCTTTAGATCAAAAGGGTGAAAGGGTACAGTATGAATTATCACCTAATTCTGCCATGGTTCGAATAGACATTTGTGCGGTGCAGGCAAGTGCGAGTAGAATAGACATTCATCTTCACAGTAAGAGAAGCAAAAAAGAAAGAAGGCGAAATAAATGAAATAAAAATGTCAAAGAAATGTCCTGCTTTTTTTTCTCAGTAAAGATTGGGAGAGCCAAGAGTACCGGCAAAAAAAAGAAGTTCGATTGCAAAAAACCAAGAAGGAAAACTAAGAAAAGAAAACGGTTAGAACAATTAAGAACTAGTGGTCAAAGACGATGAAGAAAGACGAAATAAAGGAAGCTTAAGGTTGCCATCGGAACAAAAAGAAGTAGTTTTTTGCCTTTCGCATGGCCAGAATTTGATGCGTAAATGTGGGGGACGCTTGACTTATAGCGTAAAGAAACTTTTATGGGCCTGAAAAGATAAGGCAGTTTTTTTTTTCTGATGTCTACTTTCTCTTTAAAGATCTCTCTTGCAATTTGATTAGACAACAAAACGCGCATTAGGGTACTTAAGTACTCTTTTTTAAATGAATATACACATTTTTTTTTCAAAGACAAGGTTTTTCTCAAAATATTGTAGGTGGAATTTTTTTTTTATAGATGAGTTTATAAATAATTTTACACCACTTAAACAATGACTACTATGTAAAAATAAAAATGAAGATAAAAATAAATTACCTTTGTCAATTAGGAACTCTTGCGTAGTTCAAAACAAAATTAATTCACCATCTCCTTTTTTTTTTTTTTTTAAATTGAAAAATATGCTATTTTAAATTTTCTTCATCTCGCTTTGGCTGCATATATTTGTATGTTTTATTTTGAGTATTCTTATTTTATTTACTATAAAATTAAACTTTTTAAATATGAAATTTTACTTTATAAATATGAAATTCTCTATAAATAACCCATAATGAAAAAGATAACTAATAAGATAAGTTGCATATAACAATGTACTTAATAACTAGACTGATAAATTTTGTTATCTTATCATGATAAAAAACTTCTTATTTTAAAGCTAAAGCTGATTAAAAATCAATATGGGATGTGCTATACCTAAAAAGAATTTGAAAGACGAAAACTTTTCCTCATTAGCATTACTATAATTTCTATTAAAGGACTGTTACTTTCTGGATTTTTGTTTGTGAATAAAAGCTTTATAGCGTAGGTACGTTTAAAAACTTTTACTAATTAAATTTTAACTTTAATTACACTAAAAAAGAAACATGCTTTAATGACTTAATATACATTAATCTTTTAATCGTTAAACAAATTTAATAATATTTAAAAAATAAATTCGCCTTCATATAACAACTTTATTCATTACTATTGAGCTCAAAAAATGATTACCGAATTATTCAACATTCATTCTAATTCTTATTAATTACCTCTGAGACTGACGAGTTATCAAATGATAGCGTTGAATTTTGGATGAAAGGGCAAATAAGTAATTAAAATTACCTTTCTGTGGAACAAAAAAAAAACAGCCAACACTGATTGATTTCCAATAACAGAAAAGGAAAAATGAGGGTGAGGGTTTCGTTTCACTGTAGTGAAATATTTTAACAAATTGTTCAACAAAATAATGCAATGGTCCTTTCTGAACTAATCATCTTAGCTTAAATTAAAACACAACCACAATTGTTATCCCATAGTGTTAAGTTTGGAAAAGTGGATTGTATTATATTTTGAGATAAAAATATCTACTAGCGAAATATTTTACACTTAGTAATTTTTTTCAAACTCTTTCTTTTTCTTATTAAATATGGATCTAGTTTCATTAGTTTTAATAATGCTAATTTTATTTTTTGAAAATGGAGAAATTTACATGGTACTAAAAATATACATTCACTCATTCTTGCATATATGTGAGAAAAGGCATGAAATTTGTACTTTATTTCTAATATATTCTACGTTGTTTTTATGTCATTTAGAAATGAAATTTACAAATTAAGCAGGTAATACAGATAACTATCTAATGATTATCCCAATAAAATATTATCACCTTTTAAAATGTAATTTATTATATTTTTATGTACCAAATGTTTTTGGAATCACTGATGACATGTGTATTTATATAATATATATTTTGTCTTTACTTTCAAGGAATAAAAAAATTTCTACGATTTCTTATTAAGTTGATGTACGCGAGAATTGTATTTTAATTCTATACAATAATGCTCAATTATTCTGCAGTAGAAAATTCATACATCAAGCCCTTTATAGTTTCAACTACATTAAATAGTATTCACCTAAATGCGGGAAAGTCTTCAAACAAATATACTTTGATGTCAAACATTTTCTTTGTAGAAACACTATAATATCATAACACTTGTATATCATTCAATGGGTTTTTTCAGTGATTGATTGAATTTGTTCATGACAAAATGATGTTATGTTTGATTTTTTATTTTCTAAAATATAATACTTGATAATGATATCATAGCAGTGTCCATTCGTAATATCCTATTGTCAATACCTAAAATTGTTCTGATCATATTAAATGCATTAAATATCTCCTTCAAAATAGACATTAAGACTAACACATGCAAACACATGTACTATATGGAACAATAACCTTAAATTATCGACAAGAAATAATTAAATTGACAACACTTCTGATTTGAGTTTGGGTAACATATGGATATGTTTATTTTTTAAACTATTTACACTTGAGATCTTGTGTTTTTGTTAATTAGAATGCGTTCAATTAAGGCAAACATTTTTAAAGAGTATGAAAAAGTTTTACTGCTGTAAAGTTTTATTGCACAGGATTAATTGAATAATAAATAAGATTATTGTGGGTACGAGAAAAGCTTTACATTGTAAAGACAAAGGCATACTATAAGCTCAAGAGAAAACAGATTAATATGGTTATTGTTACTTTATTACACAATATTGATTAAATACAAAATCAGATTATTGGTGGTACAAGAAAAAGCTTTACATTGTAAAGACAAAGGCAAATTATAAGCTCAAGAGAAAACAGATTAATATAGTTATTGTTACTTTATTGCACAATATTGATTAAATACAAAATAAGATTATTGGTGGTACAAGAAAAAGCTTTACATTGTAAAGACGAGGGTAAATTATAAGCTCAAGAGAAAACAAATTAATATGGTTGCTACTACTTATGATACTGAGTGACAAATGTGTGATGAGGACTCTTCAGCTATAAATACATGAGTGCACAATACATTTTGTCCCTTAATAATCGAGGATTGGTCCGGGAGCTAGAATGAATACATTCCTTTTTTGTTCACGGTTGCACATTTGTATTGTGGCTTAATTTTCATTTCTAATGAAAAAATTTCTGACACTAATATAAGAGAGTAAGAGGTATGTGTTTGAACCTCGAAGTAAAAGTACTTAAATGTTTGTGTAAATATATCGCGCTCGTGTTAATGTAGCTTAGTATGGTAGGCTAAATAGGTCTATTTATTACTGTTTTCTGTTTGTGGATTTACTGTGCGTGTAAGTGTGTGTTTCGTCACAAGGACGTTCCAAAACTGTATAGACTTGTGTAAATGTTTCAAATATGCGTGTGTGTGTGGATATTTTACTAAATGAAGTTGAAGTTTAGTGGTGTGAATGAAATAATGTGAAAGGAAAGAGTCGATTTGTTTTTCATTGTGCATTCAATAATATCTGTATCTCTGCGTGAACGTATTGTTTTTGAATATAAATTAAAATAATGAAAATATTTATTTTATATTTAATGCAAATTGACTAATCAAAATAATTTGTGTCCTGTTATGAAATGTTTATTCCATTGAATCATGTTTAAAATGATCATTACTGGTACATAAATTTAATTATTTTAAAAGTATTAATATTTTTTTATTTCTACATGAATTTTAAATAATTATTGAGGCATGTTTTCGCATTTAAATATACTCTATCAAAATGTTAAATAGCTGATTTTTCTAGTTTTGTTCATTTCCACCTGCGATTGCTTTTTTGATGTAACCAATTCTATAAGCATCAGAATTAAAATAAAAAAGAAATGAAACAATTATGAAAGAGTAACGAAACGACCAATAAGCATAAATATATTATTTATTTATTCTTATTGGTAAGTATCAAACTTTTCAAACTTGACATTTAGGTCCAAACCAATGTTGCAATCTATTACATTTAGTTTTGTAAGATATGTATGAATACATTCATATATAGTATTTAAATTGCATTTCTGAAACTGATATTCTTATTTTTATTTCATTTTATCAAAATTAACTAGTTATATTGTATGCGAAATGAGTTACATTTAATTTACTTTTTATATTTGCAAGTTGAATCGATTTCTTAAAAATCTTTTTTTCAATAAAATAGCGCCGGTGATGGAAATAAACTTAATTCAAAATTACTATTCGCATAGTTATGTGCAATACTTTACTATAGTACTCGTAAATGCGAGATCTTTTGTGATTCTATTTGAAAAAATAGGAATTTTATTGAAAGTTTAAAATTTTTTGCATAACCATTCATTTCAAATTATTTTGCCCTGGTTATTTCATTAGTTTACTGACTTACAACGTTTGATTTAGATGTCAAATCAGATTAATTAACTTGTATTTTTTTTAGTCCGTATGGTACGTTATAATTTGAATTCCATTTAAGAACTTAGTATTAAAAAAAATACATCTTCTTTAAGCATATCGAAATGCGATTAATATGAGTATTCTTTACTTATGTATTGCATTCTGCGTATTCTTTGAGTAAAATTTGAATCAAAATTATTACAAATAAATGGACTTATTAAGCTCACATGTATTTGACATGACTTTGAAAACAGAATGAAATAAATCTAAATTCCTGAATAACCTATTAATAAAGAATAGCAGAAACTCGTTAAGATTAAATAAAATTAAAAAAAATATATAATAGTTTGTAAAACATTTTTAATCATAAATATTAATGAGTACTGAATCTTACTCAATACTACAAATAATTTGAGATAATGGTTAATACATTTTATTTACACCATTTATAAAAACTTTTTTTCTTGTGTATTTATTCTTTTCTGATTAAGAAATCATTAATCCATGAAACATTGGGATAGCCATCCAACTGTGCGCATTGATAGTATCATGCATTTATGGTAGTACACACTTCAGGTCAATTAATGATACATGGAATACCATATGTCTGTACATAATGTAAATGTATTGAATTCTTTCCGTGATTGTGTACGTTTTCCGAATGCTCCCATGCAGGAGGATTTTTTTTTTTTTGCTTCCATGTTACGATGATTGAGATTGATTTCTGCTGCTTAATAAAAGTAAAGTGTCAAATGTGTCTATGTTGTTAATTTTTAAAAATTATTTGTCATTGTTTTGATCACAGTGATTATTAACCATCATTAGTATACGGTATTTAAATCATTAGTATTTCATATATCTCCATCAAAAGCATACACTGCTTTATAAAATTAACAATAGATTTTAAAATAATATGAAAACTTAATAAATTATTCAAAAAAAAGTACAGATGCTTGAAAAAAAAAAGAGATGGAAAGGAAAATAATGAAATAATGTAAAACATTATAAAACACTTCAGGGAGATATATGATATTTAAATTACGTACATAATTAATTTTATTGTTCATATAGTTCAGATAAAAGTTTAAGAAAACATTATATTAGCATATTTCATAATCTTCCGGGAAGTTGCTTTCATAAGTGACGTTAAAGAGATATAGATCGATAAATAAAACAACAAAAACTCATCATGAAATACACAGCACACAAAAGGTTAAATGCAAAATAAAGAGTACCATAAGTGTGCAGTTGTACATTTTGCATACAAATTAACAATCTTAAGAATTGACTCTTAGTAGGAGATATGATCTCTCCTGTCCGAGTGTCAACAGAGTTTATTTTGAAATTTATTCTCCTACTTAGCAAGAGGCTCTAAATGAGCTTTAGTGTCTAAACTACTCGTTTCACTTTAAGAGCTGCTTTCAAAAGCAATGGAAAGTTCCCGATATCTAGATGCATGGCAGTGCACCAGACCAAGTTCACTGCCAGTTATCTTTTACCGGAAGCCATTCAGCTGTATTTTGATTTCTCATATTTGTGAATTACAGTATACCTGAGAGCTGAATATTTTACGGTAAGCTGTTAGCCACTTTAGTAATTCCCTAAGTTTCAAATCTCCGATTATGTTGGTATGATAATCAAATTCGAAAACGGCAGGAAACGAGATATTTTGAAATCCAAACAAAACTCCCTCACTGATCATCAAATTACTAAGATACTTTTCACAGAGCTAGAATTTGGAAATTTGGTATGCTTGTAAGGTTTAACATGTATACAAAGGAAAAAAAAATCTAAAAATCGAGACTTTCCCCTCCGAATCCCCTAAAGGGGGCAATTTTCAAAAAGTTTGAATCTCAATTCTAATACATTTTTATTGGGGCTAGAATTATACAATTTGGATTACTAGTAGCTCTAAGCATATATAAATGGAGGAAAAACTCACCACACGCCGCAAAGTCTCTAAAATCAAGAAATAATAAAAAAGGTGTACTTGGTATAATAAAATCGACCATTGACGAAATTTTATCGCCTACAAAAGGATCACCAGTTTTTTTTTTCCCTCTTTGCCAACTTTTTCTGCATATCTGAATAAACTATTTATTTAAATTAATTTTATATTATCATCATTCATATTGAATGCGTAAGTACGTCATGGACTTCTGTCTGATAAATTTAACTTTCATAGAAAAATTTCGTTTAATTCTTCGCTAATTGGATGTTGTTGTGAACGTTTTATAAAACTTCCTTTAAACCAAATAATAATTCAAAGAATAAAGGAGTCGGCTAGTTATATAGTTACCTTAGTTGGCCATCAACAAAAGTGAGTCAACGGTCGACTGTGGAATAAGTAAGTACCAAAAAAAAATAAACATGTATGCTTAACGGTTTCAATCTCAGGAAGTTTTCTTGCAAGTTTAAAAATTATGAACACTAAACATTTTAAAACTAGTTATTGTTGTGCAATGAATTTAAAATTAGTACCTTAAAAAAAGAAGTGAAATCCCAACAAAAACACCCCTGTAAAAAGGCGCCAAGTTCTTCATACAATGATTATGGCCTTCAAAAGTATTGAGATCTAAAGTAAAGCCAAGTTTAAAGTTATCATAAATTACGAGCAAGGAAAATTAGTATAATTTTCTTCTCAAAGCCAAAATTCCCCTGCATAGGCCTAAATATCTAACTACAAAAATGCTTATGTGACTTGGCCATTACGCGTCAGTGAACCAGAATAAGTAATGGCCAAGTGTCACAAATATTTTTGCAGCTAGATATTTAGGCCTATGCGGGGGAATAGTAACTTCGAGAAGAACATTTTATAATTTTCAATTGCCTATAATTTACAACAACTTTAAACTTGGCTTTACTTTAGATCTCAACACTTTTCATTGCCATAATCATTGCATAAAGAACTTGGCACCTTTTTACAGAGACGTTTTTGTTGGGTTTAATCTTTTCACAATGCGTTTCCTCAAAACGTACTACACATGATTGATTAAATTTGTTTTAGAAAAGTGATCTGGAATACGTAAAAGAATGAAATTCACATTTTTAAAAGCTGTTCATATAAACAGAGTGATCAAAGATTAAATATGCCATTATTGCCATTGAACATAAATTCAAAACCAATAATTTATCAGTTTAGACTCGTTTAAAGTTAGGTAAAATAATTGCATTGAAAATTTCTAGTTTTATTAATGTTTGCTTTCATGAAAAATCAGAGCGACAATAAAACATATTTCCCCATAAGAACTGCTCTTAACATCAAATCTTCATCTTTCATTGGCTTTAATCACGCATTTCTCATCATTCTTCAGATCGTCTGGCGAATACATAATTTTCAGTTAAGAGTATCTAGTAGTAAAAGAGTTTTATGATCTTAGGATGCAATATGTTAGATCGCTGTATTTAGCTCTCAAGAAACGCAACAGACCATTAAATTATACTTTTTTTTTACTGTAATTACGTTTTTTAGCATCAAGCATATCTATAATAATGGAATATTAGTTTCGATATCATGTTTATTGAAACTGTTGTTAATTTTTATCGCACTCTGCTTTGGATAAAAGGTTTAAAAATGTAAACATCCCTCCTATACGAACTCCGTACTCCAGACATCTCTTAATGCAAATGCTATCAACAATGTGTGGCACATTTGGAGGAGACGCCTTGTGGAAGGATTCAGTGTACTTACTGCCCATCACTTTGAAAAGCTCTAAGCTCTTTCAAGTGATGGACAGTACATTGAATCCTTCCACAAGGGACGGATAATTTGGCCACTAGAGCTCATACTGAACTTCATATAAAGTAAGAAGATACAGTGCAAAGTAAATACTTCTGATAGAGGGAGACAGTACCTCCAACTAAAGGTCAACTAATTGATGTCCCTTTAGTTTTTTTTAAATTTTTTTTAATGATTGGATCACGTGCTGCACACTGGTACTCCATTCTTTTATATATAGCTCTTCTGTGTACTACGTACTGCCTTTGAATTGTTTTATTGGTTTAATATGTAAACATGTCTCTTTGATTTGAATTTTATTCCTCTGAAAAGTTTTTAGCAAAAAGCTGATAGTCTTGAAATTTTGCTTATGAGTGTAAAAGATTGGTAGATTAGTTGTATTGGGTATTTTATGGCTCAACTGTTACACTTACAAGGGGCTATCAGACGAGCCAAATATCCCTTACTCAGTTGCAGACTCGATCCCAGCTATGACTTCGCAAAAGAAAAAACTATCGCCTTGGCATCAATACGTAATATATTACAGCAGAAAATATATTATTAAAATACATTGGTTTCTGTGGACTACTGATATAAAAAAAAAATCTTACTTGATATTTAAAGATGCTTCACACTTATAATAATAATAATAATAATAATAATTATTATTTAATTTTAATATTTATTGTACAGTAAAATGTAAAATTATAAAGTAAAGTGTCTAGTCTTTAAAAATTATATTAAATCAATAGGAAATGATTTTAATTTTTATGTGATTTGTATTATGACTTTCTTAGCCACTTACAAATCTGTAATATTTATTTTCATTCTAAAAAGAAAAGGCTGAGCAATTCATATTAAAAAATATTTTCGTGTAACAAGCAGGTGTTAACAATACAATTTATTTTTTTAATTGATTTTTTTACTAACATAACTGTTTTTGTACTAATAATATTGCTGTACTTTAAATAGACATTTTGGTCATCTACATTAGACAAATATTCTGGACTTCGAAAGATTATATATTTTTTAGATATATGGATTATTTGTAAAAAAAATATTTATATATTAATAAAATAACGATAATCAAGGGAAATAGTAAATAAATTGCACTATCCCCCCAAAAAAAAAATATTAATAAAATAGTGATAATCAAGTAAAATAATAAATTATAGTACTAGTTTCAAACTCCTATGCCTCGTGGAGAATCGAACCTGGGACTATTGTATGACAAAAAGGACTCTATCCACTATTGAGCATTAACATGCCACAACTGTAGAAAATAAGTTTCTTAAACAACTTTAAATAACTTTTTCTTAATATTTCTTGATAACTTCTTTCTTTTAAATTTTGAAAGCACCTAAACAAAAACAAATATTTCTATTTGTTTGATAAGACGAAATTTGTCGAAATTTTTGCAGTAGCACTGAATACGATATATAGTTTTTTATTTGATACATCGTAACTAAATGAACATTTTGCCTATTGGATTTCAAATGTTTTATATAAAACAATATTAAGGGAAATCTTATAATAATAGTTTCAGATTATTGAGTACGAAATAATTTTGGCGAATCATAGACTAAGATGATTTTAAACTTAATGCAGCAGTGATTCTATGCAGTCTAGACGTAATTGTTCATCAGACACTGTGATGCCTCCTCCACACAAAAAAAATACTTTTATCCTATCGCTTTGGTATTACACTAATCACTTGCCTACATTTCTTTAAGCTTTTTTTAACTTTTAATTTTCCTATCTATTTTTCCCTAAAATTTCCATTAACTTGCTTGGTGTGGTGAGCAAAATTCATGCCAATGGTTGGCGGAAACGGAAGGCATCTGATTGGTCCCCAAATACTTTGGCTGAAATTACCCTTGATTGCTTCGTTGGGAAACGAAGCAGTCATGAATCGGGCAAAAACAGGTTTTGGCCCTGGAAATAGGCTTTTCGAGTTGGGGATGGGGCTGAGTCTGCGGTCAAGTCAACGACATTCCCCTCGTCTGATAGGGGCTTTACACGATTGCTATGCTGTGCCAGGTATCTAGTTAGATATATGTGAATGCATTCGGAACACTTTTGATAAGGTCCATATTTGCATTTAGAAAAATGGGAGGAAACCTGACAAACTCGAACCAATATTCTAAGATGATTACCTTTTCATTTTGAAGAGGAAGTCCAGGGCTCTTGTATGCTAGCCGTCTCTTGTATGCTAGCCGTCCTTTCAAATTCCAAGCTATAGCAATATTAAGAAATTTTGTATGAAAAAAATATATTTGTATTTATGAAAACTTTAATTTTTTAAAGATATTAGAGGGCTCCTCTCCTTGCTCGCTAAAGCTTATCAACCCCTGAGGAATACTTCTCAATCCTGATTGTTTTGCCTCGTGAACCTCCCTGTTTCATTCGGAGAAATGCTACCTTTTCTAGTTAAAAGGAGACTATCGTTAGGGTTTGTATCCAAGCGTCGAATATCTTGGCAACGACGATCCTAATTGGGGGGGGGGGAGTGATTTTTGTGACAGACGGCGACCTACTCACATCATTAGGCGTTGTTTAACCCGGATGATGTCGAGATGCATTTTGTGTACTGTCCCTATTTCTCCGATCGCTCCAGGAATGTGTTCACTGTTCAATACAAAAGGAAGGGTGCAACTCGATTCTCCGATTGACGCAAAGAACATAGGACAAATGATAGCAATGTTAAAATTTCGTCTTTGCGATTGCTTTCTGTACTTATTTGTTCAGGGTTCGGACAAAGTTTTAGATTATAAAAATACGTTTCTTTACAAGGACCTAACGATTAAAAAAGTTCAGCTGTCGGCAATTCACTTCATGTGCCTCTTTGTTGAACTTCTTATGAATAATTGAATTATAACACATTTTACAAAGAACACATTTTACATGCTCCATCTCAATCAGTAAACTTCTGTGACTTTATATCTAATCATCGAATGGAGATTTTTGTATTGTCTTATAGTAGTGCTATAAGCAAGCAATCATTTTATAGAGTTTTTGTGTCAATTTGGTTCTTGTAAGGATATCGTCAAAATAAGTGAAAAATTGAAGAAGACATAAGTTTTCAAAATGATTGTAATGGTGCCAGTTGTATGCATATCAAATGGATATTCTTATCACATTTCAGATTTTGCAATTAAATCGTAACGAATTGGCCGAGAAAGTGTAACAGAAAAATTTGCAATACGGGACTATGGCATATATATAGTAGGGTAGTCCTTATTTTTCAACTTTCAAAATTCTTTTTTCCTCACTCTCCAATTTTTTTCTCCCTTTGGCTATAAAAATATTATTATGAGCAATTTTTTGAAAATTAAAATAGATTAAGCTGTGCCATAAAGAACTTGAAGTTCGCATCACATAGCTGCATTTAACTGTATAGCGTAGAGTGTTCCTTATTTTCCAACTTTAAAATTTTTTGTTTCACCCACAGTGTAAAATAAGAGGCATTAAAAAAAAAAAAAAAAAACTGACATTTTTGATGTTTAAATGTTAGATTTTTTTTTTTTTTGTTAATTTGCATCAATATTTTGCAACTATTTTAAATTTAGGAAATAAAACTTTTAGAATATTTTCGTTCATTTTTATCAATTCTGCGTTTATTCTTACAACCTTCAATATCAATTTAGCAGGGTTAATATTAATTTATCATAATAAAACTAGGTACACTACCAAAATAGGTCAAATGATAAAAAATTTGGGAATGTGAAATTGAATCCGAACAAATTAAGTTTCTTAAACAAAATTTCAATTTTAGTAATTTGTTTAACAACTTCAGGCTAGTTGCTTCACGGGTTAATATTATATAATTGAAATGAAATTTGGCACACTGTCAAAATAGGCCAAAAGGGAAAAAATGAGGGGTTTAAATCGGATTAAATTTCATTTTTGACCTCTTACAAAGACCACCCTAATATATAGGTATAATTAGCCAATTAAAAGACACAATACTCAGTTATCCTACAAATCATTACGTACTTTGATTCAACGCAAGATCTTAATGAAGGATTTCAAACTCGAACAGAAATAATATTTCAAACAATTAATAATTTGCTTTAAAAATTGAAGTTATATATTTTTGATTAATTTGTGAAGTTTAATTTCACCAACAATAGAAGATCACTTTTCTTTAATAGCACAATTTAATAAGTTAAATTCTTAATTGATAAGATATCTTCGTAAAACTAAGACGCTTTCTTTAAGCGTGTACGTATTAAACAGTATTTTTAACTTCAAATACTCTGTTTATTGATGAACAACCCAAATACGGTAACAGACGATGACGCTTCGTTGTTTTTAAGACAACTGTATTTTAATGTTTCATAAAGTGCAGTTTTGTTTCGTCTTAGAATTCGATTTATATGACAGGCAATTAAAAGAATCTCTTACAATATGTGTTCAGAACAAGTATCAGTCAGTAAAAAGTGTATGCTTTCTCTCAAATGATTTCAATAAAAATATATCAGTAGACAGATAGTATTGCGTCAATTGTCAGAGAGTTTTTCGGATTTTCTCCTTATTATAAGGAGAAAATCCAAAAAATTCTTATTGGTGCTTAAATGCGCGACATTTCCCGCTTCAAAGATCAAGGGTGTACACAGTCAAAATGTCAAAAAGAGGAAAATATACGCAGCTTTATTGTTAACTACAAACAATAAAATTGTAGAACAAGCAGAACTTTTCATAGGAAAAAAAAGCTGAATTCCTCGTAAAAGTGGAAGATTTTAATCCCTGAAAAACACACCACCTCCTGACATTCTACGGTTCACGATGCTTTGGCGCAGCAATGCCCTAGTGTAGCTTTTGCGCTTTGTAACGTCTAAATTTATTATGAGATTCTACATAGATGCCTTAAAAGGGAGTAAATATACTTAGCCGACACAACTTTTAATTTGTATTTTCCAATTTCAATTTTGTTAACGCTTTAATTCGATCAATAAACATTTTGTCATACACTATATGGTAAAGAACACTTTAAAATAATATTAACCCTTTGCACTCCAGTGGCGCCTCTCAGGCGCCACACGATTGGATGCCAAACCACGAGAGGACCATTAGGTGTGATGCGGAAATTCGATGCAAGGCCAATGACTGTGTTTAGTTTCTATGAAGCAAATCCATAAACACCAGCCGAACCTAAAATGTCTCGAGTTGCTGATTCCTCCTCGCGAAAAAGGCCTGGAGTACAAAGGGTTAAAAGAAATCAACTCATGAGGCCCTCCAAAAGGATGATTTCTTTTTTTAGCAAGGATTACTAAACATAAATGAAAATCAATAAATTTAATTTGTTTTTCTCTGGAAAAAGTGATTTTACTTTACAAATACACTATATAAGAAGGATGAAAAATAAAAATAACGAAAGCTTATTTTAAAGTTTATTTTCTCCATAAGTACAGCTACACAATCCAATGCTTGAGTTTTCAATTTTTAGTATTCCATAAATAATAACCTTTATTGTATTTTTTATTATTTTGATAAAGAATTTGCATAGATAAGGGGCTTAAAAAGAAATGTGCAGAGGAGGGACCAGGATACTAATAATCGCCAGGAATGATTCTTTTGTAGCTCTAAACTACTGACCACAAAAGTTAGAACCTTATTTGGATGCAAATAATATAACCCCAAAAAAAAACAAAGTTTTAAATATAAATACAATACATGCATCGCCAATTTTTATGTTCAATTTCAACTTCTTGAGCTCAGATAGAATTTTCATAGTGTTTGACCACTAAGAACAAAAGATCCATACCAAATTATTTACAGTCATTCAGGGTAACTTTGAACCATAGGGTGTGTAACTTTGCACCACCTCCTAGTTTTCAGTATTTTTGGTTTTAAAGAGGTGCTCATGATCTACTTCTGCAAACTGCTGGCATGATTATGAAATTGGCTTTTTGCTTTATAGTTTAATAAATGAATTGGCAAAATAGTACATAATTTATTTGGCCATTCAGTTGTTTTTCTGGAGTACTGTTTGCAAGTTCCATTTTAATGCTTATTTGAAGTTGATGTAAATCAACTAATTTATGCAAGTAAGTATCAACTTACCACTTTATCAGCTATATAATTTTCTAAAAAAAGTGAAATTGTTAGTAGCTGATGGTTATTTATTTACTAAAATTTGGTAAAAAGCAAAAAATCAAGGCACTATCATTTTACCACATATTCAGTGTATTTTTGAGCTGGTTCAAAGTTATTCTGATGACAGTGTGTAATGTATACACTGCACTTATAATTCATATTTTATTCCAATTTATTTTTGGTTGCTTTTAAACACATTTATATACATACAAATGCAATTTAATTTACAGAATCTTCTCTTGTATGCAAAATCCGATAAAATGAAAATATTGGGAGTGAATTCAAGAAGTACCTAATTATATTAGAAACACGTTCACAGAACTAAAAAAAATCTGCCTACCTGTAATGACTGTAGAAGCGTTTCAGTTGAGTAAGTGAAAAATTTATATGCACAAAAAATAAATGGTAAAGAAATATGTACAGCAAAGACATGATGGGATTATCCAAAGTCCATCACCATATGAACTCCTGGGAGACAGCAAGAGTAAAAGTCCTAAACTAGATAACCCATCTGATGGTTGAGTGGTTAGAGCTCTTGCCTAGCATGCCAAAGGTTCCTGGTTCGAATCCCGGGTTAATCATGGATGTTCATTGTTAATCGGAATCCGCGTTAAGCTGTAGGTCGTTGAGGGTATAAATCAACCAACCTGAACTAGATGATGCAGGTGACAGTGTATGTACAACACTGTCATTTTCGGAGGAGATGAAAGTTGGACAATAAGGACATGATAGAGGTTTATACTACTGAAATTGTTGTGGAGAATGTTACTGAAAAATCAGAGATTGCTTAAGTGGTGGCTGTTAAACACATCAGTGAGACAGGAATTTTATACACAGAGCATGCACGTATTTTAGATTTTGGTTATAGCATATGCAAAGTTTATGACCGCGTAATTATTCAATATGATGGAGAAATGTACCCAGACCAAATTGACTTAAAAAACAGCGTGATATTTGGTGGTTCATGAAGAAATCTGGTGCACATTGTAATGGAAATGGACCAATATCAATGGTGATCTGTGGTATGAAAAGTTAGGCGTGTTTAAAATATTTTCACCAGAAATTATTATTATTCCAGCTAGAAAATAGGTGCCGGGTACGAATCCTGGATTAGGCATGGATGTTCGTTGCGTTCAGAATCCACGGTAAGCTGTAGGTTCCGTCCTGATTAGACGTTACTGTGCATGAAAATAGGTCGTTGAGCGTACAAACCAACCAATCCACCTAGAACACGAGAAGCTTTCCAGACAATGATTCTTTCTTTGATGCAAAACTATTAATCTAAAGAATGCCAAAGTGAAATTTTATGATGTTTGAACTTTGTTTTGATATTAATATACTATTTCTAACCTTAGAGTATTTGTATTTGTGCCACATTGTGACTTGCAAACACCATAGTACTTAACTAATAGCATAAGGGCGGCTTATCAGTTTAATTATTTTCTATTTATCTTTTCAATTTTTAATTGATAAAATGAGTTTATATTTAAGTGAGTGAACTGAAGATTTTTTTTCACTATATTTGTATGTTTAAACTGAATAATAAATACGTTTTTTTGCAATATATTCATGTGATTCGTCCTCCTACCTTACCCTTTTCCTACCTTATATATTCTTTATGGCGTTATTTTAAAAATCCGAACTTTATAGAATTTATAACAGCAGCTGATGATGTTTCAAATAATTAGAAACTTAATTTTACTCGTTCAAAGTCCTCTTAGATTGAATAACAAAAGTATTTTTTATGAAATTTCTGGTAGTGGTTCAAAGTTACCCTGAATGGCGGGGTAACTTTTCAACGGGTTATTTTCCTATTATTTGGTGCTTTCATCATCAGCATTTACTAATTTAAGTAAATTAAAATATAAATTAGGGTTTATTCCTCCATTTTATGCCATTAGGTCAGAAAATATTATTAAAACATAAGTGGGGAAGAAGAAAATACTGAAAATGTGGTTCAATGTTACCCTGATTTACTGTACTAACTTCTTTTTTCTCCCCAAAACTTAGTTGAATGCATTGTCATCTACAACCAAAGATGTAATGAAGCGGGAATGCGAGGGAACGGCGATCCTTTACCTTTTTAGAAGGAGGACCGGCGTTCCCTCACCTAATTTTTTTTTAATTTGCTTTTTTCCCCCCCCCACCTGTTTTTTTTTTCCCTGTTTTTTTCTTTTTTTTTTTTTTCTTCTTTATGTGACACTTAACAGAAAGTCAAGTAAGAAAACGAAAAAGTTCTTTCATGAGAACTAAATTTTCATTTTCGATCCACAACTTTAGAGCTGAGCAGGCAAATTCAAGTATTTGCAAAACACTTGAAAAAGGCGCGGCAACCCACACATGGCCATTCGATCAACAATCCTATTGATGCATTAGACTCCCCCTCCTCCCTCTCAGTCTTTCAATGTTTTAATGCTACTTCGTTAGAAATGAACTGACGTATGTCATTACATCCATGATTCATCCAACGCCAATTATCGTCTTCTTCAAAGAATGATCTGTATTTGTGGATGAATTCCATTCGTCAAATTTGCATTCCAGCCAAAAACTTATACACAAATTCACGCCTTCTCCATTTTTAAGGAACAGAACTGTGGTCTGGCACATACAGTTCTTTGCGTCCTTCTCTTAAAGAATGCTTCTTCTCCTCTAATTTTAAAGGGATCGCTAATCGATTTATCATAAAAAATGATGTAACGTTTTTTTTTTTTTTTTTTTTTTTTTTAATTCTTACATCACCGACTTAATAATTTATTTGTAAACCTCGCCCCTTAGGAATGAATTCGTTCAAGACGAAAAAACAAATGACTGTAAAAGATAAGCGAAGCAAACCTGCCATTCTGACGAACTAAACTGTTTGGGAGCTAAAAATCCAGATAGGTAAGTGTAAAATGTTGATATTTTGTATGAGCTTTTAGGGTGTTTTGAGATCACGGAATTATGCATTTAAATTGGCATAATCAAACTGATGCTTTGTTTGAACATGACAAAATATATTCAAAATAATATAGATTGTTTAACTGTTACTTACTTTAACTCAATACGTAAAAATAATGGAATTGGGTGGCACCAGGAAGGTGCATGGGAGAATGTTTGCATTTCCCTAGTTGCTTAAATTTTTATAAAAGTGGAGAAAAAGGCAAAATTCACCAGAAAAAATTAACTGTGTGTCTTTTAATAATAGATTTTATGTTTGGCATTGTGAGAAGAAAAGTAGTTTTGAAGTATCAAGGTTTGAACAAAAAGTGTGTTTTTCTCCCTTGCAACCTCCAACAAATAATGTTGACGGCACCCATGCTACCCATGCACACCATGCATGTCTGTCCATTTCCCAAAATTTAAGGTATTCCCATTTCTTGATGTTATATTTTTCATTTTCCATAATATAAAATTGCTAATGGTTTTGTAACATTTATAAATGGGTATAATACATTGAAATTGGGCTGAGAAATTGTAGGAAAGCAATTCAAATGTATTTTATTTTTAAACGTGGAAGTGAATTATTTTTCAATTTGGAAATAGGAAAGCTCTCATTTACAGTTATTTGAGAGTTTATTCCAAAAATGAAGCAGCAGTTCTTTAAGAAAAGTATGTTTTCTCAAGTTTCAAAAAATCAACAATAAATGCATTTGCGACGATTAGAGGAGGAAGTTGCCCCCGATCTTTATTAAACTCTAGTGATATTGATGGCAGTATCCTATAAATTTTGCAGTTTTCTTTCTCCTCCAATTCAAACTCATTTTTGACAATCATTGTCACCTAATCGTCACCACTGTCGAAATGACAAACCGAACTGGATAAGATTTAAAAACCAGGAATTTCCCGAGATAATCTATAAGTCTGGCTAGTGGGGTCTGCATTTGAATATCCCTCCTAAAATTGGAGATGATTGGTAGGGTACACAAATTAATATTCATAAAGAAATTTTAAATCGACTGATGGATTTTAACTTTCCAATTGATATTCTTCTAGTTGTTAAATTGCATTTTAATGATTGGAGTAAATTTTGAAAAGGAAAGTAAGGGTCTATCAAGCAAGTGCGCAAGTAGGGGGGGGGGGGGGTTAGGGTCAAAAACCCCTCTAGGATCCCTAACATCCCGGTGTTTTGTAATGATTGAATAATAAACTCTTAGCAATCGTAAATAATTTCAAAATAATACTTTTTAATCTACCATTATTCAGACAGAGTTTGCCTACCATATCACACTAAAGTAGCTATTACGTCCAAGAACTTGGAAATAAGTAATGGATTTGTAAATCTCCTAGCATCAAAAAATCATCAAGCATTATTTTTTATCCGGAAAGTTCACCTATAAAGTGTCTTTTAAAAGAATTGTAAAAATAGGGTATTTTCAAAAGTTGATATAATTGATTTAAGGTATCGGTGCTACATGCGCTTGTATTTCAAGTGCCATAAATATATAATAAAATCAACCTGATATTGGTGTTTGTCCGTTAACCTAAAATATTGCTCCTTCTGTAATTGAATTTAAATAAACGAAAGAATTTCATATTAATTTATTATATAGAAAATATGGTTAATATGGGATCTAGATAAAATATTGTCCCATGCTAGATTGTTTTGTATAACTCTAAAACTGGACAAAAACCATTTTAATATTTTGTCATAATGTAGGTGACAGATTAACCTTCTGAGTGTCCAGGTAGAGGGCGAAATTATAAATTTTTTTCCCCTGCAATATTTTTAAAATTATATTTCTGATTCAAATAAATATTTTTTTTAATGATTATTTATTTATTTTGTTTTAAATGGGTTTTAAACTATCATCCTAATAAAAATATTTAATTTAAAATTTTATTTATAAGTTTAATAGTGTTGAGTATTGTTGGAAAAACTGGGGATTAAAGGACGTATATATATGCCCATGACCCTCAGAGGGAAAAAGTGCTAAAATATTGATGATATGTGATAAACTGACAAACATGGGATAAGAAAGTTTTTCACGGAAATTGTTTTTAAACAGAGAAATACTGGAACAAACTTAGGTAAAATCCTTCTCACAGAAATTTTCTGGTTGAGCCACTGCTATCAAGAAAGAAGAACTTCTCTACACTTTCAATTCAAGAAGGAGAAAAAACGTATAACTCTTAATCGACATCTGCAATAATCGCAATCTTTTTCATTCATTTTGAAAACAGATTTCAAGGAGCTACAGAATCTGGGAATTTATCCGAACCCATTGCATGTTAAAAGCATCTCTGAAATTCTGGAAGTCAGATGATCAAATTAAATCTAGGCTCCAAAAACACAGATCAGTTGACTACCCTATTAGGATGAGTTCTAAGTCAAATGTGTCTGAATCTAAATTCGATCTCTTAAGGAAATTTTTCTGAATGAAAATTATAAAAAAAAATCATGTAAATAATCTGTTTAAAGATTGTTGTAAAAGTCTGTTTACAATTTTTTGTCAGTAATATGTTTGAAAATGTCTTATAATCCATTTATAAAGTGTCAAATAATCTGTTAAAATGGGTTGTGCAAAGCAAATTGTTTAAAAATCCATAACTTAATAGTTTAAAAAATTATTTTAATAAAAAATGTCTTAACACACATTTTTTTTTCTTTTAAATTTTTGAAATGCTCATTATCTGTTTTGAGAATACTAAAGTAGTATTAATAAAGTTATTTATTCTTAGTTGTCATTTTTACACCATCGTTAGGTATTCGGACACCATCGTTAGGTGAGTAGTGGAAATGAGAAATGCAGTAAAATGTAAAAATCAAAATTTAACCTAAACTAAATACTGAACTCACTGCTTAGAAGCAGAATGTTTTCCATGTATGCGAGTTGTCTTAGGATCGGGCTTTAGTGTGCTCTGGAATCTGTTTCAAAAATAAGTAGGCACAAACGCGATTGTAACTAACAGTCTCGTCAGTAATGGGTCTGCTTGCTAGATGTTTTCCAGGATATCTCCCATTCAAGATGCAAATGTAGATGGTTTTCACTAAGAAGACATCTTGTTAGGAGATACCCTTTTGCATAAAGATTACTCTTTGTAGTTCAGGTCTTGGTCTAACAAGATTTAGACGTAATACAGTGTAGCTTTTGATTCACAACATTTACTTTAATAATCGGAAGAAACGAAGATATAAATGTATTTAGACCAAAATATAATTTTAGACTCATTATTGCAACCAAATGAATATTATTTTGCGTACATGGAAATGAATACGACTTCTTTCATACTAATTAAAAGCAAAACGTCCCAATGTATTTTTGCATTAAAAAAAAAATACAGTTGAGCTGACTAAATTGATATTTATGTTTTATGCAGTCGACTGCTGGTGAACTTTTTATCGGAGACTCAATGTTCGCAAATTATTGAATTTTTTTTCTGTTGTTATGAAAAAAACAGCTGTCGAAAATTATTTTATATCATCATCATTCTCATTGAATTCATAAATACATTATAGAATGTGGTCTGGTAAAAATAACTTCGTTGGGAAAATTCCAGTAATTCTCCAAGAATCGAACTTGGTTGAGAATGTAATTTAAATTAAAAGACTAAAGCAGTCGGCCAATACAATAGTTTGCATAGTTGACTGCCAACAAAAACAGTCAACGGTTGACAGAATAACAAGATCCCAAGGGATGCATTATCTTGTCGGCCGTAACGAAAACTTTGTTAAAAATAGTAACCAAACTATTATAGTTAATATTTTAAGCAAATATTTTATTTTATTTTTGTATAAAGTGATATTTTTCGGTTATTTTTTATTTTTTTATAAATTTTTTTTAGTGCAATTGCAAGCTCTTCAAATATAAAGATAATTTTGAATAAAGTAAAGAAAAGAAACTGCTAGTGGCAATTCATTCGATTTTTGTTTAATTAGAAAAGTGTTTTGTAAATAAATTTTTTCAAGTGCTACTATAAAAAGTGTATGAAACAGAAGCTTCAATTGGTAGTTTTATGACTTGAAGAAAAGTCACTAAAATCATTTTATTTAAGATCTGAGGGGGAAAAAACTCCAAGGAATCATGTCCAGTCCTTTCATTGTTCTGCAATATTTTCGTTTTAACCGGAGTATTCCCTGCCCCTCTAGTGACCAACGATTGTTCTGTGTAAAAAAAGAGAGTTCAAAAAGAGCAAAGAGGGGAGAGAGGAAAAGTCCCCTTAGGGACAGGACTCCATTTCTTCATTTTTATTGCTATTTTCTTTGTTTAATTTTTTTCCCCGATCCGTATGTCCTACTTAGAGAGTGGGAGTAGGTTCGTAAGATAAATAAAACAAATATTGTGAAAACAGCTCTGCACTCGAAGATATATTGTGGGAAAAAGGACTGTATAGGAAATCGTTTCCAATTCAAACTCAAAGTGAGGTAGTCAACTCCCGTTCTGCGGCTGTTGAGAGTTTATGTTGATATTATGTCACTTCTTTCTAACTGTAACTGTAGCTTGTTTCGTTTCACCTAATGCTTGTAATGTAAATACAATAAAGCTTGTGTCCGTCCAGTGAATTTGCGTGTATGTGAATGAAAGCGTATGGATTTATTAAAATAGAGAAGAACATTTTTGACGCTTTACGTGCAGCGACGGGTTAAAGAAAAGAATGAATTATGAAAAGAACGATTTTGTTCGTTAGGATTGTGTGTGTGTGTGGTTGGATGTCTCATATTGTAGAGATAAGAAGCATGCCTTTTTTTTGCGACGATATAATATAAGAAAGTTGCTCTTGTTCATTTCGGAATACTAATTTGTGGTGTAGTGTTTGGTGTGTTTTTAGAATTGAGTTCTATTAAATGAAGTGTTTGAATTAAGTTGAGCGTCGTCACAGCTTTCGGTTTCATTTTGAATACTCAGCAGTTGCAAAGTTCAGTTCAATTTTATGACGATATATGTTTATGAATGTCGATTTGGCTAATAATACATGTTTTGCTGCAATAAAAATAGATAAATTAATTAGAACAAGAGCGACTTATCGAGATTTAACTTCTAAATTGTTTAAGAAAATAAGTTCTAACGATTTAGGTAGCTATGATGTTGGTGAATTGTCTGGTTTAAGAGATTTTGGGATCAGTTTCAAGCCATGATCTATGAAAATTCAGAGATAGCTAAGGTTAATAAGTTTAATTATTTGAAGTCATACCTATTTAGAGAGGCAGCAAATGCAATGAGTGGATTTGCTTCAATTAATGAAAATTATGATGTAGCTATTCAAACGCTAAAAGAACGTTTTTGGAGTAAGTCGTTGATTGTTCAGGCGCATTTAGCGAAGCTATTGTCTTTGGAACCATTGAGAGGGTCATCTGATACTTCCTTAAGGAAATTTTATGGTCCTATTCGGATGCAAATTCGAAATTTGCAAGAGTTAGGTTCAAAAGCAGAACAATATAACAATTTAATTTGTCCAGTTGTTATAAAATGTTTACCATGTGAATTAGTTGCTGAAATTACGAAAAAATTCGGAACCGAGGAATGGAAAGTGGGAAATTTTTTAGATCTCCTTAAAACCAAAATAGAAAGCAAAGAAGCTGCAAATTCCCTGTCACAGAAATATTCCTTAAATTCAAACGCCACTAAACAGAATAAAAATTCTAATTATAAAAAAAAGAGTTACGTTTTCAGTTGTAAGTAATAATTCACATAAATTTCGTTCGGCACAAAATAAGGGTTGTTTTGTATGTGGGGATGAAGGTCATTTGGCTAGAGACCACAATGCAATTAAAGCTGGGGACCATAATAAGAGAAGTAGTATTAAAACATGTTATTTTTGTGAATCAAATGCCCATTTAGCTCGATGATGCAAGGCTATTAGAGATGATGAAAAAAGGAATAAGGTAACAAGAGACAAGATGTTTTCGGTGTTTAATTGGAAAACATTGTAGCAGGTTTTTTCACGTTAAAATCAGTCCGTTTCTAAATTGTGGGAGTATTTCTCATAATGAGTTATTTTGTCCAGAGAATTAACAGTCAAAGCTAAATGATAATGCAGAAATTATTTCTAGTGGGACATCGAACAAACCCCAGGTCGACAGTGCTACACTGTTAAAAAAATTTGTCCACCATGCACCAAAATTTGGTTCCCATTTAGCTGCCACCAACATTTGGTGCTTAGTTTCGCGATTTAATGGTGCTTACGGTCCGAGGTTGCACCATTAAATCGTGAAACTAAGCACCAAATGTTGGTGGCAGCTAAATGGGAACCAATTTTTGGTGCAAGGTGGAACAAAATTTTTAACAGTGTAAAGGGTCACCTGGCTTGGGAATAACGAACTCAAAAGTCGAGACGGAAAATTTATGCGTTTTCGCGGCGTGTTGTTGATAAGATGCAAGACTCTAGAGGTTTAAATTGTGATGGTTTAATAGTCTATGATACAGCAAGAGCAATTACTTGGATTACTAGAGACATTTTTGATCGATTGAATTTGCCTATTCTGCGTACTGAAATTTTAGAAATATATATCTTTAGCAATAAGCAAGTAAAACAGAAATTTAAGGTTACGTCCTGAATTTTGCTTAATAAAAATGATCCGAGCAGGCGAGCCAGAGTAGAAGCTCACGTAACCGAAACTATTCCTCACGTACCTGTAAATGTTCTCAAACGCAAAATTGAATGTTTAATGCAAAGGTCAAGAATATCTTTAAGTAAAACAAAATTTGGCAAGTCAGGGACAAAATATATCAGTATTGTTGGGATGTGACACATTGTGGTAATTTTCTAGGGAACCAAAATTGAATTATCAAGTGAATTATATTGCATCGATACACTTTTTGGAATTGTTATATCTGGTAGTTTAGTTTCAAATAAAATGAACGTATCTTTAGTAAATTTGTGCGTGTTTTGAAAGGTATTCGAATTTGAGTAAGGACTTCAAATTCGTTGGGGATAACCACAGCATAGTATCTGTCAATGAATTGAATTCAAATTTAAAGCAAATGTGGGAGTTGGATAATATGTTTATTGAACCTCTAGCTGTTGAAAAGAGTAGTTCTGAAATTGATTGGCAAATGTTAAAGAGTTTTGAGGATGATATTACATTTGAAAACAACCAATACGAGGCTAAGTTGCCCTCTAAATCTGAAGTAAATTTAGACGATAATTTTGAGCTCTGTAAACGACGTTTGTTAGGTATAATTTCGCGTTTCGAGAAGAATTTGTATTTATACAAGGAATATAGTTCCCTGTTTGAAGAATAATTAAAGTTGGGAATTATTGAACAAGTGAATAAAGTCCTATCAGGTAAATCTAAAACATTATTTGTCACATCATCCTATTAACGATAAAGATACAAATCATATGCGTTTTAGGTATTCGACGCATAAGCTTGTGAAAAAGGTATAATTTCTTTGAATGAAAATTTAAACGCAGGACCGAATTTAAATCCGAACTTACTTTGGTTACTTCAGAAATTCAGGAAAGGGGAGATATAGATGATCGCCGATATAGAGAAAGTATTTTTAAGGGTTCTCCTGTCAGATGAAGGTAGGGACTGTCATAGATTCTTTTGGATAGAAAAAATGCCTCCAATTGAGTTGAGGGCATTTCGCAATAAAACAGTTTGTTTCAGCGTTAAGCCATCAATTTTTCTATTGGCTGCCACTATAAAATATCACCTAAAGACCTATGAGATGCCCAATCCTACCGCATTCACAGTCTTAAATGAAAGAATTTACGTCAACGATTTGATCAGTAGTCACAAAACTCTTGAAGAAGCGATTCGTGTTTCGCAAGACACTAAGGACATTCTAAGTAAGACTAACATGAATATGAGAGGATTTAGATCCAATAGTGAGAAGTTGTGTGGGTTTTGGGAAAAAACTGACTTTGAAAAGAACTCCAAAGACTCTGAACCGATAAAGTTATTTGGTTGTATTTGGGACATTGTCAATGACAATTTGAGATATGATGTTACTTAGTGAAGGCGACTAAGACTATACCGAGCACGAAACGTGGTATTCTAAAACTATCGTCTTCGCTTTATCATCCAATTGGTGCAATTTGGCCGTTTTCCATACGAATGAAATTACTGCTACAAGCTTTGTGGCAAAAAGGTATAGAGTGGGACGATGAACTGTAGAACGATCTTCTTGGAATTTGGAAGGCGTGGTGTGCAGAGGTCCGTGATCTACAAAGGGTTGTGCCACGATTCTTGTTCAAAAACTCTTGTACGAGTCCTTATGAGATTCAATGCATCTGGATTGTTGGAGCAAAAAGAACAGTAAAAAGGATATTGGCGCTGCATCCGTTGCCATAGAGTAAGGTCAACTACGGCAAACCAGATGAAGAGGGACTTGTCTGCAGCCATAGTGATGCCAAGCAGAGAGTCTCTGCTTGGAAAGCAGAGTTTTTGCCAAGCAGAGGACTGTCGGGGCAGACTTTGCTGGACCATTCACTATCAAAGAACGTTTGGGCCGAGGAATAAGAGTTATTAAGTGCTATATTTGTATTTTCGTATGTTTTGCTACAAAGGCAACACATTTAGAATTCATTGGGAATTTATCTAGTGAAGCTTTCATTGCAGCTTTGAGAAGATTTGCTGCACGTAGAGGAATACCCAACACAATCTATAGTGATTGTGGTACAAATTGTGTAGGAGCGAAACGCGAGTTAAGGACCCTCGTAAGGTTGTGCAATGATGATCAGTGTCGGAATTTTTTTTAGCTGAAGAGGGTATACGGTGGAAGTTCAACCCCTCTGCAGCACCCCATCATGGTGGTCTGTGGGAGTCTACTGTAAAATCTATGAAAACCCATCTAAAGAAAACTATTGTAACCAAATTCTTACCTATGAGGAGATTTTGACGCTGATTCATCAGGTTGAGTCATGCCTACACTCTCGTCTACTCACTCCGTTTTTAGATTATACTTTGTTCCAAGTTTTGAGGTATTAACACCTGGACAATTCATTATTGGTAAACTTTTGAAGGCAATACCAGGTTCTAACTTAATTGATGAAAAAATTAAACCGTTGCAAAGATGGAAATTAGTTCAGGGTATATATCAACACTTTTTTAAAAGATGGTCAAATGAGTATGTAAGCTTAATGCAGAAAAGACAAAAATGGTTTAAAGATAAGAAAAATTTAAAGGTAAATGATTTGGTACTAATCAAGGAGGACAATTTACCTCCTTTAAAATTGAAACTGGGACGAACAATTGAAGTGTTCCCAGGTAAGGATAATAGAGTTAGGGTAGTAAAATTAAAAACTCAAAATGGAGTTTTGATTCGATCAATTGTTAAACTGTGTCGATTGCCAATAATTGATGAGTAATAAATTTAGATTTAATTTTTTTTAGTTATATAATGTACTGTTTATTGTATACAATGTGTGCTCTTTCTATACATTATTATTCTTTAGTAGTAGTAGTAGTAGTATTCGTTTTTATTGCACAATTTGTTCTTTAATTGTATAACCAATTGCATAGATGTTGGTAATCAAGCTATGGTTGATATTCGATGTATACGTAATACTTGAGTATTTTTAATGGCACTAATTTTGTCTGAAATTTAAGATTGAAAATTATATTTGTAGAACATTTATTTAATAGAGTTTAATGAACCACTTGGTTCATGGCCCCTCAGGATGTTGAGAGTTCATATTGATATTATGACATTTCTTTCTAGCTGTAACTTGTTTCATTTCATCTATTGCTTGTAATGTAAACAGAATAAATCTTGTGCCCCCCCCCCCCCAGTGAGGTTGTGTGTATGAGAATGAAAGCGTAAGGCTTTATTGAAATAGAGAAGAACAGCGGCTTTGTTTAAAACTGAAATAGCTGGTAAAAATAATAAAAACCCAATAATTCTTTTCGATAGAAGAAGAGGATATTTTTTCGCAATGAAACTAGTTACTGCATTGCTGAAAGTGGTATTGAATTTCATTGCATTAGTTCTAGCTCATTGACAATTTGTTCCGGCATTTAGTAAAAATCATTCGAAATCTAATTTGAAAATTTTGGTTTGATAGCTCGAGGAAGAAAATAGAGGAGGAAATTTCTCCTTAATGAAAACAGATATTGCAATGTTGAAAGTGGAATTGAAATCCATTGCCTAATTGTATGATTAATATATAACGGCATTTAATAAGTAACAGTCAAAATCTAATTCGAACGTTTTGGATGATGACATATGCAATCGAGGAACAGAAGACATTTCTCCTTAATGAAAACAGATATCGCAATGCTGAAAGTGGTATTGAATTTCGTTGACTAACTGCATTTGTTCAAGCTCATGATCTAGGAACGTGGCAGTGTTCCGCCACCAAGTCCGATGTCAAAGCGGGAGACTTGCAAGTGTATATTATGTTGACAGAGCTTATGCCCGTTTTCGAACCCTCACAGCTCAGCTTCTATTATAGCTAGAACTCTGATTTTTCCACAATAACGTTGCCTCGGGTGAGTAGACGAAAAATAACAACCTAATTGTTAACTTTGAACAAAGGAATATGGTAAAAAAAATCCTTTGAACACAGCCGAATTCACCATCAGCCGAATTCAAAACTTTAGCCAGGGCTAGAGACAGAATTATTTGTTGATTTTTTATCATTCTTCTTTTTTTATTATTCTCAGCTTGATTAGAGGAAGTGTCTTTTGTACGGGTATGAGGGTCTGTACCCCCCCCCCCCCGGAAATGATCCCGATGTTTGAGAATTTTAGCCTAGCCTACAGCTTAAACATTTTAATATATTAAGACCATTATTTTTTTATTAATCTCAAATTGATTAGAGGAAGTGCCATTTGTATTAATTAATGCGTAAGAAGGTCTGTACCACCCCAGATATAATTCCAGAAGTTTGGTATATTAGCCCGAGTAAGGGCTGACTAAAACGGATCAACGGATTTTGGATATTCATCTTTTGTTCAATTTCAAGAAATCACTTTGATACTAAAGTTAAACTATTAAAACGGATTAATTCGAAAAAGAAAAAAAAAAAAAAAAACTTATTTTTCAATTAAATTGCATGCTTATCAAAACTCTGAAAACTCGTGATTCAACTTTTTACTTAGAAAACCACTTTCTGTTTAAAATAAAGTTTTCTAGTTGTTTGGTCAGATTTAAACCACGCACCTAATGATCACGAGCTTAATATCTTAAGGACTCCACCATTAAAGCTAGATGAATTTCTCTTAAAATAATAACAAGTCTTATATTTCCAACTTAAAGCGAAAGTTGTTTTGAGACACATTTATATATATATATATATATATATATATATATATATATATATATATATATATATATATATATATATATATATATATATATATATATATATATATATATATATATATATATATATATATATATATATATATATATATATATATATATATATATATATATATATATATATATATATATATATATATATATATATATATATATATTCATATGCAAAAGCTGGTAATCCTCAATTTCGCATAAAAAGCAAGTATTTTGTTTGTATGTTTTACCTACTTTGTATAACCACTTATTTTTTAGTATATAATTGCATGGTTTGTACTCAATTTACAATAGTTGCATGTTTTTTATTATGAAAGTGTTTCTTTGTTGTTGTAAGGCAGATTTCTTCTTAAAAGAAACGAATAGGATTTGGTTTGCAAACCTCAATCTCTCTACTATATTTAATCACGATATTTACTGTCACTCTCAATACAAAGAGTAGTATGTGAATCTAATGATGCTATCGCTTACTCCATTTTTTTTCTTCTTAGAGAGACGATATGATTATTCAGACTAAAATATCGATTGGTAGTATCTTACTCATTTAGAACATAATAAACACAACAGAAAGAATTGATATCTCCCAAAAAATAACTAGACGTTGTAAAAAATGCCCGCCAAGTAAAACAATCAGTCAGAAAAAGTTATGAAATCAATTGTTTGCCACCAAGCGGCCGCGTTTACTTTCTTTGGGGTACTTGTACACAATGAACTAAATTGGGATAATTTGGGGGAATCCCCATAGGCAACCAATACATGGCAGACTATAATTTTTTTAAATTGATCTCAATTTAGAGCAATGTATGCAAAGTAGCTGAAGCAAATGAAATGAAATTAATAGGAAATAACTCTATCCTGCCAAGTTCTGATTGTCTATGGGGATTCCCCCTAATAATCCCAATTTAGTTCATTGTGTACAAGTACCCCTAAGAAACTAAACGCGGCCGCTAGAAAGTAAATATTAGATTTCACAACTTTTTCTGACAGATTATTTTACTTGGCGGGCTTTTTTTACAGCGTCTAGTTGTTTTTTGGGAGATTAATTTATTACAGCATTTACTAAGGATATTTCGAAATCTTATTTGAAAAATTTGGGTTGATAACATATGCATCGAGGATCTGCATATAGAGGAAATTTCTTTTTAATGAAAACAGATATCACAATAATGAAAGTTAAATTGAATTTTATTGCCTGATTGTACTTGTTCTAGCTCATGATAAATTTATTACGGCATATAATAAAGACGACTCTAAATATAATTTGAACAATTTTAGTTTATAGCATATACATCAAGGAACAGTGGATATTTCTCCTTAAAAAATGCAGATATTGTATTGATGAAAGTGGAATTGAAATCCATTGTGTAAATGCATTTGTTCTAGGTCATGATTAATTTTTTACGGCATTTTATAGAGATCATTCAGGGTCAAGTTGTAAATTTCTTTTCGAAAGTTATTTTAAATATAATATTGTACTTCGTAGGTATATTGGTCATAGTAAGAAATGTGAAAGTTTTTCATTTTTGAAATGTACATAAAAGAGGAGAATAAAAATACATATCACCAAAACTTTTGAAACGAATTTATGAAATAATCCCTTAATATAATCTCATGTCGAAATCCAAGGAAAAGATAAAATCATCAACTTATTTATTTGCCTTATTTCTAACATTCACTCGATTCAAGAAGTAAAAAAGAGTTAGGCCCCTGAAGTTATTTATATGAAACTAAAAAGTTTTAATAAGTTATACTTTCAATTTTTGTTTACATTGTATTTCTTTGTATATAAAAAAGCATAGATTCAGATATTTTTCAAAGTATTCATATGAAGTAGGCATTTATATTTGTAATAATACATCTGTGTAAATTACCTACAGAGGAAATTCCTATCCGATACACAATAAAAAATGGTGAATGATTACGAAAATCACGCAATGTCACGCATTTTGAAGGAGACATGTGCGTGTAAAAGTCAAGTGAAGCTTTGTAACCTTGTTTGTTCAACTTACCTTGATGAATTCTGAATAAAATGCGATTCTTGACAGCATTTATAAAATATCTTTAAAATAGGTTGTCAATCTTTTTCCAGTCACCAATAAAAAGTTAATAACTTTTTCGTAAATGCAAAGTGACAATTAAACGTTATTAAACGTTTTAAGTAAATATAAATAAAATAATGAATCAATAAGCGAATGAAGGAATTAATGAATGAATGTATGTATGCCTGTGTACTTACGTAACTGCAAATTAAAGTGTCTCAAAATAAGACACAAAAGTGGCACTGGAATACAACACCAAATAGAGTCTTTATTTAAGACACTATAGTATTTGAAGTTCATATTTAAATTCCTGAGGGTGGTGAAACATGGTCAATGAATAGTAGTATCATCATAGTATATATCACACTGGTAAAGATTTCAAACCTTACTGTATGAAATCTTTACCAGTATGAATTAGGAATCAAATCCGAACATTTCAGCTGTCTGAAAATGTTCCCTATACCATACATCACAAATGCCTTAAACTTAAGACTCCATTTGGCATATGTATACAGTATCTACTATCTGAAATAAACAAAACACAAACGAATAGAGTACATTAAAAATATTGAAGATCGAGGAATATAATATATTTAATAGCTGTGTATATTTTAACGTATTAGACGGCATGAATTCAATAATTTGACACGATTTGTATAGGATATATTTAGTGACGTCGATTTTTTCCTCACTTATTAACAATTAATTCATAAGATATGATGGACAACAATACAGAACAATACAACTATATACAGAAAATTTGTTTAACAGTATGGATTACTTACAGTTTTATCTTGTAAGAAAAGGCGCCCAATTGTCCCAAAATTGAATTTGGTACTTCCCTCAAATCCATTTCTATCTTCAGGCCTGTGTCATAATTTGATAATTTCCTGTTTTCCCTCAAAGATAAATTCCTCCAAATACAATTTGCATTATCTCTTGCTCCTCCCCTTTTAATGCGATTCAGCTACAGACGTTGTATTTGCATGCGAGGTGAAAAAGAATATTTTTCTTTTCACAGTTTCCACTCCGTTTACCATTTGAATGCTGAATAGAAGCGCGAGTTTAAACACTGGACAGCGAAATACTTTTATCGTGATCAGCGACCCATGTGCAAATGAGAAAGGGGCGTATTGAAAGAAAACGCAAATGAATCCGTCAAAATCATCAATCAGTATAATCGACATATACCAAAAGAAAAGGGGGGATTCTTCTTTAAAAAAATCATTCGATTGGTGATCCATCAGTTTAATGAACCCTGACTAACTAGGAGAGCTCTCTAGACACTATTCAGGAGAAAAACATGATAGCTTAGAAAAAATGTTCATAGACTCTCAAAAAAATCAACGGGTAGAATTTGCAGTGCCATTTGGGAAAAGTAAATAAGAATCCTGGAAATAAATCTTTAATATATATATACAAGATGTTTATAATTAAAGTTCATCTTTCAAAAAGCTTTTTTAAAACAGAACCACTTGTCATAATGACCTTAAATTTGACCTGAATAAATACGAAAATTGGGAAAGCATGACAAAATGAAAAAAAATGAAAAATTATTTTTTCTTATACCCTCTTTCTTCACACTTATATTCAGGTCTACTTTTCAAGTCATTCTGACTAAAAGTTCATTTTTTAGAGCAGTATATAGAAAATAGAGTTTTTGCAACATGGCAGGATGCAGGGCGTAGTTGAGTTGTTTCTCTTTATGGTGATGTCATAAGAAAGGAATTGTTTTCTTCTTACTGTTGAGTTGTTTACCTCCTGTTTTAGTTTTGGTTTCGGTTTTGTAAAAGGCTGATTTTTGTGACGTCGCAATTGAAAATTAAGTTTAGTTTTAAGAAATAATAACACTTTTTAGATTTAGGTTCAAAGAATGGTGTTGGAGGATTAATTCTTCTACTCCTATAGTAACTTAATTAAGTTATAGGTTAAAATTACTTGACGTCACTGTGAGATTGAATATTTTAATGTATTGGATTTTAGTAGGGTAGGATTGCAATATCTTAGGATATACCTTTTAGTTTTGATTTAAAAAGGCAGTATTGAGGTGTAATACTCCTACTTGTAAAAAAGGATATTAAATAGGTTAGAATTTAGCACAAGGACGTAATTGATTGGGGTTAATTGTACTAATGAGCAACTGATAACTATTAGTGAAATTAAAGCAATGGTTTTAAAGTTATTTATTTGGTTATAGAATATAAAATATAGGATTCGCTTGAAGTATGTCCCTGTCAAATGAAGTAACGACGGTAGTGTGCTGATACGTGAGTTTGTCTGTTACAGTATTAGTAATTTACTTTTTAACAGAATTTGTACCACTCTGTAAAACAATATGGTCATATTTATTTATTTAATTATTATTAATACTTATAATCTTGGAAATTTTATACATTATTTACATTTTATAACATAATTTGTAACTATTTTTTTTTCTTCTTTCAGAATGGTTTAGGCAAACATGGCACGACACTTCAATATAATCAGCCCAATATGTTCCAAGAGAAAAAAAATACCTAACTTTTTAATATATCGAACTTCAAATAGTTTGAAATTTATCTTATTTACAATATCGGATGTAATTTAAAGCTATTCTGTTGTTTGCGATCGATATTGGAAGCTCCTAGCTGCTTACTGTTTAAGTTAAAATTTGTATTACAAATAAAATTGTTAAAAATGAATCTGTCTAAGCTTTCGTTTTTTTTTATATTATGAGGGTAGATTTTATACTACTATGATGACTCAAACTGAGGATGGTTAAACGAAATATGGACAACACAGAACTAGCTGTTTATGTTAAATGAATATTTAATAACAAAGTATTGGAATCAGTGGTCAAGCATACTCTTCTTGAAGTTTCACGATCAAAAAATGGAAATAATGAATTTTACTAAGAGCCGGTCAGATAGAATTCAAATGTTATATTTAAGTTCAAAACCTGACTAAAAAGAATTTGTAAGAACTAGTTTAAATAAGAAATATGTTCTTATAAATTTAAAACAATCTTTCAATACCAAAGAAAAATCATCGAAAATTTATCCACATATAAAAATCATGTGTTTAAAACGTATCGTCTCAACGCTAACTTGAAGAAAAATTAACATACTTAAAATTTGTAAGACAATGAATTTAAACATTAACGAATAAAATTTCCTTCATATAGGGAAGTGGATAGATAAAAATTATTTCGTAATGAAAAATTAACCCCTCCCCCCATCCAAAAAAAAAAAAATTCCTAGACACAGATTTTAAACTTTTTATCTTTAACATGAAAATTTACCTCAGCATAAAATTCTTTAAATTTAAAATCAAATGCTAAAATTAGGCAGCCTTCATGACAAAATGTTCGTAAAACTGAAGAAATTGGCACATGAAAATTGAAGAATTTGCTTTTTTTATGTCTTAGAATAGAGAATTAAATTGTACTTTTATTAATTCATTATTAACTCATTAAGTTATATGACTTAATAAAGTTATAATAATTATACATGAAAGTGTATAAAAATAATTTTATTTACATTTGGGAGTGTGTTATAATACTACTTAAGTAAAGGAGAATGAGATTACAATTCATCATATTAATTATTATTTCAGAAAATCCAATATTTTTCATTAATTTACTTAACAAATAAGTTGCAGTAATTAACTACTGAAAATTTTATTCAATACATCATATGGAATAAAAAAAATATTTACCAAAAATTGAATAATATTTTTTCGTCTTAACGACTCTAATATAGTATTAGATTTTATTGATGAAAAAGCGTTGGTATTCCACTATCTCAAACATCTCTTTGATTATGAAGTTAGGCGAGAATGCTGCATTTGTGATCGTTTGAGAAAATTAAGGTTTGATGGTTGATGACCGCGCTAGAGGTAGCATGCTTTTTCATTTCATTTTGGAAATCTTGAAATGTAGATATATTCACTTTATCACCTTGCATAGAAAATAAGTTAATATTTGAAGCAGAGACATTTTTTCCATACTTTCTGCAAGAATGAGGGATTCTTGAATCCATATATTTCAGGAATTAATTCTTTAAAATTTTTGGAAATTAATACATCGAGAAATTCCTGAAATTTTAATTCATTTTCGTGAAAAATCTCCTGCATCTCTAACTTATCGTCGTTTGAGGCGATTAAGTGCTGATTTTTAAATATAACACTAGATGGAACATCAAAAATTTTATTTTGAAAATTAAATGCAGAATTTTTTATTTTAACATCTTGCATAAAATACCTACATATGTTAGTAATAGAAAGACAACAAAATGTAACAATTGATACAGTGAAATGATCATATCGGATATATATCAATGCATCGTCTTTCTAACTAAATATAAAGTTGAGTCAATGAATCATCCTCTGGGATCATGTCCTCAAATGTTCATTTTTGTGTTGAATCTACTCTTAAAGGAGACTTCAATTATTGTTGCAAACTACAGTAAACATTGAAAAATTGTCTAAATAATTTTTTAAGTAATTACTATAACATAAAGCAATTCAATTTTACAAAATATCATTTTGTGTCATTTTCGTTCATTAACAGAAACTCATTATTAAAACGATTAAATGTTTCCAAATTATCTGTTTATTTCCTAAGAGAAATGATTTTTTTCAACGTTTTGAAGCTAAAACTACACATTAGTTACATGCAATGCTTTAAAATAAAATTTACATAACCATGACTTAACTTTTACAGAAAATAATAAAAAATACTCAAATGTTTCCTAATCAGGGGATTTAGCATGATTCTCTTAAAAAGAAGAAAGTTCGGCAACTATCTAAAGTAAAAAGGGAGAATATTGAGAAATATTTTCTAATCATAAATTTAAAGAAAGATTTTGTGAGGAGTTTTGGATGATTTTTAATTGCTTATAATTTATTTTTTCTAATGGCAGGCCCGCAGTCACTTGGTGCACTGTGCGCCAGCAGTCACTTGGCCACTATAAGGCCGGAAGCGATGGCCACTTGTGAAAGGGAACCCAGTTGAATGGCCATCGCTGCCCCAAACTTAGAATATTAGCATTCGAACCGAGACCCACCATCGAGGTAGTCTGATGCGCTAACCACTATTCTGAATGGGCGAGTAATTGATTATCATAAAATTAAAGTTCAATCGTAATAAATATCCAAGTTAAAAAAAAAAAGAAATTGGCATGAATTTTACACATCATTCCATATTAAGCGTGAAATTTCTATCCCTTAAAATATATTACTTAAAAAACCATTTCTTTCTTAATTTAAAAATTGCTTTAAAATTAATAATGTTAAAACAAGACTTCCTTCTATCGTTTAAAATATAATATTATATAATACGTTATTTGAAAAGATTTTTCTATTTAGCAGAAAAACATTACTTTAAATATTGAATTTTGTGCAATATATCAGTTTATTCAACAATAGAAATTGCATTAAATACACTGCTTTAAAAATTGCATTACTATTATAACTAACTTTTACAGAAAATTATAATAAAATACAAGTTTTCCATTTAAACTAGTTCTAGCAAAAAGATTCGACACTGTCATCAATCAACTGAAATTAAAGATTAAAATATTTAAATAATTTTCAATAGAAGATATTAAATATACCACTTTAATACAATAATATTATAAATTAAATGCTTTCATTACAAGCGTTAAGATTTTAATTATTAAACATATCATGAAAATATAGCAATATATGTAATTATTCTAAGAGGAATTGTGTTAAATAACACATTTTAAATTTTTTTAAAGGAACTCAGTAAGGTAAAACCAAAAAATAATCGATTTTGAGACTATTATTTCATCTTATTATTCATTTTATTACCTTTCCAATGATGTATTACTTTTTATTGTTTTCGTTATAGAAGCATTTTAAATTAAATATTTAAAAAAAGGAAGGGAGACATTTTACTGGCGGCCAAGCCCCCTTCGAACTGGAAAACTTAAATACAGCTTCAGAAGAGCTCGATTTATATGAATTTACTGAATTACCATTTTCTGAAGTGGAAAGAATATGTGTATGCACTTCGCTGCATTGGGAAAGGTGCTGAAGTCGGAAGAGTATTTAACGGCATCATGAATTGGCCGAATCATCCAACTAGGTTTGACAGATACACGTCCAAACTTCTAGCACCTGTGAAAGAGGTCAGCGAGGAGGTAGTGGCGGATGCCGTTAAAGATGCCATGTTAGAAAACAACGGCTGCAATAATCTTCCCGTGGGAGTAAACGGAACGTGGCAAAAAAGGGGTTATACGTCGTTAAATGGCGTTGTAAGTATCACCAGTATGGATACTGGCAAGGGATTAAACATTGAAATTTTGTCTAAACACTGCACGTGTAAAACCAGTATCGATTCTGGTAATTGCAAACAAAATTTTCAAGGCGTCACTGGTATGATGGAAGTAAACGGAGCGCTTGCAAAGTTTAAACGCTCGGTTAACAAACATAGTGTACGTTACACAAAATATTTGAGTGACGGAGACTCTAAAGCTTTTGGAACAGTTTTAAAGGACTGTATATATGGTGAAGAATATCCAATTGAAAAGTTGGAGTGCATCGGGCAAGTCCAGAAACGCATGGGATCGAGGTTGCGAAAACTGAAATTGCAAATGAAAAGTAAACTACTTTCTGACAGTAAACGCCTTTCTGGTAAAAACAGACTCACCGATGCCTAAATTTAACACATTCAATCATACTATGGACTCGCCATTCACCGAAATCTACATAGTATTACAGATATGAAGCAGGCGGTAAGGGCAATTTTTCTTCACAAAGTGTCGACTAACGAAATTCCTCAACATGATTTCTGTCCCACTGGAGAGGATTCCTGGTGTAAATTCAACAAATATATTGCCAAAAACGAAATTCATTGACATAAGAATAGCCTTCCAGCAGCCGTTGTTGAATCTTTGCGTCCTATTTTCAGAGACCTTGCTCATCCAGATCTTTCGAAAAAATGTTTCCATGGCAATACTCAAAATCCGAACGAGAGTCTGAACAATGTTATTTAGACAAGAGTCCCAAAATCAACTTTTGTCCATATAGAAAGAGGGCAAAATATGCTCACTCTCTGCAAACTATGGAGAAAAGGAAGGAAAATAGACTAAAAAGGAAATGACAACCAGATAAGTTAGAATTAAACCCCCAAAATGATGTCTATGTTGCTGGACAGTTTTAATGAGGCAAGTGTTATTACTTTAAACGCGTTTTTCTCAAAACATGTAATTTTGAACTTCGATGAACCTTTTCTAAATAACTACTACACTTATACAGATATTTTTGTTACCAAGTTGTAGTAAATATCATATAGATTAATCTGAGGTTAAATTTTTTTCCATTTTTGTCATACTTATTTTGTTAAAGTACAGATACAACATCAAAAAAGTGGATTTTAAAGTAATTTTTGGGATGTTTGTTTAAATTTTTTTTAATAAGGCTTCTAATCATAATCTTCTCAAATCCTAACATAGGATTACTATACAATACATGTTTAATGTACATAAAAAAATTTTAAGCACTTACGTTGTATACTTTTCAAGAAAAGGTACGTTGCGTTTGGACAATGAGGAACTTTCACGTTTTTGGGTTTTATTTTTAAATAAAAGTAGAGAAAAAAATCATGAAAAGCAATACCATTTATTCAAAAATTTGAGCTCGGATAAATAGTTAAAAAAATATTTAGTTTTTCACTTTGCGATTTGGCGGGAAAAGGCCACTTTTGCGTGAAACGTCAATGCGCAGATAATGAACCAGTCTAAAACCTGTTTTAGAGTGAGGTTTCTCCATCGTTTTGCGACTTTATCTCTGCGTAACCACGTCATGGTTTTTTTGTGTGTTTTTGGTCACGTGACCTTTGCTTTGATTTCGGCTAATTTCAAACTCGATTTTTGATTAATTGAAAGCATAAACATAAAAAAATAATTGCACTGCTCAAATATATTCTTTGGATAACACTAGAAAATGCAAAAAATATTCCTTTTCCTCACTTGTGCAAGTTCCTCATTTAACATTGCACGTATATAGGTTACCGAGACCCCTTAAAGTAGTGCTACTACTTAGAAAGCACTTCCTTAAAAATGTAAGCTAAAGATAAAAGTACTAGCAATGTTCTCTTTTTTTCAATCAAGTATTTCAGATGAAATTATGCTTTATCATTAAGTTGAAACATTTTTCCTTAAAGGAATATATCGTATAACATTATAACATTTATACGAAACAACACTTGCCTGAAATTCAACGTCCATATTATTTTCACTTGACGTAATCACGGTTCCCAAGGCTGGAGTATTTCATTGCTAGTCATGAAAGCCGATATTATAAAAGCAATATTTTAAATCCTGCATAAAAACCAACTTATAATTATTTAAATTTATTCAAAGTAATAGAAAAAATTGTACTTACTTGAAATAAATCGACATAATTCCTTTTTAAAAAGCACAAAAACGGAATTATTTAAAGTGAGGTAGCATGGGAGAATGGTTTCATCAGTGTGTCTTCTGCCAATCCTACTATCTTATCAGTTTGCGACTACGATACAGAGGTAACAGTGCTACTTCAGGGTGAAATTGTCCTGGAAGTTTCTAGAACTTTCCAGAAAATTCTTAGATATTCTATTTTAAATAGTGATTAGAGATTCATTATTAGGAACAATTACTTTAAATGAAATTACAACTTAATAATAAAAATGCTTTCCGGGAGGTGTTTTAGAGGGGAACTCATGATTTTTCATTAATATATTACAACTTGATAGTGAAAATACCTTCTGGGGGACTTTTCGTAGGGGAACTTGTGATTTTTCACTAATATATTACAACTTGATAGTGAAAATACCTTCTGGGATGATACATTTTTTAGACCAATTTTTTGAAGTTAGGATGTCCCAAAACGGGGGGAAGCGCACAAAATATCAATCTTTTTTACCGATAACAATACTTTCATTACCTTATGAAACTTACGTGTAATTGAAATTAAAAAATATTGTCACGGATATTTGATACTATTAAAGCATTTCCTAAACTCTATTTCCACTTTATTTAAAAATATATATTTTTAAAAATTCGATGTTGAAAGAAATTCAAGATAAAGAAAAGTAGACTCAAAAATCGAATAAGTTTTATTAACAGACAGCTCTCTGTTGCATAATGGATGTTGTTCTAAACGATTTTACACCCAGCTTTGATCGATACTTTACTGCTGAAAAGTGTTTTAACCTTTCCAGAGAAACTATAAGAATAAAAAATAAAAAAATTGCAAAAAAATAAAATAATAATCTTAGCCCATTAGTTTATGGTAGTACGAAGGTAATATGTGAAGCGTACTTTTTATTATGATTTCATTTTCCCCCTCTTTTACAGAGTTAAGATATAAAGACACTATAAAAGGCTTCGAAAACTTACTCTAAAGTCTGAACTCTAGAATAAAAATAAGAATAAAAAAATACTCATGGAGCTAAACAAAACGGAAATTAATGATCTTGCGATTTCATTTTTTCTGGAAAGGCGGTATTTGAGAGTTATGTCTTCCGGTACAGGCAACGACAATGGTCATTCATCACCTACTTGTCAATTCTCCAGCAGCATTCTTAATTGTTTCTTTCCGCCTTCGACAATCTCCTTTTTTTCTCTCCTAGCTTCTTTCTTTCGCTCGTGTTTCAAGCATTATGGTAATTTTCTGCGTTGAATAAATTTAGCGCAACTTTTCTCTTCTTTCGGAGAAAATATTCAATGCTGTGGTGCGCATGAAATTCAAATCCTACTTTCTAGAGATTAACACTGCACGCAGAAAGAAGGGGACCAACAAACAGAAATGATAATCGTGCTGGCACAAAAACAATCGCGGATTTTATTTTGGATAGTTTGATCAGTTGGTATTTTACGAATAGTTGAAAAACTCTTAAACTTAACTTAAGTAAGCATTGTTGTGCCCAAACTTTAAGAGTTTCTTGAACATTTGGTTTTTATTTAATTTGAACAAACGTCGTTTGATCCGCATTGCCCAATAACATATTTTTATCTCAAAACTTATTTTCTATTTTTAGGTGTATTGATGTTTAAGAGAGAAAAGAAGATGCTTTAGATGAATTTAATAAATTTATTTATGGTATCTAGCAGTGAATAGAGTACATTTCAACATTATACAAATTTGAACAGTATAAATATCTACCCAGTCGCACTGTTATTTTATTGTTGAAAGGAGGAGTAATCAAGTTTCGTAAAATGCACTAACAGCAATAAGTTTCCTTCCATTTTGCACTGTAAGTGCTTTACTGCTAAAAAATGTCTTGTAATCTGGTAAATAAAAACTGAGTTTTACTTTAAACTCTTAATTTTCCTAACATATTTATTGATAGAAGTATACACTCAAAAACTTGAAATTCCTTTCCAAAGCCAATAATAGCACTTTCATTTTTATGCTTCCTAGTGGGATATAGGAGTAAATTTCAATCGTGTTACTCAGAAAAATGTATCTGGACAATATTTGAGGTTAACTTTTATATTTCCTTCAGTAGCCCTAGTATCCTAGTAGTTTGACATAAACCTCTATACCCTGATTTTTTAAATGTTGCTTAAAATTAAATTAAAACAATAACTCCTTTATATACTCTTTATCTTTCACTACCTAATTATGTGTATCTACAGTAGATAGGTCTGCTAAATAGTACAGTTTCTTACTGTATTGCTTTAACTATTTTTTACTAATGGAAATCTTAAAAAAGCATAAAAAAGATTTGTGTTTACAATAGTAGTGAAAAGTCTGTGAAGGGTGAACAAAAAGATTTGACAGACTGTTGGTATACTGCTTTGGAAGCTTGGGGTCACAGAGCGAGTATCAGTAAAAACTCTGGAAGAGCAGCTTTTGTGTTAAGAACTGGGTCTTGGTTTGATGAGGGTTATCATTAAGTTGATTCTTAATGATGGTTATCATTAAGAATTGAATGTTCTGGAGAAACTTTCAGCATTGTATCTAATTTGTACAGAAAAACAGAGAACATCTGAACCATACTCAGATTTCCATAACCAGATTTCATGAATTTAACAATTTGAAGCACGAATTTCGATTTTATTTCCGATTTTTGACATTTGGTATGGGCCGTCTTTATATATAATGTAGAAAAATGATAGAGTATACTTTCTTATTGCAAAAAAAAAAAAAAAATCTATTTTAACTTTTGAAAGTGATTATGTTATGAAACCACATTGCGAGTAACAGTACACACAAATGTCACACCCAATAAAACAATTTCTGCATAAAAAATACATTTTGTTTCAGGTGATACAAAATCGAAAAATTACATAGTTTATTTCTGATATGTTATGTTTTTTTTTTTGTAAAACCAGTCTGCGTATAGAAATAAAAATTGAAGTGGTTTATGTGTGGAAACAGTATGCTTTAAAGGGTTAAATGCGAGCATAAATGAAAGAGGCACATAATAAATTATCCACTCAGTAGCATATTCTAAAAGAGGTCTTGTAATATATCAGGAACTGATATGAGCTTAAAACTTCATTTTCTCCTTTTGAAAATGTAGATGCAGTCAGCGAAGAGCAATGTGAACGATTTCATCAAGGCATAAAGGAAATGAAAGCGCAATATAAAGGAAGGTGGAATATCAGCATGGCATTAAAAAGAGAAGTCTTGTAAAATTTCAAGATATTACGGTATATTAGCTTAAAAGTTCATTTCCATCATTTGAAAATGCAGTTGTAGTCAGTGAAGAGAAAGAAGAAAGATTTGATCAAGACATTAAGGAAACGGAAAGGTTATGTAATGGAAGGTGAAATATCAGCCAGCAATTTTACAAGAGAAAAAGCAAAAAAAATAAGCTGTGAGAAAGAGCGACTACAAGGATTTGTAGCTTTTTTCATCAATTTATTTACCATTTAAATTTATCACAGAGCTAAATATGAATGTAAAGTATATACATATATATGAGGGGATAAAATAAAAAATTTGTATTTTGATTTGAGTTATCTCCCCAAAAATATGATATCGTTTGAGAAAAATTCTCACGTCATAAAAAATGATTCCATTTATCAGTTATTCAGTACAAAAATCAGTTTTCAGTTTTCAAAATAATATTTTTGTAGAAATGTTTTAGAGACACTTTCCTTAAAGACATTTAAAAATCCGCTCCTTTTCGCCCAGGAAAAGGATTATGCCCCTTGCGCCATCTAGCGCTCTTAGTAATAGTTTGTATCAAGATCGACAGTTTCGATGCACAGGATTGTTTTAAATAAAAGCTCTTAAATAATAAACTGAATATTTTTTCACAGAAAATGACTGTCACATTTGATTAAAATACAATAGTCGAAGATAAATGTAATCATTAAAGTTAGAACTATATTATTTTTGTGAAATACAGTTGCTATATATGCACCTATTCAGTCTATAGTATTAATTTACAAGTTATTTTATATTTTTAAATGAAATTATAATGCCAACCAACATAGCTCTTTGTTTAAATAAGTTTGAAAGATGTAAAAATATCACATTTTTTACCTGCCAAAAAATGTTTAGTTATTGTTTACTAATTACTTATAATATTTACTTTCAATTACCCATATGTTAACATATGGTAAAGAAAGTATTATTTTCGGTAAAAAAAATATTTTGATTCCCCCCCCCCCCCTCTTTTTTTTTTCATTTCACCTCGTTTTGGAACATCCTTAAACGTTTAGAAAAAATATGTGTCTGCGTGTCGTGGTCACCATAACTCCCGAACGAATTGACCTACGATGTTTAAATTTGGTGAATAGGTTAGTGGTAGCCATGGGACCTATCATTAGGGTTTTCGTCAATATTGCTCACGCGATTTTGATCAAAATTGTTGATGCATGCCTCTTAATGTGCTTTAAACTTCCCCAACAACGAAACTCCCATAACAATCCTATAAAGGTGTAAAAAGTTGAATGTCTTTAACACAGAGTTTTCTTCTCTCGAGCATCGCAAATCAACTACCATTTTTCCCCTCTCCTCTGTTTCACTTACAAGAAAGGATAATGTAAGAATTATCTAAAACTATATAGCCAGATTCGGCATTTTAATGTTTTTTTTTTTTTTTTTTTGCCCATATAAGAGTTATTGCCAAAAAATATCGCTAAACTGGCTATTTCTTCAAATGAATGAAAATAAATGGTGATAACACAATTCCACGACAAATTTAAATCTAATGACCAGTGTAATTGAAAGTTGGGCGATCTTGCATACCTCTAGTTATTTCTTCTCTTGTAATTAAATATTGCAGAACTAATTTTATGCATTCAGTTTTAATATTATAGTGTTTGACTGAAATAGTTGAAGGATATTTTGCATTTCATTAAACTAATCTAATTAAATCCCACACTAATTAAATCAGCATTTTCTTCAGAAGTATTTGCAAAAAAATTAATCCACAAAACAAGTTTTTACTATAAATCCATTATTTACATCTTTTATCTTCCTCTCTCGTAAAGTTCAATAAGTTTCAGTTGAGATGTTAACTCAAGTGCAATCATTGAAACGATTCAATGTTTATCGCAGATCCTGTTTATCTCAGCCAGTTCAATTTTTAAATTTGAAAAAGTGGTTAAATTTCATAGAGGATTTAATTTTTCCAAAATATATGATAGAATGCATTGTCATCTACAACGATTCTAACTGCCAAGTTTTAGCTCCATTGAATGATGGAAAAGGTGTTAATTAGCTCTCAGAAAATTTTATCCTTCACAAGTCAATATAAAGGAAACCATCCGACGGCTGTGTGCTTAGCTCTCTGGCTCTACATTAGTATAGGCTAATTATTATTTTTTTTATAAAATTGATTTTGGACGGAAGTTGCTTAATGGGTCAGTTAGAACACACACAAAATTTCGTTTATTTTGCTCAATATTTAGCCGTGTCCCTCTTGCTTAGAACAAATAAAAGGATTCAAAATCGTAGCAGATTGGATGTTAGGGTTGATCAAAAAAATATATTTTCGAGATCGGTCATTTTAATGATAATCTCCTTTAATCTTGTGCGTTTGTTACCTGTGTTGCTTTTTAACTGTGCTTAAGAATTGTTTGAGAGCGTTCGTCTTCGTTGTTGAAAAGAAACATGGAAATCCTTGATTATAGCTCCTTACAAGAAGCCAACGATTTAGTTAGGAGGTAAATCGTTTTTTTAATTTATTTTTAGGAGATTCCTTTTTCAACTTATTACATTGGCACTATATATGAGATGCCAATGAATTATTCAAAAATGGGAAACAATATAGCAACTAAGTTTTTCAATGATATATTTTCAGTGTTTTTATTATAGTACATTTTAATTGATATATATCTATTTCTAAATGACCACTCGCAGAATTCTAATTTTTCTGCACATTATAAGTATTAATGATTTTGAAATTATATTTAGCATGATTTGATATAATCTGGATAAAAATTTATTGTGTCGTTGAATTTTATTTAATTATTGATCTTGTTTGTTCCTTATAATTACATCTGGGTATAATATGATATAACCTACATATTATGGGAACTGGATACTCTAGGACAGCATTAAAATCAGGAAAATCAACACAACAAAATAAATTGTGTAAGATTGAATACTGGTCAAAATGAAGAAATTTTTAGTACATATGTTGTTCAAACATTTTAAAAATATATTTTAGAAAAAAATTTCTTAATAATCTAATAATAGGTTGATAATTTATTAATAATCACTTATTTAAAACTAGGTTGAAAAAAATTCTTTCGCAGTGAGTTGAATTGTGGTTACGTTCGTAGAAAAATCTTAAAACTAAAATAAAGTTTGTTTGCTTTATATTGCTTACAAATGTTTATATACTGCATTAAATAGCATATTTCACAAAATTTTTCAATTTTTTTTTTTTTTTCTGCTGTAATTTGCTAAGGGGATTTAGTACCCTTCAAACCTTTTTTTTTTTATCTAAGCCTTTAAAATTATAGTTTTTACATATTTAGATGTATTAGTAAATAAAATCTAAATTTTATTTAAAAAAAAGTTCACATAGAATCACATCAAATGTAATATACTTTAACTAAATTTTCAAAATTTTAAAATGTGTAAAAAAATAATAAAATTTCAAATGCTATCTTCTTTTTAATTCTTCAATATTTTTTCCTGATTTTTTTTTTTTTTTTTTTTTTTTTTTTAATGTTCTATGTAATAGACTCTAATTTTTTAGGCATCGTATTCAGAATAAGTCAAATAGTTTTCGAGAAAATGATAATTACTGTACCTATAGGTAAAAACAACTTTAAAAAAGGGTATTTTTCAACATTTAATTTTGTAAAAAAAAGTTGATATATTTTTTTTCTCAAAATTCTATACCTATTTTTGTCAAATAGATCGTTAGAATGACACCAAAAAATTTAAAGTAATTTCATTCATATTTGCTGAAGTTTTAGCAGTTTGAGTAAGGTGGGAATTTCAAAAATCACGAACTGAGAAAAATGCGTTAGAAACACAGAAGGAGCTATTGCGGTAATGCTAAATTCTCCATAAAAATATAGTTTTTCTAAATTTGCAGTTATCGGATGAGCTCAAAAATTTGCAAGAATATGGGGAAGTTTTCAAAGATTATAAACACGCAAAAAAGAGAAAATTGATATTTTTATAATTTTTTATGAAAACAAGGGGTACCAAGTCTAAACGTATGCAAAATTTTCAATTTCTTAAGTAATAATAATTAAAAAATAAATTGCACAGATTTTAATAATATTTTTTTTATATGTACTTTATATGTTATTTAATTACCATGAAAAATTTCAATTCTATATCTTGCATAATTTTTTATACGAGCATACCAAAAGTTGGAAAATCGACATTTTCTGAAAAAGCGAAAAAACTAAAAATAGTTTCCATATTAATTATTAAAAAATTTCCAATCCATATTTACATATACTTCTAATGCCTTTTAAAGTTTTTTTTTTTCTTCCCTTTTCTTAAATTTTTTGAGATTTTTTAAATACCCTTTCTGCTTTGGCTACTTAACGATTAACGTAAACACGATTGTTGTAAAAAGGTCCCATCCTCAAATTACACGAATTTTAGTATTTTTTTAAACTTTAGTATGCACCTAATGTGTTATTTAATCATAATAACAAATTTCAACTATTTATCTGGCGTATTTTTTATGCGAGCTTACCAAAATTTGGGAAACCGACGTTTTTAGATACGCAAAAAATGTTAGTGCAACTTACATACTTTTCAAATTTAATATGTTTTTTTTTTTAACCTTTTGTTTTAAAATATTTATCTTTTAAGCATATTTAAAGGGGTTATTTTTAAATCCCCTATATCTACTTCAGCTATTTGACAATAATTGAAGCGTCGTAGGTTTATAATTAGTGCACTGTAAATGACGGTTTATTAAGTTTAGACACAAAATGTCTGAAACTTCATTTCAGACTCATTAAGTGACTTATTTGGCAAAGCATATATTAATATCAGATATCACACGTGTCTGAAATTCCTTTCAGTCACGATATGTGTCTTAAATAGCTAAAGGAGTTATCAAACTAACACATTTCGGTTTTCAAACACATTGATATTCAGACATGACGTATAGACCATGGGACGTAGCAATATATCGTTCATGTTCATTTGCCAAGTAAAGGGACAAATTTTGCAGAATCCCCAAAAAAACTATTGTTTTTCCCAAAAATCCAAAGTTATCACATGTAAACGCGAATAGTTTTTAAAATGTAACTATTCAAAGTAGAACTACTTTTCACGACCTGTTTTCACGCCAATAAGAAAGTTTACAAAACCAAAATATAAAATCAAGAATTTAGAGTTATGAAAATGCTATTTTTTTTAATTATTATTTATCAATATAAAAATGCCAAAAACTGAGCAAAAACAGTCCCTAGAATATAATATATAAAAAATAAAAAAAATATTAAAATTAACTTGTATCCTTCCGCCGTAACGTTGTTTGTTTACTTTTGAAACTCGTAATGCGTTCAGATTTGCCGGCTATTATTACTTGAAATAGCTTATTATTCACTTGTTTTTAAAGATGGCACAAGTTCCTTCGCGCTTTTATCATCATTTTTACGTTTATTATTTTTATTATGTCGAAAGATGTAGAGGCAAAAGAAATACAGGATGTAGACTGTATTGATGCTATGTTATTACACAAAAGTAAGTGTGTACCTTTGACACATAGTAGTAGTTTGACACAAAGTAGTTGTGGCCTATAAAAAAAATCCTGATAAATGTTCACCTAGACAATTACGCCATCTTGATTTTATATCTCAATACTCCACTGACATCAGACATGTGCAAGGATCCAAAAATGTGGAGGCAGACACACTTTCACGAATAGAACTGAATTCCCTCTCTTCTGAATTTAAATGCCGAATGTCAAAAAAATGATCCAGAAACTCAAAAGTTTCTACAGGATGAAACATCCTCTCTTCAACTTGAACTCAAACCTTGCAAAGTAATGACTTTGATCCAATATGTGACATTTCAACTGGTTCACTATGACCATTTGTTCCAGAATCGTTTTGAAAACTGATTGTTGATCAGTTACATAAAATTTCCCATCCAAGAATAGCAGCCACGTCAAAACTGATTTGCGCAAGATACGTTTGGCCAAGTATGAAACGAGAAACACAAGAATGGGTTCGGTGATGTGAACCTTGTCAGAGATCTTAAGTGCAGCGCCATACGAAAGCTTCATTAGGAGCATATAGTTTATCCGATGCTCGATTTAGAGAGATCCACACCGATATTGTTGGCCTATTACCTCCATCTGATGGATATATTTACCTGTTAACAATGATCGACAGATTCTCGAAATGGCCTGAAGCTATTTCCATAGCAGATATGAAAATCGAAACCATTTGTCGAGCGATTTTCCATACTTGGATATCACGATTCGCATGCTCTGCAAAAATAACTACAGATCAAGGCTGGCAGATGCGATCATCCTCATACTGCAAGTTTTCCAAAATGCTTGGTACAAACCGAATTCGCACTACAGCGTATCATCCAATTGCCAACGGGATCGTGGCAAGATTTCATCAACATTTAAAATCATCCATAAAGACACACAAAAACAATAATTGGTCGGAAACACTTCCGAAAGTTCAATTGGGAATCCGCACGGCTGTCAAAGAAGACATCAAAGCATCTTGTGCAGAACTGGTGTGCGGCACAACTCTTCAACTTCCAAGTGATATGATTGAAACATCTATCATTTCACCATGCAATAATATTTTTGCTGATCGTCTACGAAACACAATGCATGAAATGAATCCAGTTGCAACATCCAATCATGGACAGACAACATTTTACGTAAATCCATCCTTAAAGACTTGTTCGTACGTATTTTTAAGAATCAACAGTAAGAAACCTCCTCTGTGTCAACCATATACAGGTCCTCACAAGGTTTTAAAACAAACTGAGAAAACTTTCACCATCCATTTGAATGGCCGGAAATCAACTGTGTCCATAGACCGCCTAAAGCCTGCTTATTTAATTCCAACTTTTGAAGACAAAACTTTGCCAATAGCTGCGGGAAAAACTGTCAGTCCGAAATCTTTACGGACTGGAAACCAACAACATTGGTTGCCGTCTTCTTAGAGGAGGTTTGGAAAAACATGCTTCGGCGAGTACCGGGAATCGAACCACAGAACTTTGGATAATGGAAGAATTGCTTTAGTCACTGTGCCATTGCGTCTTGGCACGATGGAAAGTTGTATTTCATTTAACTGTGATATAGGGAAGTTTAACATTTCGAGAATTTTAATTTAATTAGTTCGAGTACTTATATTTAATTAACTAAAGAAGTTTGTGATAAGGATGTATGAGATGAAAGTGTGCACTATTTTTGTGAAGTTTAATATACAGTGGCTCCAAAAGTATTCGTACATTTACAAATTTCAATGAAATACTACATTTTCCATTTCAAAAAATTAATTTTTCAGAAAAGGATTTGTTTAATAATATCTCTAATTTCATTCGAATAAAAATACATAAAATATTTTTAATACAGAGTAAAACTTTCTTTTAGAAAAACCATTAACCTAAAAGTAACACAAAAAAATATCTCCCAAAAGTGTTCGCACACCTAAATTTTTTTCCCTTACATATTAGTATTTATTGTAATATTTTGGTAGATTAATAATTCGTAGGATATGCTTTAGCATTCACAACAAGTTTAATGCGTCTAAGCATAATTTTTACTAATTTTTTTTTTGATAATTTATGCATCAATGTTTCTCCATTCTTCGATTATTACTGTTTTTAGTTGGCTTTTCGTTTTGATGTCTTGTTTTCGTACTTAGACCTCCAATTCTCTATAAATCTGTTCATTTGGGTTCAAATCTGTTGACTGAGATAGTGTTTATAAATATTGCGGGCAATTACAGAGGCCATAGAGAAGATCATTGAATGCTGTGTTCTCGGATCATTATCTTGGTAAAAAAAAAGAAGTTGTTTGCAATACTCAAATTTTTAGACTGATATATTTCATTTATCATTTAAATATTCAAATAGAGCTCATGATTCATTATTTCATCACTAAACACCAATTTATCAAGCCCTAATGCTGACAAGCATCCATACACAAGGACTCTTCCACTGCCATGTTTTACTGTTCCAACAAAGTTCTTGGGATTAAGTTCATCATTTTTCTTCTCCACACAATTGTGCGCCCATTGTAACCAAAAATTTTACATTTGTTTTTATCTTTAAAAAAGACATGATTCAAATACTTTTCTGGCTTATTTATCATTGGCATTCTTTAGAAACGGCGGAAATTTCTATTTTCAGCATTTATGAATTTTTTCTTCTAACAGAACACCCATGTAGTCCAGCTGATCTGACTACTTTTCAAACAGTTTCAATTGATATTGAAGTCAAATTTGTTTCCCTACATTCTGAAGAAACTTTTATAGCACACAACCGTGGATTTTTCTCAAATATTCTTACTGTAAATCCCTTTTCAAGTTCAGATAACTGTGTGGGGCAATCTCTTCTTGGTTGGTTTTGGATTCTATTTTCTTGTTTAAAAAGTTTTATTACATACTAAACAGTTAAATGGAATAAATTTAATATATTAGCCATTCATAGAATACATTTTACTACTATTTCGATAAAATATGATCAATTATAGACTGCTGTTGGTTGATACTTTACTGCCACAAACCATTTTAAAGAATAAATAGATTATAATAAATAGAAAAGGAAAATATTGCAGGCAATCGATTTTTTAATTGTCACCACAGTACGAAAATAAAAAAGCGTAAAAAATAGTTTTATTTATGAAATTATCAGAAACTTTTATGGTGTAAACAAACACTTTAGTGGTATTTTTTTCTCTTGTTCTAGGAATTTATATTTTTATAAAAATAAAATGATTCAATACTTCTTTTAAAAATTTTAGGTTTCGTTCAGTTTTAAATAGACATTCTACAAAAAAATTTAGAAGTTGATATTCGAATTCAATTCCAAACTATCAGACGAAACGGTCGTTTCGCCGCCAACCTTAAAAAGGCAGAAACGACAGTAAGTATCTATTCTCTGCACAACTTCCAGCGAAAAAGCCGAAATTGACTATTTTCTAGCTTGCTTACGAAACTTCACATAATTATACAAAAAATACCATAGATTCTTCTCGGTGATATCTTTAACAGAAAAAAAATTGAGTACCCAGGATATAAGACAATGAAGGAAAAAAATATTGAAATTTCCAAAATGAAATAAAAAAACGAGTTCTAGCCCGATTTTGATGTAAAAATTTAGACAAACGTCCAGCCCTAACTAAGCTATAGATCTTCAAACGGATTGAATTATAGGATGCGGAATGTTTCAGCTTAAAATCCTACGCTGGTTTGAACTTCATTAAATAATTATTTCTATTTTTAATTAATTTAAAACCACTTTTTTTCATTTCATAGTTTGGCGACAGATAAAGGCGATCAGCTTGTAATTGAGGTTCAGATATATATGCCAAAAGTTGCCAAACAGGTTTGCTATCATTCCGAATTTAGTTTTTAGGACATGTTAGGCTTAAGCGAGAATGAACGTAACTTAAAGTATAGGCAGAACGAATTGGACTATAATTATATGGCTTATAACATCTTTAAAATTGAAATAATTTAATTTATGAAGAGACAGAATTAAAGAGAAATATTTGTTCTTCAAATTGCATGTGTTATTTGAACTGTATGACAATTTAGAATTAGTTAAATTTCAAAAACATTTTAATTTCGGGAAATCTACGATGAAAAATGAAAATAATAATTTTTTGTTGCAAGATACGATGCACTGAATACAAAGTATAAATGTGGAGGTTATACGAGCTGACGTCACAGTCAATTCATTGCAGAGGGACTAAATGAAACACGCATTGCGATTGGCTAATGGAATTTGCAAAAATGTCATTCGTTTGTAAAGATATGTTGATTTTGTTTACTTTCCGTTGTAAAATGAAATCGTAGAATCATATATCATCAAAATTATAATTTCATAGTGAATTTTAAAATTGTTGTTAAGAAAATATTTTAAATTTTGTCAAATATCAATGGGTTATTATGTGAACCAAAATAATGCTTGGTATAATAAAAATAATTTATATTGCTTGGTTGTTTTCAGATTATCTGGCACCGTCAGCAACACAAGGGCTATAATGCGCTGAAACATTCGTCATTAGACAAGCCAACATACATTTACAAACACCCATGCCTAACACGGGACTCGAACCCGCAACCTCGTGGTCTAGAGGCTAGCACGCTAACCACTATACCGTTTGGTCAGCTAATTTATATTGCAATAATTAGACTGTAAAAAACTCGTCGATGGCAACGTATTTCATTAAGTTTTGGGGGTTGAGTTGCCGTATACAAGTTTCTATTACTCGTTCGTGGTCGATTTTGATGGTTACTGCCGTCCGCATTCTACCAATTTGTCAATTTTCAAGAAGATTTTGGCATGTAAGATATCATTGAACTCAACTTGAAGAATTATGAATATTCGTCCTACCAGGTGTACCATAGGTGGTACTACTTCTGGTTTATCAATTTTGAAGATAAATATGGCATGTTGGGTGTCGTTGGGCTTGTCTTGAAAAATTATGAATGTTTTAGGTACCAGGTATAGCATAGGTAGTACCACTTTTGGTTTATCAATTTCCATGATAAATATTGCATGTTGGGCTTTTGTTTTGACGAATTATGAATGTTTAAAGTACCAGATATGCTATTGGTACCACTTCCGGTTTATCAATTTTAAAGATAATTATTGCGTGTAAGGTATCATCGAACTCAGTTTGAAGAACTATGAATATTTCTGGTACCAGGTGTACCATATGTGATAAAGAGAAAAACGATGAAACGGACAAATTCAAAAAATAGAAGTCGCCAGTGTTTTTAAAAAAGTTTTGATATCCCCCAAGAAAACACTTTTGAAAAGTAGAAAAACCACCAACCTCAAAAACACCCAAAACTTTCTTGCAGTAAAAAAAATCATAAACATGATGAAAATTTTCAGTCACAAACACATATAAAAAATGGCCAACCTCTGATTACAACTCTCGGTTGTGACTCGCTTAAGAATGTATGCTTACTTAGTTTATTTTTAAAATTTAAGTTGCGCTCCCATAAAAATTTACGCTGCTTGAGGTTGGTGCCCGTCTTAATCATTAACCTTTAACACCCCTCCTTTCCCCAAACAACAAAAACTTTCCAAAATTAATGTACCAACCAAACAAAAGCGTACTACAAACACTTCAGTTTCCTACTTAAAAAATTCTCAATAAAAATTCAAATGCGAGCGTTTGAGCACATTTTCTCTATACTATTTTGAAAATTACATCTACATAAACATGAAGATTTACACTACTTAGTATTTCCTACCCATCCAAATGAAATCATACTCCTCCAATATTCGTGCAAACAGTCATAAATTAGTTTAATTGCAAGCATTCTTAATATTCCTATGACGGGTGTCAACCACAAACAGTATAAATTTTTATGGGAGCGGAACTTAAATTTTAAAAATAAACTAAGTAAGCATACATTCTTAAGCGAGTCACAACCGAGAGTTGTAATCAGAGGATGGCCATTTTTTATATCACTGTGTTTGTGACTGAAAATTTTCATCATGTTTATGATTTTTTTTACAGCAAGACAGTTTTTGGTGTTTTTGAGGTTGGTGATTTTTTTACTTTTCAAAAGTATTTTTTTGGGGGGATAGCACTTTTTCTACAAATTTTTAAGTAGTATGAAGACTTTTGAGAGACCTGTAGATAGGAAAAAAAAAGTATATATATATATGTATATATATATATATGTATATATATATATATATGTGTAGAAATGTGAAAATTTGTTTCATTATTGTTTCAGATTGTTACATTAGCTTGATAACCACATATACTGGCTATCCACGTTACACTGTTTTTTTTTGTTTTTTTTCTGAAGCACAAGGAATAACCCTTTTACAAGCTTATGGGAGATGCAAATTATAATATTCTTTATGCGATCGACCCAAGTGTCGGTGATACGATTTAAAGAGACAAATATTTAATAATGTGTTTAAGCCATAGTACTTTCCATAGTTTGGCTACCAAGGAGCTAATAATTACTACTAATTACGTTATGTAGTTTTTAAAAATTCACAACGCAAAAGATATATTCTTTTATAACGTGTAAAAAAAAATTTACGACAACATTTCCGTAGAAAAATAATTTTTACGAAAGTTTTGTTTTTAAGAAAAGTTTTTTTTTTTTCAAAACAATTTTTTTCTTTTATTTTATGAAAAAAGTTGGTTTTTTTTCTTCTTTTTTTTTTCTTTTCTTTTCTGTAGAAAATATATTTTTTACTTTAACGAAGAAGGTTTTTTTTGTTTGTTTTTTTCAAGATAAGGATTTTCACGTACACTTTAAAGACCAATTGTATAAGTTTCCTTCAACTTAATAAAAATACCACTTTATTCCTTATTTCTTTTATGAATTAATTATTTCGTACCAAATTTGTGAATTTCATGTGTTCCAATGCTGCTTTTTATTTTTTAACTAGAATAGAAATAGAATGAGTATTGATTTTAACCAGAGTTTCCATGTTAATGAAAATGTTTCGCTTTCAATATGAATTGGGATTCAGTTTCTCCTTTGGTCACTTGTTTGTATGAGATATTTACTCTCACAAGGTCTACACGATGACGGTTATACACTTGAACCTCGTATTAAAAAGACCTGGACCTCTGGAAACAGTCTGATTCATGAATAGGGAATGCCTCCCGGGAGAGCTTTCAAAGGTATACAAACCACAGCATTTACATCTTGAATGAGTAAATACCAGGAAATTCTAATTTTTTTTTTTGTTACATTTGTTGATGCTTAGCATGAAAAAATATATGTTTTTATTAAAGTTTGAAAGTAGAAGAAACAGGACTATATGGGAAATTCGAGTATTTTTATATTTATTTGATTTGGAGTAAAATTTTTAAACAGTATTCACATCTTTGAAAAATATTTCTTTCTTATTTTTTATGTTAAATAATTATTTCTTATATTATTCTATATTAAATATATCCTGTAGAAAAAAACTACAGTGAGTTATATTTATTTCTAAAAAAATACATGAAATAGCTTCAACAAAATTTTGTATGCATAATATCTTAACCAATGAAAACTAAAATTAGAAGTATATATTACATTTTTTTTTGCAAAAGCGAAAATCAGAAAAATCTCTTAAAAATTTACCCACAAATTTTACATTTATGAGAATTTCTAAATATACAAAATGTTATACCACTAGAAAATATTTAAAAAGCATTTAAAGCTGTTGCAATCCTTTTCTTTCGTGATTAAAAAACCGGTATTTTGAAAGTAAGTGTAAGGCTTAATTACCTGTTTTTAAGCATTAGTAAGAAAATACTTCTCTTGAATACACCAATAATTGAGAAAAAATATTTTGGAATATTTACTATATTTCTTACATTTCTAATTATTTCAACACATTAACACATATTTTTTTAAAAACAGATATTTCTACAAAACTTTTGGTAAGAAAAAAACACACAATATCTATTCAAGCAAACATTTTTATTCAAAATATCATTATGGGAATTTTTTGTTACTCTTTAAGATTGATAAGATTTCATCATTTATGTTATAATATCTACTTTGCATAATCATATATGTTTCACCATTTTTACTAACACTTATATATATTAAAATATCTAATTGTATATTTGTATTAATCATAGAAATAGCATTTTTTTACTCAAACTTTTAATGGAAATCAATGAGTGTACTATCATCAACTGTTTTCTTTTTTTTAATAATCGTAGTAACTAATCTTTAACACAATTCATAACATACATTTTAGGGATAGTAAAATATGCAGAATATTTCTTGCTTTATATATCTATATATATATACTAATGGGAAGAAATAAGAACTTTATAGTGAAATTTTAAAATTTCACAAAAATATTTTCAAACAAAAGAATGAGATTTTACATAATTATTCAAACTACCTTTGTGCACTTTGAATGGTTCAAGTATCCACAAACGTCTTGAGAGTAGATTCCTTCTCAATAAGGTTGGTTGGTTGTTTTCAAATTATCTGGCGCCATCATTAACACGAAGGCTATAATGCACCGAATCATTCGTCATTAGACAGGCCAACATACATTTACAAACACCCATGCCTAACATGGGACTCGAACCCGCAACCTCGCGGTCTAGAAGCTAGCACGCTAACCACGATACCGTTTGGTCGGCCCTTTTCAATAAGGAATCTTATTGCTGAAATCAGAAGCTAAATATTGTGTATTTGAATGTTCATCACATTCGGTGTGACCTTTTACAAACAAAGGAGTATTATCCGTGAAATAGATCATGTTACATACTAGACATAAAAGTACAAGACAAAAGAAAATGCAACTCTTTTGACTATAAAATCTGATTGGAAATGATATTTCAAAGCTTATCTCAAAAGAAAACTCGTTTTCTAGACTTGAGGAAAAAATTTAAAAAAGAAATTGAACAACTTAGAAAAAAAACTTTATTTTACATAGAACCCCAAAACAGACCCTTTTGGTGATAAGATAGGACATTTACCTGCTATTGTAAAATATTGTATAGTTATGTTTAACTAGGAGATATCTATCGTGTATAAGCGTCCCTCATCTTATCGTCTGTTGAATATTACAGACAGATTAGCAACCATTTTTGTTCTTTAATTTTTTCATAGTGTCTAGAAAACGAGTTTTCTTTTGAGATAAGCTTTGAAGTATCATTATGTAACATGATCTATTTCACGGATAATACTCCTTTATTTGTAAAAGGTCTCACCGAATGTGATTGTGTGTATTGCGAACATTCAAATACACAATATTTATTTTCTGATTTCAGCACTGAAAATTCTTATTGAGAAGGAATCTACTCTCAAGACGTTTGTGGATATTTGAACCATTCAAAGTGAACAAAGTTAGTTTGAATACTCATGCAAAATCTTATTTTTTGTTTGAAAATATCTTTGAGTAATTTTGATATTTCACTAAAAATTCGTAAAAAATGTGAGGTGGTAATTATATATATATATATATATATATATATATATATATATATATATATATATATATATATATATATATATATATATATATATATATATATATATATATATATATATATATATATATATATATATATATATATATATATATATATATATATATATATATATATATATATAATCATATTTATATAAAGCAGGAAATATGCTGTGTATTTTATTATCCTTATAAATATATGTTAGGAATTGTGTTAAAGATGAGTTGGTATGAATATTTAAAAAAAAAAATTGATAGTGCACGCATTGATTTCCCTTGCAAGTTTAAGTAAAAAAATGCTATCTCTATGATTGATACAAATATACAATTAGATATTTTAATATGTGTAAGTGTTAGTAAAAATTATGAAACATATATGATTATGCAAAGTAGATATTATTACATAAATAATGAAATCTTATCAGTCTTAAAGTGTAACAAAAAGTTCCCAACATGACATTTTGAATAAAAATGTTTGCTTGAATAGCTATTGTGTATTTTTTTTCTTACCAAAAGTTTTGTAGAAATATCTGTTTTTAAAAAAATATGTGTTAATGTGTTGAAATAATTAGAAATGTAAGAAATATAGTAAATATTCCAAAATATTTTTTCTCAATTATTGGTTTATTCAAGAGAAGTATTTTCTTACTAATGCTTAAAAACAGGTAATTAAGCCTTACACTTACTTTCAAAATACCGGTTTTTTAATCATGAAAGAAAAGGATTGCAACAGCTTTAAATGCTTTTTAAATATTTTCTAGTGGTATAACATTTTGTATATTTAGAAATTCTCATAAATGTAAAATTTGCGGGTAAATTTTTAAGAGATTTTTCTCATGCGCTTTTGCAAAAAAAAATGTAATATATACTTCTAATTTTAGTTTTCATTGGTTAAGATATTATGCATAAATTTTTTTTACTAATGTTATTTCATGTATTTTTTTAGAAATAAATATAACTCATTGTAGGTTTTTTTTTTTTTTTTTTTTTTTTTTTTTTACATGATATATTTAACATAGAAAAATATAAGAAATAATTATTTAATATAAAAAATAAGTAAGAAATATTTTCCAATGATGTGAATACTGTTTAAAAATGTTACACTAAATCAAATAAATATGAAAATACAAGTATTCCAATATAGTCCTGTTTTTTCTCCTTTCAAACTGTAATAAAAACATATATTTCTTTTATTTCTTATAAAATATTGTTCGTAAGTAACATTTTCCTGGTGCATTCCTAGAAAAAATGTGTCCTTAAGAACTTTGTATACGGAAGAGAATTATTATAATAGGAAAAAAAAATATTTAAAAACTTATCAAAATTTGTAAAATAATAAATAGCCTATATCCATTACTATCTCTTAACATATAAATAAGTACTATGGTAGTAAATAAATATGTGTATAAGACACTTAATACTACATGTAAAAGATCTAACCTCACCTGACACTCTAACAATCTCCATCTTGTATTAACACATCGCAAACACTCTCGTTCCAATGGGTGATCTGCTAAATGGGTGTTTTCCTGGTATGTTCCCATTCGAGATGAAATGCATGCTATGTTTCGCCATTGAAGACCTTTCGGAAAGTGTTTTCCAGTTGACAATCAGAATTATTCTAAAAGTATATTTAAATTAAATATAACTATTCTTGATTACTATCAATTAAAAAATATATAAAAATTAGTGCAATTGTAACATATACGATGTCAATATGTTTAGCTCATAAGAATACTGAAAAGATCTAACATCGTCTGATGTTGTTTTTCATGCTAAGCATTAACTATTGTAACAAAAAAAAAGGAGAATTTCCTGGTATTTCCTCATTCAAGATGTAAATGCTGTGGTTTGTATACCTTTGAAAGCACTCACGGGATGCATTCCCTCCTTTATAGAGGTCCAGGTCTTTTTACTACGAGGTTCAGGTGTATAACGTATAACCGTCATTGTGTAGACCTTGTGAGAGTGAATATCTCATACAAACAAGTGACCAAAGGAGAAACTGAACCCTATCATAAAAGAAATAAGGAATAAATTAGTATTTTTATTAAGTTGAAGGAAACTTATACAATTGGTCTTTAAATTTGACGTCAAAATTCTTTTCTTGAAAAAAAAAAACCTTCTTCTTTAAAGTAAAAAAAAATATTTTCTATAGAAAAAAAAAACTTTTTTCGTAAAAAAAAAAAAAAAAAAAAAAAAATCTAAAAAAAAAAATTCTTAATTTTTTTTTTTGTAAGAAACATTTTTTAATTTTTTTTATTCATTGTGCTTCAGAAAAAAGAGAGAGAAAAAAAAAGAGTGTAATGTGGATAGCCAGTACACGTGGTTATCACGCTAATGTATTGCAAGTGTGATCAATCTAATCACCTAATGCGACACCCGTTACATTTCAATAAAAAATAAAATTTGTGGTAAAATAAAAAAATGTCTTATATAAAAAAAAAAAAAAAAAAAAAAAAAAAAAACTTTTTCCTAAAATAAAAAATAAAAAAAACTTTTTTGTAAAAAATAAAAAATAAACTTTTTCATAAAATAAAAAATCTTTTTTATAAATAAAAAGATATTTCCAAAGAAAATTTTTTATTGTAAAACTGTTTCATTTGTTATAATAGAAAAATACTGTTGTGAATTGTCAGAAACTACTAAACATAATTAGAATATAACATAATTAGAACATACATAACATATTAGAATTAACAAATGTAACATTTTTGGTTTCGATGGGCGCACAATTGTGTGGAGAAGAAAAATGATGAATTTAATTCCTAGAACTTTGTTGGAACAGTAAAACATGATGGCAGTGGAAGAGTCCTTGTGTATGGATACTTGTCAGCATTAGGACTTGTTAAATTGGTGTTTAATGATGGGATAATGAATCATGAGCTCTATTTGAATATTTAAATGATAAATGAAATTTATCAGCCTAAAAAATTGAGTATTACAAACAACTTCATTTTTTTTATCAAGATAATGATCCGAGAACACAGCATTCAATGATCTTCTCTGTGGCCTCTATAATTGCACGCAATATTTATAAACACTACCTCAGTCAACAGATTTGAACCCAAAAGAACAGATTTCGAGAGAATTGGACGCCTCCCAGTACGAAAACACAATATCAAAACGAAAAGCCAACTAAAAACAGTAATGATAGAAGAATAGAGAAACATTGATGCAGAAATTACCAAAACAAATTAGTAAAATTTATGTCTAGACGCATAAAACTTGTTGTGAATGCTAAAGCATATCCTACGAATTATTAATCTACCAAAATATTACAATAAATACTAATATGTAAGGGGAAAGAATTTAGGTGTGCGAACACTTCTGAGAGATATTTTTTGTGTTACTTGTAGGTTAATGGTTTTTCTAAAAGAAAGTTTTACTCTGTAATAAAAATATTTTATGTATTTTTATTAGAATGAAATTAGAGATATTATTAAAAAAAATCCTATTCTGAAACATTAATTTTTTGGAATGGAAAATTTAGTATTTCATTGAAATTTGTAAATGTACGAAGACTTTTGGAGCCACTATATATTGAACTTCACTAAAATCGCTCATCCCTATCACAAACTTCATTAGCTAATTAGATATAAGTTCTCGAACTAATTAAATTAAAATTCTCGAAATGTTAAACTTCCCTATATCACAGTTAAATGAAATATAACTTTCCATCGTGCCAAGACGCAATGGCCCTGTGGCTAAAGCAAATCTTCCATTACCCAAAGTTCATTGGTTCGATTCCCAGTACTGGCTGAAGCATATTTTTCCAACCTCCTCTAAGAAGACGGCAACCAATGACGTCACACCAATGAAGTGAATCACCAATGATTCACTTCATTCACTCCTCCAACCCCCGAAAAACGACCGAAATTTGATTGAAAGGTGGACACACCCTATTATATGGTTCTCTCCAGGCACACCTGGTTACTACTAACCATAGATATGGATTGAACTGGCTCTTGAAGGGGATGCCAATGAAATTTGCTTTTCAACCAAGATGGTTGTTGAAGTTCCGGGACGTTAACTTGCCATGTATACTGGATTTAGACGGTCGGTATTAACTGTTATGGCTTTTCACCCTTTTTGAATTTCGAAACAACGGCTGAGGACCTTAAGATGTCCCTCCTAAGATGTTTGTTGTCCTTTCCTGAGGGCTGCTTGAGATGTGATTAGTGCCTGTTTGGAGGTGGCTCTGGTAGAAGCAACCGTTTCATTGCCTCCTTAAGTCACCCGACAAATATGACAGGATCAGGAGCCTTTAGATCCCGATACAGGAATACGAAATGTAGATCTATGGACCATTTACGCTGTCGCTACCTTTAGGTCATCTTTCCCTGCCGCTCTGAAACTCAAACTGATTGTTGTCAGCATTTCAGTTTCCATGATCGCAGCCTTCAATTGGCAGGGAAATCTTGCAACCTGGCTGTTTGTAGCTGGGTGGTATGGTTTTGTATGTTGACGAACCGTATTACGAACAGATAACTCAAATTGTGTTCCTTGATCTCTAATCGATCTGAGTAATGTTTTAAAGTGAGCTTGACACCAGGAAGAGAAAGAGAATATTGAAAATTAAAAATTCTAGTCGAAGTAACTCTGGTACAAATAGACGGTACACTATTACTGGAGGATTCCCGACTGATAATGGCTTCAACACCAGAGTAGATGGAGTTGTTAACGACAAAATAGCTTGCAATTTCACATTAAATTTCTACTCAGCGGCCATTTGTTGGAAATCGATAGTAAACGAATAGTTAATGGTGGAGATATGCACACGAGATAGAGCATCAACAATCACGTTATTTGACTCTTTTTTTAAGTGCCAATTATCTGTAGTAAATTGGTCTATTAAATCCAATTGCCTCAATTGTCTTGAGGAACATCCTTCTGGCAGAATACATATGAAATATACTTGTGGTCATTAAACAAATTGAAACATCTACCCTCCAACCCATGTCGAAAATACTTAATGTATACCATGGATTATGATGCTGAAAGTTCTCAGTTGTACGCCCTACATTTTTGTTGTGCTGGAGAAAGAGACTCAGAATACACTATCTACCAATAAGTAATTGGACACCTGTGATAAAAGAGATAAACACAATTTATTCATATTCAATAGGTGATAGAGCTTCCACTTCAGGCAATTATAGCCTTAACCCTCCAGGCATGCTTTCCACAAGTGTTTGGATGATGGACAGTGGTATTTTCCTCCACTCGGCTTATTAAGACACGTAAGTTCGTCCATCGATTTTGGACGGTTGCTGCACCTTTAATTCAGCGATCCAACTCGTTCCAAAAGTGTTCTATAGGATTCAAGTCAGGACTCTGAGCATGCCAGTCCAGTCGGTTCACACCGTTGTCATCGTACCAATCCAAGGTGGACCTCGCAACATGACAAGTGGCGTTGTCATCCTGGAAGTAACAATGATCGAACCCGTAAAATTGACACAGCGTAGGAAGCACATTGTTGTCTAGAATAGTGGAGTAGGAGTCGCTGATGAGTCTACCATGAATTGGGATAAAGGGTGACGTAGATCAGGACCGCAGATATCCTCATTTGCATGGGTGTCCAAATACTTATTAATAGCTAGTGTATAATGCCAATGGTTTCCGCCCTTTTTCAACATATTAATTCATTGCTGATCCCATTGCAGAAACCATCACTATAACAATTGTGGCGTGAGTGTATGGATTATGTAAAACCATGGTATTTGCCAAGTCAATTTTGATGTCTAAGGCAAAAACAGCTTCAGTCAACACAATGGGTCACTTGTCATTCTTCGCATTTTTCATGTGGGTTGAGAGAAGCCTATGTTCTTGCCGCATGGGGAATGAAACGTCAGTAGAAATTCGTAATTTCTATGAAGCGATGTATTTCTTTTAAAATCTATGGTTTTGGAAAGTTGGAGATTGCCTTTACCCTCTCTGGAAGTAGAGTAATGTTTTTAGAAGACAGAAACGTCAGAAGTTCAGACGTCCTAGAAACTTAACTTCAGTTTGATTATGAACACACTTGTAGGCATTCAAACGAACGCCATACTCTTTAAAGCGAATAAAAACTTGTTAAAGAGGCTGCAGGTGTTGCTCTTTTTCTTCCGAAGCCACTAAGATGTCATTAAAGTAAGTAACGCAGAAGTCGATTCCTTGCTACACATGGTGTATAAAGTACAGGAAAGTGTCGAGTACATTCAACAAACCAAGGGACATGAAAAAAAATTCAAATCGACCAAACTGTTCAAATTCAAATAGTTGTCACGATTGTTTACTTGAAGTCTTTCCCTGTGACTGGAATCTGATGGTGTGAAGAGGTCAATGGTCCATTTCCAGCAAGAGCGAATCCAGAGTTTTATAATGGAGAGGGCGGGAACTGTGTTAAATATTTTAGGTAAATTTTGTTAGCAAGTTATATTACTATACCACATGGGAGATAATTTAATTATACAGAATATGTTACAGATAGGTTAAAAAAGTCCCAATAACATAAAAGAGACGCTATGCGTAAATTCCTGACTGTAAGTTAGAGTTGTCTTTAACAATATGGTTCAGGATACATTATTGCTAAATATGATAGAAAGGATAATCTAATAAAGAATACAGATAGAACATCTAAAACTATAATTTGCTTTGTTGTCTTGCTTCATCCTCAGCTTTTTCATCTCCATCTTTTTGGGACGAGAGCATTTATATAAAAAATGTTCAGAACTGATGGTTTTCTCAAATCGTGATTGACTTCATCCAAAGCTTGAGAAAAGCACGCGTTAAAACGTGAGCAATAAAAACAATATAGTACATTTTGGTTTTATTTTTAATTTCATTCTTTCACAAGATCATAAGTTTGTATAAATTAAAAAATTAAATACCAATATTATAATTAAATATATATAAATTAAATATCTGAGTTAGTTTTGGACACCAACGTTAGACTTCTGTTAATTATAGCCATGACAAACAGCACACAAAATATTCATCGTCATCTATTTTTTTTCTTTTTTCTTATTTAACACTGAACAATGGAGTGGGCCATCGCCTCCTCCACTTCTCGCTGGATCCACCATTGATTTCCAGGTCAGTGGTAGTAAACAGTCTCTTGCCTTCCAGAACCTGAAGATAGTCCTGAATATGGGAGACCGGATACAGGTCAGGAACCGAAGCACTATTGAGCTTTCGAATATCTCCACATGGGCGCCAGTCTTCGTCGCTCCTCGTCACCATGTGGAGGTGAGAGGACCAGCAACTGCTTGATTATATACAAACTCTTGTCTCCACCAGGTACTCGAATTCTCACTTAGCTGCCTTGAATTTGTCAAATAGAAGTTTTCGGTGGAAGTTTTTGAAGTCTGATGAACACAAGAGGTCCTGTTGTTTGGATGTGGTGTTTTACACCGGGCTTGACTTGGCGTGGCATTGTTACGTGTTCGATGAGTGTAGGAAACTTAGAGAATAGGAAATGAAACTTAGGGTCTCCCCAAATTTATTTTACTCCTCGAGAATATTTAGCGATAACCTTGCCATTTGATCGCAGCTGGGGAAGGGGCAGGGGGTAGGTCAAAGGCAACTTTCACGGAGGCCCATTAACGGACAAGCATGTCGCAAAAAATTTGCGCCGATGGTGGACTGTGACACTGACGCGATGATGAAGGTCAATGGAAAGATCTTCGCACTCCTAAGTCGAGTTAAAGAAGTTCCTGATTGAACATCGGAATCGTGGTGCCATTAGCTGCAAACAGTTATACCTTAGTTAGTGAGTGACCTTTTCCCACCACCGACGATGGTATAGTGCACACAAAAAATCGAACGATGGCTATATCTTCGATTCTAAAAGTCGCACAATATTACGCTTTGCACCAAAGTATTTTGGGTGTAAACATTCTGATGCAGAAATCACTTACCCTATTACGTGTGTGTGTGGCTAAAAAAGACCCATCTATTTAAATGTACGTAAATTATCGTGCACTCAATGCAGTAACTAAAGTTCCTGCCTATCCAATGAAGAATATGAAAGAGTTGGTTTTCACGACAGGGAAAGTCAAATGGCTAAATTACTCAAGGGTTACTATCAAATTAAGATGCAAGATGAGAATAAATCTTTAAGAGCTTTCTCTTCTCATAATGGTATTTTTGATGGAAAGTGATGTATTTGGGATAGTCAGGAGCATCAGACACTTTCCAAAAGATAAGGGTAATTTAAATGCTCTGGTTACGTTCATTCGTATATTCATGACATCGTTATTTTCTCAGAATCTTGGGAACAGCATCTAAGACCTTTGGATTGTGGGCTAAATGATTTGAAGTTGTTAAGATTTTCAGTAATACTTAAAAAATATAAACTTTCATTTTCTGAAATAAAAATTTTAGGACATAGAATCGGAGGACGTAAGCATCCTCTCAATAAGGATAAAGTACTTGCCACCAATCAACTAAAAAGGCCAGTTATTAAAAAATATGTGATATCTGTTCTTGAGTTAATAGGTTTTCATAAATAAAAATTCATTATAATCTGAAGAAAGCATCTTCATTAACTGATTTGACAAATAGTAGAAGGTCAGGAGAAGTGTATTGAGGAAAAGTGAGGAGGAATCTTTTCAAAAGCTGAAAAGAGCATTGAGTAAAATTGCATCATTATCGACACCTGACATCACTAGGCCTTTTCAGGTACATGTGGATGCATCAATTATGCAATCGGTTATTGATTAACCTAGTGGACAATGAGGGTAATTATAAGCTGATTGCTTTTTTTAGCCAAAAGCTGAGTATTGCACCGTTGAGAAGGTGGCGCATGCCGTGCTATTTGGACTTGAAAAGTTTTACAAATGGTTGCATGGTAATTTCGTTGAGATTCTAACGGATCATAATCCATTCAAATATTTGGCGTAAACCAAAACTGAGAGTCCCATACTGACTTGGTGGGCGCTTGCCTTACAGAGATGGAATTATACTCAGGTTCATCAAGCTTGGGGTAAGTCACCAGGGTGTATATGCACTTTCTTGCCTTGAGAGAGAATGATGTTTGCAAATAGTATCACATATGTTCATTTATAAGGATTATAAATTCATCTTATGTAATCGTATTGTGCATTTTTTTAACATGTGGTGTGTATTTTTTTCATGGTTTATTATAAGTTTATTTTTGTGGGTTCCCTACTATTAATGAAAGAGTTTTACTGCATCCACTCATCCGGTCTTAAGGTGTTTCTTTTCAAGGACTAAATTTTAGTTTCAGGGACCCTACAGAGAAACTAACTTTCCTTTAAAGACTAGTTTTCCCCTTGGGGGAAGGAGGGTCGTGTAGTAGCTATGGCAGTAGTCGTGTAGTCACAGGCCCTCTAGCGGAGAGAAAGAGGAAGAACAAGAGAGAAGACAAGTGTGGACGGGGGATTTTGAACTGTACTATGGTTGTAAAAAAGAAATTTTAAAAATGTGCTCGAATAGTATTCAAAGAATAAATCATTCTTTTAAATAATTCAATTGCTGAATGGCTTTCGAGATGCATAACATAAACACACCCGTGACATAAGAAGTGGGAACATTTCACTCGGTGGTCCTAGATAGTTTTTCTACTGATTGTATATAATCCCTTGTGATTTTGTTGGCATCTTTTACAAGTGCAGTTTCAGCTTTTCTAACAGTATATCAAATGTGTCAACTGATATGTGTAAAAGCTTGAAGAACTTGTCACTGTACTCCCTAAGCTTGCCGTAAATACCCACGTGAAGGTCTCTGTTCAGTAATGGAATGTACCCACATACGCATATCTCTCCGTTTCCTTCTAAGATACACTCACATCCAAAAGTTAAGCACAGAGAGGAAATTGTTTATTACCGTAAGCCAATCTGAATTAAAAAAACTGAAATTTACTGCAAAGGTAGAAATTAGGTAACAGCAATCACGGTTTCGAGTCGAGAAATATGCAAAACAGGCAGTCATATAAGAAGCCTGGCATTGTGAAAGGTTGCAGGAGTTGTATGTAAGTGCTGATGAAAGGTGTTTAGAACATTCGTACGATTTTTTTTTCTCAAGCTAGACGTGTTTCTATGGCTTCCAGAAAACGAATGGAAGATTCTGAGCTCTGATGGACTGTAGGACGCATTGAAGCAGGACAGTTTATCACAGATGTTGCTCTTTTCTTCTGCGTTCATCAATCCGTCATTTCATGATTATGAAAACAATTCCAAACCAGCCAAACAGTTGTTGTTATCATGTTCTGGTGCATTCACGCAAAGGCAATAGCAATGGGAAATCTCAATCATCCGAAAATGGTGTTTTAAGTGAGTTTCCCTTCTCAGAATACATTCTATTCTGGGTCATATATACCACCCAACTTGAGATTTTCTCCATCCTACTAGAATTCATGTGCACCAGACATGCTCCCACAGTGTTCCCTCTACGAAGATCTCAGAATTTGTACTCTAGCATTTGTAAGATTTAGTTTATTAGTTTAGAAATATAAGGTAGCAAAGTTAGTAGTGTAATTAAATTATTATTTATGTTGTCAAGATCCATCTCATGATTTAACCATAATCTCATAACAAGAAAACAACCTCTGTCAGTCATTCTAACGGGTGTCTTATTAAGTGTCACATACAAGACCGACAACCAGTTCTCGGCACAGCTGTCTGAAGACATGTAGGCAGTCGTCCAAGGGTTACGACCCCCGTGGAAGATCGATATATTGCTGCTGTAACCAAGAGGAATTGAAGATCGCCCTCTACACGTCTGACATCTATAGTTGCAGTGGTCATTGGTAAGATGATATTTGCAACTACTTTTCGTCGAAGGTTACACATGAATGGTCTGTACGCCCGGATATCATAAGTTTGTCTTCCTTTAACCGTACAATCCAAAGGGCTGCGATTAAAGTGGTACAGCCAGCATGTGAATTGGACTGTGTCTGATTGGGGCAACGTTATGTTCACAGATGAGTCCAGATTTGCCCTATAACCCGATTATAAACGTCTAACGGTGTAAAGGGAACAAGACACACACAATTGGCCCAAGAACATCACTGAACATCACGCATTCCACGGTAGAAGCATCATGGTCTGGGCAGGGATTTCATGAGGATATCGCACCGACCTGCACATCTTCAGGCGAGGTTCTGTGACGGCTGAACGATATCAAGATGAAGTCTTAGAACCCATTGTGAAACTGTACGCTGCAGCAGTTGGTCCTTCTTTCGTGTTAATCTACGATAATGCGAGTCCCCATAGAGCTGCCATATTAACGACTTTCTGGAAAGTGAGGGGATTGCGCGTAAAGATAGAGTGGCCGACTTACTCGCCGGATAATCCAATTGAAAATCTTTGGGATGCCCTTGGCCGTGCTGTATGTAGACGTTTCCCATCTCCAGCCACTCTCAGAGGTTTAGAAACTACCCTACAGGGGGAATGGCAATTACTGGACTAGGTGGTGGTTGATCACCTAGTAACAAACATGATCACACGGTGTACACTTTGTATGCAGGTGAAGGGTGCTCACATACCCTATTAATGTCAGTTTTTGTTGTTTGTTTTGAATTTAAACATCATTTTGTCGAAAACGCAAATATTACATCATCTTATAATTTATGAATATTCAATATTTTTTTTTTATCTCTGTTTATAATTCTTTGTTTTGTTTCATAAATAAACTTAGAGCTACTTACTTGCAGCATTTCGTGTCAATCAAAGCAGTACTTGTCCATTATTTCTCATTTTACTACCCTGTGCTTAACTTTTGGAAGTGAATGCATATGAAATATAGCAACCTGTTTTTTTTTTGCACAAAATTTAAAACGTAATTCTATATAAAAAAAAAAAAAAACACTAAGTACTTTTAACCAATGCCATCCCACTGAGTGCACTGGGTGAAAACTATAATCAGAGTGTTAAAAGAAGCGAATCAAGCGTCCGCAAAAATATTGTTATGGGGCTTTTTACAGGAAATAACGAAACAGCTTTTGCAAAATTAAGGCTATAATTTATTCTTCTTTCAGAAACTTACAAATCTTCTCTAAACTACAGTGAACTCGTTATCAAGCTTTAACAACATTTTTAATGCATAAAACTTCAGATGCACCACAAAAGTACACAAGTGCTCAAGGCCTATTCTAAGGAAAATTTACGACTGCCCAAAAGTCTGAAACTCCCCCCCCCCCCTTCCCCTTTTATCACAATCTTTGCTATTTCAAACACAGAATGAATAAAATACAAAATCCCCTAGGCAAATGTAGGTCAAAGTTCTCTTGTTAAGAATGCGGGAAGAGACACCATAATTCCCTCCATTTTCAGAGAGATGAGTGGGTATGGTAGGTGAAACTGTTAGTCGAAACGACAACTTCAATGAAATTGAAAGTTGAGATATAGATGCGCATGCGAGTTTTTTGCACCTGAACGTGTAGACCTAACACAAAGCAATTCAGAGGTGTATAATTGCCCGACAAGTGTCGAAAATCGTTCGACTACTGCCCTTTTGAGTATCGCACGAAGATTAATTCAAAATAAATAAATTTGTGGAGGTGATAGTTTTATTGAACAATGGCTCTATGAGTCATTCCATAAGTCAAAATTGCATAGAGGCATTAGGCTTAGGTAAAAATAGAACAAATCAGAGAGTGTCTTGTTTAGGCAATATCTCGTTACAGGGAAGTGTAAAAGCAACTATTCCGAACAAAGAGGGAACTTTTATACGTGACCTTGAATTCTTGGTTGTGGAACGTATAACTGATAGGATTCCTTTTCCCCAATAAATATTCAAATTGTGGGTATGGTATGGCGCAGATCCGACTTGCGGATGCGTCTTATAACATACCCAGGCGAAGTAGATTGCTTTTGGGAGCCCTAGTATTTTAGAAACTGTTGAAACTGGACGTAATATATCCTCCAAATTCGGGACTAATTTTCTGAAACAGTGTGTTAGGGTATATTGCTTCGAGAAAGGTAAATACTATCACTAAGTTCAAATTACCTTGTGGGTTAGTTCAAGAAGATAACTTAAATGTAACTTTACGTAAATTTGGGGAAATTGAGGGAGTAGAGTCCGAAATAAAAAATCTAAAAAGTAAAGAAAACGAAATATGCGAGGATCATTCCCAAAAAACACATGCGAGAAAGGAGGATGGAAAATATATACTAAAAAATATATACTACTTTAGTAGTTCAAATGCCCTTTAGAGAGGCTCCGAGTGTTTTAAGGGATTCAAAATCAATTGCCCTTAAGAAGTTAGATTCATTGTGGAATAGACTAGGAAAAGACACCGAGTATTTAAATTTGTATAAGATCTTTCTCAAAGAATGTGAAAAATTGGATCATAGGAGTGAAGTGTTATCATGGAACGAATCCGAAGTTAAATATTACATGCCACACCGTGAGGAGTACAGGCCAGAAAAAACATCGACAAAATTGAGGGTAGTATCAAACGCGTCAACTGAGACAACTAAGGATAACTCGTTATATTCAATACAGTAAAATGAAGGCGTGATACAAAGAGATCTAAATAATCATATGTTAAACTTTAGAAGGTATACACAGTAAATTGAAATGTCTTAAAATAAGACAGAAAATTTCTTAAACAAGTGGAACTGTTTTACGACGTAAAATGGTGTCTTAATCTTTAAGACACTTGAAGTGTCTTTAAATGGGGTATTTTCAGACATTTGGAGTGTCTGAATTGGGGATATTTTCATACAGTTGATGTGTCTGAATAGGTTGTTTATGGTACCTTTCAGGTGTTGGAAAAAATTTTACATAAACAATTCAAATTTAATATGAAAAATTTTTATTAAAAGAAAAGTAAAAATTACTGTTTTACTACCATGTTGCTCATAACTTTTTGTTGACTATGTTTCACCTTCCTGGTAAATTTAAGCATGAGATTGTAAAACAACAACTGTTAATAACATGCACACAACTATTAATATATCCAAGTAAGAGATGGTAACAGCGACTTATTGTAAAATCTATGTATTGGGATAGTAAACATTGTATTGTAGCTGAATCTCAAATAGAAAAGTTTTGGCTTCTAAGATTGTATCATAGTTTTAAGTTGCGTTTTCCATGTCAACTTAGAGACAAATAACAAGCGTAATGCATGCATCTGGTTTATAGTACTATGCGTTGCACTGGCAAGTCTAAAAATGCTTTGGATACATTATGTGGCAACATAAATTTATGTTAATGATGGATCAAGCAGTTGTAATCTAATTATTCCCCATTTGAGAATTTTACCTGGTTATAACATTTCCCTATAATAACACTACACATTAGCAATGGTTATAACACTATCATGCTTCAATTACTGTCGAAAAACCGAATAGCTGAAGCAGATACAGGGCATTTAAAAAAAAAAATACTTTAAAAAAATGCAAATTTTCATAAGTTTAACAAACCACCGCATAAAAAAAATGTTGTTTATTATTTTATGAAACCTGATATTTTTTGTGCATTATATAGACATTTATAAAAATATATAAAACAAGAAAACTTTGTTTTAGTTTTAAGATTTTTTACGAGCTACCACAATTCAACTCACTGCAAAATTTTTTATTTAACCGACATACATTGAAATTTGTTATTATGATTAAATAACATATTAAGTGCATATTAAAACAACAAAAGTATTAAAATTCCTGTTAATTTAAGGATAGGACCTTTTTACAACAGTTTTCCCTGTCACTGCAACACTTTGTTAATCTGTCGAAATGCGTTATAAGCCCCCTCCCCTTTTGTTGGTGATTTTGCCCCAAATATGGTAACCCGGTGCCTATATGGTTCCATTACAACTTGGCATCCATTTTGGCAAACCTGTAGTTCAATTCTGTAGAAGAGTCAATGCAACTTGGCGGCATTTTGCAAAGTCACCTAAGTGTGTGTGTGGGGGGGGGGGGGGTATAACGCATTTCAACCCGTTAATCGCTGAGAAGCCGAAGCAGAAAGGATATTTAAAAAATTTCAAAAAATTGAAGAAAAGGGGGGGGGGGGGATAAAAAAAAGGCATTAGAAGTATCTGTAAAGATGGCTGCTTCATAATAGAGAGGTAGAGAAAAACAGGGCTAAATTGAAATAGATAATCCCTCCGACAAACGATTAGTACTGGAGAAAGAGTCCTGGAGGTTCTCTTGGCCTCACCTGTGACCGAAAGGATCAGACGGCTTTGTCCAGATTCGCCAGTGGACATCTAAAGACCCTTACTTTTCATAGAAAACTCAAGATTTTTCCAATTTGTGGAAAATGTGCTACAGAAATGGCCTCCCCAGACCACATTTTGGACTGCCTTCAGCTTTCTTGGGAAGATCTGGTCAAGGAGCCCTTGAGAGTTTTGGACTTTTTGCGTGTTTTTAACCTCATGGAATTTATCTAGCTGTCGCTAGCTTGGAGATTTGTAATAAAAAAAAAGAAGAAAAAAGAGAGAGAGAGAGAGGTAGAGCACATTAAATTTGAAAAACATGTAAGTTATTAAAATTCCTATAGTTTTCTCGCGTTTTCTCAAAAACGTTGATTTTTCAATTTTTTTTTGTGCTTCGTTTTAAAAACTATTCAAGATATAGAATTGAAATTTTTCAAGGCAATTACATAACATATAATGTACATATACAACAAAAATATTATTAAAATCTATTCAATTTAATTTTTAATTATATTATTACTTTAAAAAAATGGAAATTTTCATACGTTCAACAAACTACCGCATAAAAAACTTTTTTTTTATTATTTTGTGAAATCTGATATTTAATACAGTATATAGATATTTTTTAGAAATACGATGCAAGAAAACTGTATTTTAGTTTTTAGATTTTTTATGAGCTACCACAATTCAAATCACTTCGGTAAATTTTATTTAACCAAGTTTTAAATAAGTGATTATAAATAAATTATTAGCCTGTTATTATGAGCTTTTTTGCTAAAATATAAGTTTAAAATGTTTGAACAACATATGTACAAACAAATTTCTTCATCTTGACAAATATTTAATGTTACACAAGTTATTTTGCAGGGTTGATTTCCCTGATTTTATTGCTGCTATCGAGAACCAAGAATAAATTTTATTCAGATTATATCAAATCATGCTAAATATATTTTCAAAATCATTAGTATTTGTAATATGCAACATGACCAATAAAAATGTAATTGAATGTAAAAACAGAAAACTTAGAATTCTGTGAGTGTCATTTAGAAATACTAGATCAATTAAAATGTACTATAATAAAAACACTGAAAATAAGTGTATCATTGAATAACACTTAGCTGTAACACTGTACCCCATTTTTCACTAATTCATTGACTATCAAATATAAAGCCAATCTAAATAGTTCAAAAAGGGGTTCATTGGTTTCTTGTATAGCAACTTGCTTCATCTCAAGAATGCTCCATGTTGATTTCAAAATGAAGACGAACGCTTCCAAACGAATTCTTAAACACAGTTAAACAAAAGCACAAGATAAAAAGATTTTACCGTTAAAATGACAGTTTTAAAATTGCAAACGCAGGAAAGTAACTATTTTAAATTAATTTACAATACCATTTTGTAATCGAATGCTACACGAGACGCGAAAAATACTAACATTTGTACGTTAAAATCAAGCAAGAACTTTTTATACAGCGCATGCCCCATGCGTTCTTCCAAAAGCAAAACCCATATCTCATTGGATGACACTCATTTTGAAGTTTTGCTATATAGTCGTATATTTCAGACGTTTCATAGTCTTACTTTCTGTCTGAAAATCCAAATGTCTTATTTTGATCATTCCTTTAACTGTTTAAGACATTTATCGTGACTGAATGGAAATTCAGGAAGATTTAGACGCTTTTGATGTCTGATATTTATTAGCGAGTCACCTAATGTGTCTGAAACTTACTTTCAGACACTTTTTGTGTCTATATTTAAAACACCAGCATTTACAGTGTAAATACGCGTTAATTCCGGCATCCAAATGATGTTCAGTACATTTTTCGAGGCTTCTGCCGAACCCTTTACCATCAAATCTGTCATGGTCATGGCTTGAATATCCATATCTTGATGACCTGTGTGGCTTTCCATTCATCATATTTCCACTGAATTCATAAAATGTACCGGTATGTAGGGGAAGAACTACCTAAGAAAATTAGTACCAATTCCAAGATCTAGAAGTAATCGTTCAGAGAGAGAGGGATAGTTCTCTAGCAAAAGCAATGATGTCATCCTTTCGGTCTGCTACAAATTGGATAGTGAATGCATTAATGATGAATGCATTGTATTTGTTTTTACCAAAGGATTTCCAAATAGATTTAAAGCCCTTGAAAAGAAAAGTATCGGGGTCAGACAGGGGCGTACTGGGACGTAAAATCGGCCCGGTGATTTTAGATTTATGCCGGTCCTAATTTTCAATATAACTAATAATCAAATTTTAATAATTATTGATAATAATAAAATAATGCCATAATTATGTTATTAATCTTAATAATTAATACATTTTATTCATTAATTATAATAAAGGAATTGTTCTAATAATTGGTTCAATTATATCAAATATTCTCTGTCTCTACTATTTATAGTTCCCTTAAGTTAACTTGATTTCCATAATTCGTTATTAATAGTTTGTTGCAAAAAAAAAAAAAAAACATCGAAATTGCAAAATAAAGAATGTTCTGGTATACAACTAGTATGTTTATTAAAAAAATTAAATCTAAAATGGTAATATATCATACATGGCGTTATGGTAGGTAACTTCCAATATGCATAGACTTTAGGTTGTATAAACGAGGAAAAGTCTTTTGTTTTTAGAAGGGGGGGGGGGGGAGAGAGAGGCTCTAATAATAAGGATTTACATAACAATTAACCTTTTAGAGAACGAATCGAAGAGAACACAGATGAAACAATCATTGATGGGCGATGCTCAAGAGAAGATAACTTTATGTTAAAGACATTTGTTTTTCACCTTTATCGCATTTCTCAGAGAGAATTTCGGTAGTGGAAATGTTTAGAACACCTTAGAAGGCATTACCACAGCGATTTTGATCAAAATCATTTGAGACAGGTTGTTTTTTTTGGCAACGGCTAAAAGACAAATTTTTCAATAGCAGCTACGTTATGCACATGCTCTATTTTGACTTAAGTTGTTCACAAAATTTGAACATCTTATGTCAATCTGTTAGAGTGTTATATGTATGCTAACCACAGATAAAAAAAAATTCTAGAACACTTTTTACTTTCAATTTCCCATGTGTATACTTATGGTAATGAAAGTATAGTATTCGGTAAAAAAAATAAAAAAAAATAAAAAAACTTTTTTTTTTTGCATTTCTCCACGTTTTGGAAGATCATGATTTCAAAAAAGTGATCTAGAAAAAATGTCTGTCTGGTGTATGTGAATGTGTGTACGTGGTCAGCATAACTCCCGACCAAATTAACCTACGATGTTCAAATTTGATGAGCAGGTTGGTGATGGCCCAAGGACCTACCATTAAGGTTTTAGTCAAAATCGCTCATGCGCATAAGGTAGCTGCCATTGAAAAAATCAATCAATTTTCAATAATTGCTAAAAAACGGCTCTAACGATTTTGTTCAAAATCGCTGTGGTAATGCCTCTTAGGGTATTCTAAACATCCCCACCTCCAAAATTCCCTTAAAAATGCTTTACTGGCTTAAAAAGTTAAAAAAGGAATGCCTTTAACACAGAGTTCTTCCTTAACAAACCTCCTTTAAGATCGTTTTTTCCTCTCCTCAGTTTCAATTATAAGAAAGGATAATATAAGAACTATCGAAAATTACATCGTCAAAATCATAATTTTGGCAGTTTTTTTTTTTTTTTTTTTTTTTTTTTTTTAAAGACCTATACAAAAATTATGGCAACAAATATCGCCAAACTGGTCATTTTTGCTATATGAATGATGAAAATATAAAAACTGTAAATGATACAAATCCTCGTCAGTATTTTAGTATAATTGAAAGTTGTGCGATGTTCTACACTACTAATTTTACTCAGGATGCTCCAAAAACGTAAAGAAATGAAAATAAAAATATATAAAAAAATTTCCTTGACTGAATCCAATACTTTCATTACCCTATATTAACTTATGGGTACTTGAAAGTAAAAAAAAAAAACTTATGGACCGGCCCATTTATTAAAGACACTGACCGGCCCGGTGATTGCACCGGACAACCCTATGGCCAGTACGCCCCTGGGGTCAGAAGAAACGTCATCTTGTAAACATTACATCTAACACAATTTCACAGATATGCAGCCTTCATTCTTGATATAAAAAGCTCTTGATCTAGTTTTTGCTCAATCAGAATGCATGCCTTCGTGTAAAAACACATAACTTTTATATTTTTGGCTAATTTCCAATGCTCCAGAGCTTCATAGACTGTAGTTGTTGCATGACCAGAAGAAATTTATGGCACCTGATCTAGTAAACTTCGGAAGCAACTGCTCTAAGTCTTTTCCCATGACCATAACTATTAATCTGTCAGCTATGTCTTATCCAGTTATATCTTGTGAAGGCTTGTCGTCTCAGTAGCACTGTTGAGGAAAATTGTTGGGAGATGCCTAAGACTGAATTTTTACTCTGATTGCTTCTAGCCCATCGTATAGAGCTAAAACTTATGTTAAATTTATCTGGCTCATATTAACAAAACAGTATCTTCTAAGAAAACTTCACGAATCATATGATGAAAGAAATGTGCAGCATCTTCGCTTTTCGAGGAAAGTTTACATACAGAAATTGTCTTAGCTAACTGTAAAACCAAGCACACCAGTATATTATCGTATCTTAACATTTGTCCTCATAATCCGATTAAACTTACATTAAACATCAAATACATACGATCTTTGAAATGACACAGAGCAACTGACCACTAGCACTACACTACAACAGTTCCTAGTGCAAATTCACTTTCTATACGTGTGTGCTAGCGACCACAAATCTCAATGCCTTTCTGGCGTCTCCATGTCATTTTACAACATCAAAACATCGATGATGCTATAATATGCAAAAGACGTTGTAGCTTGTAAATTAATGATTTTAGATGATATTTTTATGCTGTAATGACGTAGTAGCGTTTTAGTATAGAATTTACAAAACTTGCAATATTTTACCGCTCGGCACTACATCTAAATATTAATAAATTTCAATAAAATTTTTCATGGCATAATATTTTATTACATTCCAACTTTTGAGGGGGTGTCCCGTTAAAAAATCGAAGGTTCGAAAAAATGAATCACCCCAATGTTTATTCATGAAACAAAACAAAGAATTACAAACAGAGATAAAAAAAAATATTGAATTTTCATAAATTATAAGATGACGACATATTTGAGTCATTAACAAAATGATGTTTAAATTCAAAACAAACAACAAAACACGACATTAATAGGGTATGTGAGCATCCTCACCTGCATACAAAGTGTACAGCGTGAGATCATGTTTGTTACGAGGTGATCAATCACCGCAGTGTCCAGTAATCACCATTCCTCCTGTAGGGCAGTTTCTAAATATCTGAAAGTGGCTAGAGGTGGGAAACGTCTACATACAGCACGCCAAAGAGCATTCCAAAGATTTTCAATTGGATTAAGGTCCGGCGATTATGCCGGCCACTCAATACGCGCAATCCCCTCATTCTCAAGAAAGTCGCCAACGACGGCAGCTATATGGGACGCGCATTATCATCCATTAAAACGAAAGAAGGACCAACTGCTGCAACTTACAGTTTCACAATGGGGTCAAAGAATTCATCTCGATAACGTACAGACGTCAAAGAACCTCGCCTGAAGATGTCGCAAGTCGGTGGGATATCCCAATAAAATCCCTGCCTAGACCATGATGCTTCCACCGCGGAATGAGCAATGTTCGATGATGTTCTGGGGGCAATTCCATGTGCCTTGTTCCGTCCAGATCGTTACACGTTTATAATCGGGTTGTAGGGCAAATCTGGACTCATCTGTGAACATAACGTTGCCCCAATCAGACACAGTCCAATTCACATGCTGGCGGCACCACTTTAATCGTGCCCCGTTGGATTGGATGGATAAAGGAACAATAATCATCGATATAGATGACAATAACTCGTGGTACCAGGGCGTACAGACCATTCATGTGCAACCTTCAACGAAAAGTAGTGGCAGATATTGTCTTACCAATGGCCACTGCAACTATAGATGTCACACATGTGGAGGGTGAATTTCGATTCCGCTTGGCTACAGCAGCTATATATCAATCTTCCACGGGGGTCGTAACTCTTGGACGACTGTTTGGAATTGTTACCATAAGCGTGAAATGAACGCAGAAGAAAAGAGTAACATCTGTGATAGACTGTTCTGCTTCAATGCTTGAAAACAAATAGTACAAATGTTATTAACACCTTTCATCAACACTTACATGCATCTCCTGTAACCCTTTACAATGCTGGCTTCTTATACGACTGCCTGTTTTGCATATTTCTCGACGCGAAACCGTGATTGGCTGTTAGCTAACTTCTACCTTTGCAGCAAATTCCAACTTCTTTAATTCAGATTGGCTTACGAAAATTGAAAAATTTCCTCACCGTGCTTAACTTTTTGAAGTAAGTGTATCACCCCCCCCCCCCCCCAGAATTCGAAAACCTTAAAGAAAAAAAAGTTAATCTAGAACTCTCAGATAATGTAGAACTCACTTCGGTGAGATGTTTCATTGGACATGTTACACGTGTCTGTGACATTTTTAGTGTTTTCTAGGAATGTTGACCTCCGACGAACAGAACCTTTCTCTAAGTTTTGCGTTACATTGATGTAATGTAGAAATTAAAAATTTGAAAAATTCTAATTCACAAGAATAATGTTCAATCCACACATTTTTTTTTTACCTTCCCGTAGTTTCATTCACTTCTAGAAAACACTGAGAAGTAGCCATAATGATGTATGATATTTCTACATTCTACAGGATTAAAACAAGAACAGACGAGAGCAATGGATGGAACTCCTACTATTATAAGAGCAAATATAAAAGTACTAGGGCGTGTCCGCTCCCTGCTCACTAACACTCGCCAATCCCAAGGTCAACCACCGCCAACAATAGGGATTTTAAATACAGAGTGAGCAGTTCTACCACCACTTAACAGTAGAGCAGAAATTCCAGTTGATGCAACAGGAGTGGCCTGATCGCCTTTGCCTCGAATTACATGTAGCAAAGTTGAGTATACGAAAGCTTTTCCTGTTCCTGCGGGTCCATTCAAACAGAAAGTTTTGGTGTTTGCTTTTCATAAATTGCACTCAATACTTTGTTAACAACTACGTTCTGCTCTACATTGAGCTTTTAAATATTTATTTGACCTTTGATTTTCTCTTGTATGACATCATAAGAAGGTAAACATAGTCTGGTTGAGGGTAAGTTATCTTCAGGAAGTTTTATTTTTCTCAATTTTAATCCATGTGCTGATAAATGCTCCTCTACTTCTGCTAGAGCATACTGGATACCTGTGTCTACTGAATATTGCTGCACAAAATCTTTACACAGAGAGTCCTGGTGCTGTGTCCAAAGGGCAGGAATATCTTCTACTTCACCAAATCCACAAATCATTGGAAAGAGCATTCGCAAAAGGCGTGGCATACATATCTGTGCGGCCTCTCTTAAGGTATCATGCCAGTGATTGCCTCGTTCTAGTAAAACAAGCTCTCTGCACGCTTGTTGAAAACTGAAAAAGATGTTTTCTTTGACAGTTTTCAAATCGTCAAAACTGATTGTCCCAGGTTTTCGTAAAAGTAGCATCTGCATATAGTACCTCTCACTGTCTTTAACACTGACAGCTGGCATTCGACCGATAACTTAATGACCACCTCTCTGTCTTCTATTCCATTTATTTTCTGCTTTATCAAACACATAATACTGAGGCATATCAGTATAGTAGTACATGAAAGCCTCTGTATCAGTTGCATTTATCTCAAACCATGCTGTTAATGGTATGTGCAGCAGATGCTCGAGCAACAACTTCAATTTCCTGGCAGCTGTGATACACGATTTGTTGTTGATTGGGTAGAAGAACTGCCAATCGCATAACGGTATGAGATTTTTCAGACAATTGAAATTCGTTCACTTGCGACATGGCTTCAGGAGTATTGACGTAGCACCCATCTAGAAATGTTAGAATGTCATCATGTTCCACAGCACCATTATCAATCTGAAGTTTAATGGATGCTGCATCATGGCCTTTATATACATACTTATATAAGTATTTCACTCTCTTCACTGAAGCGCACACTTCAACGTTGATATGAGCATTGAATATTTTTGATACCCGAAGGTTATATGGTACAGTACCCCCCCAAAAAAAACAGAACGATGGCTATATCTTTTGTTCTAATTGTTGAAATAACAAACAAAAGGTACCGTTGTAAATCGTGAAAGGTTTTTAATAATTGTATGTAGTTTTTTTTATCGCGAGGGGTCATCTACATATTAAAACAGAACCAAACTTTAAAAAGTTCAATAGCAACCTCATAATATTATTCCATATTTGGATTCAGCATTAAAAAAGAATGCGAAATACAAAAATTCGTAATTTTCTAATGAATGGTTTGTAATTTAAATGATAAAAAGAAAATGATAAATTAATGTTAAATAAAAAAGTTGTTTTTTTGGCCATAAATACTTAAATAATTAATATATTTCAGTAATTTTTTTGTTCAAAAGGTAGTTTGTAAATGGCCAAACATAAATAGCAATCAGCTTTTGAATCAATTTCTTTTTTAATAATTAATTATTAATTAATAAAGCAATTAAAAAAAAATTGAATAGAAACATATATGTTTTTTGCTTTCATTAGATTTACCATGGTCTAACCCCCCCCCCCCCCCATATTTTTTTTCTTTCCATTTTGACTATTAGTTCTCGATTTTTCAGAGAAAATGTAAAAAACGCTCACTTTAAGGGACCGTATAGTAGACGACTTTTGAAAACTATCAAAGATTAATTCAAGGTAAACTAGAGGTGTGGAAAATCGCATAACGTTCAATTATCGTATAACCGATAGTTTAAAAACTAAGAAACACGCTTTAATAGGAAAGTGAACTAAAAAGTAGAAGATAATTTTAAATAAGTTTGAAATAAGAATAGTGATTAACAAGAAATATTTATTCTATCGTAAAAAAGCGTGGGGTGCTTGATGTCAATTTTTGTAAATATTTAATGACAGATATTGGTAAAAGTAGAGCCATTATGAAAATATCTTAAAAAGCACCCCACGCTTTTGTACGATAAAATAAATATTTCTGGTTAATCACTCTATTCTTATTTCAAACTTATTTAAAATTATCTTCTACTTTTTAGTTCACTTTTCTATTAAAGTGTGTTTCTTAGTTTTTTAATCTATTATTTTCTACTTTTTTGTTTGATTTTCCATTAAAGAGTGTTTTTTAGTTTTTTAAATTATTAATTATTTTTTCTGTAAACTATAATTTTTTATTTTTTTTTAATTTGCTTTCTTTAATTCCATTTATTTAAAACAACATTTTTTAAGTAATTTCAATAAGTTATCCTTTAAAAATTTTACTGAATCATGTGACTTTTTCATTTTATAAATAATTTCAACGATCTAGTTACATTTGTGTTTATAGTGAAATATTTCTGTAAAATATTCATGCTTTGCTAAATACTGTTTACTAATGCCTACATTTAATATTTATTAATTTTCTAATTATCAGTAGTATTCGTTATATTTCTGCAATTACAGTTTTCGATATTTTATTTATTTCGTGTGAAGAATGCACATCTTTAATGTTGTAAATAAATTATGTTACTTTAGCGTTTACTTGCTATTTTTGTATTAATCTTAAACATGACACTATAAATTCAAGTAGTTTCTATGCAATTTTAGACTAATAATTGTATTTTTTAATCTTCGTGAAACGTGCCACATTGACCGTTCGATTTCTCCCGCTGTGAAGAAGAACCTTAAAAATACCTTTCGTTTTATGGAAATTCTCCCTGAAGATCGGTCAAAAAATGGTCGAAATATTTTCGCTCATAAGTGACGTGTTTTTCAACATAATGCATTGAAATTTGCTATATAGGGTAAATGATGTAATCTGAATCGAATGAAATGATAAAAAATAAGGGTTCGTATTGAAATTTTCGAAGATAGCGTTACTTTTACTTAGTAAACGGTCCCTCAAGAAAAAAAATTGCATCAGATATATAGAAAATCGTAAGCAAAACATTTTGGTGCAAACCGTAAGATTCTACGATAATTAGAACCGAAGATATAGCCATCGTTCTGTGTTTTTTTTGGGGTACTGTACAACCCAACTATCATCAACATCGTGTTTACCAATCTTAACTGTTTCAGTTTTTTGTCTTCGGTAAACTGAGTAACCATTCACATTTTCTTTTGTAGTTTCTTAAAACTCTTTTGGAAAGTGCTTAGAGCACATACCGTCCCTCATACATGGCGAGTTTGGATTCTAAGTACCGCAAGGCCCATGAATCATGCACCTTGAAACAATTTCAAAGAGTCGGGGGCTAGTATCTTTGTCACAAACTTGTGGATATCGTCTTTATTTCTTATTTTTGAACTTGTGTTCCAAGTTAGTAGCATGTGGCAACCCTTGTTTTAGAAATTGTACCTCATAAATGTACGCTACCACAACACCAAATATGTGATTTTTTAGAATATCCCATTCAGAAGTTCCGTTAGTTTCATCTTAAATACTAGAACAACTATGTCCAGTCTATGCTCTGTACGTTGTCAGTTTTCCTGAGCATTCAAGATTTTAAGCCATGTGGGATTTCAGGTAAACTTCACTAAAAGATCCAGTCTACCAAATTTATGTACAATGGTCATGACATCAAGGTAATTTTGCTGCATGCTGCGGGGAGAACCTTGAAAAGTGGAAGGCAAATTTATAATTTTTTCCATCTTTAAGTTGTTTGCAAGAGCTTCATTCTGCAAAGCATTCAACAAACCTTGATAGAGTACAATTTGCAAATTCTTTTGATTAAATCGCAGGTAATTCAACCGTGAACATTCTGTTTTCATATAAGCATCTACGATAAACTGTCTGTACAGTTTTCCACTGTGGTGAAGAATGCTGAACTCATTGCGAATAGCAAGTCGGTAGGCAAAATATTGCAGCTGTGTCACTTGGACACGCTTCGCAGAATGGCGCTCTTTAACATGCTCCATTTCAACATGCCATCCACATTTGCCTCGAGGAAAGAGAAGGGGATATACCATTGGATCTGTGCATTAATTCATGGAAGGAATTCGCTTGCAAGTGTCACCTGAAGGATAGATGCATATATTTCGATCAACTGGTGGTTCTCCCTTGTCACCCCCAAATATCGCTGATACTTCTGTCTTTGAAGTGAGAGCATTGTATCGCCTCAAGTTCGAATTCGGATCCTCCATAAAAATCAATTTTACATTAGTAGCAAGGTTGGACAGAATTAAATGGTGTAACTTTAGGTATGTTGAGGCAAAAGAGTTTACTTGTCTAAGCAAGCAATCCAATTCCTCCATCACAGAATGTAAGCACCCACTATTGTTGGTCATACGTTTGTTTGTGGCCTCATTAGTGATAGACAAATTATTTTTTTCTCAATAAGTACTGATTGTATCTTTATGATTTGCGATTTAATAAAACTATACGAAGTCCAGAAAAAAATCTATTGTTGCTCCAAGTTAATATAAAATTTCACAAAAAATTGTGATATCGTTCATACTCGATAATTTTTTTTAAAAACATGCTTTTTGTAATGAAAAAAAAGTCCTCCAGGAATCATTTTTTTATGCATGAGAATTATTACAAGAACATATATTATCGATCTGAAAAATAAAATTAACGTGTTTTGGAATTGTTATAGTAATATATTTCACTTTTGTAATTTTTTTGAGTGAGATAAAAAAAAAAAAAAAAAAACGTGTTTACTTTAATTTAAATTTGATGCATGTAAATATTACTAAATCTAAAGATGTTAAACAAGAATACGATTGTAATTATAGGTACTACCATAAAGAATAAAATCAATCTAATTTCACATCCTCATTATTAAATTTTGCAAATTTGCCATTGATATTTCATTTTATGAATCTAAATACCCATCATGAGGATCTCTACAAAAGTACATCTGACCTATACAAAAGTAAAGAGAAATTTTTCTTATTAATGAGTTAAATGTAATGGTATTATCCACTTCTGGTTGAAATATTATAGGAAAAATTTCGTTTCCTAAAATCTAAAATTTTCGCATGCTTCTGTGATCCTTAAAATCCCAAAAAGATTTCACAATGTCTTATTTTGCACCATGAATTAGTGGAAATTAGAATTTTTTTAGACTGACAATTAAATTTGAAGTATGTAGGTTTTATGTTTAAAATTTTTTTAATGAATGACGTTTTTGTATGACTATAAAATTTACTATAAGTTTAACAAAAAAAATATCTTGTTTCTAAACTATATCAAGTGCCCTATAAGTAAGCCATATTACTCCTCTAATCTAAATTTCAGCAAGCATGTGTGGGACGCTTCTACGATATGCATTGTGTAAAGATTTAATGTATTGGGAACTTTCTATGACCTGTAAACTGTTCAAAACATGTTACGAACCATTTAGTCACTAGAATTTATCAATAAACTCATGTTAAGTATGAGAATACAGTGCCAAGTAAACACTGATGACAGGGGAGATTATATCTCACACAAAAAGTCAACCCCATGACTTACGCGATTTTTAAAGTAAATGCATCTGTACAACTGCACACTAATGGTACTCCATTCTTTTGCATATGCCCCAACAGTACACTTTGCATTTCAATTTGCGACTGAGTTGTTTTACTTATAGATATGTTACATAAAGATGTCTTTGCTATGTGAATTTCATGTGTCTATGCTTCTCCACTGAGAAGATATCCCCTTTGCAATTCCACTTGGCATTTCATCAACTAACCTGATGTGTGGTTTGAGTATTACTTCGTGTTTTTTTTTTTTTTTTTTTTTTTTTTTTCCATACTTAACAAAGTTCTCAATAAACACAATAAGTTCTTAGTTTTCAGTAAACAACCTCCTATTATCTCTTCTTGAGAGCAAAAAAAAAAAAAAATCATCCTTTACTCAAACGTTACCAGCGACAGTTTTAGACACACTTTTGATATCATAGACTTATAATAAACACTAGATTGCTCGCTCTCACTTCAATTCTACAACGAGGGTGAAACCGTAATAAACCATATGAAATTAGTCTTTTTGGGAGCAGGGTTGCAAATTTGGCAGGTTTCTCCTCATTTTGACGTGGCCGTGGTTAATTAAAGGATTATTTTTATGACGTAGTTATCTTGTGTGTTAAATTTTTGGTTGATTGTATTCCTCTGGAACAATCGTTATAACATTTCCGATCACGTATGTGCTAAAAAAGCTTGTGAAGTTGTACTCAGTTTCCTTGATAAAATTTAACAATTTCAAACGAATTGTAAATAAACTACTCTTTTCAGTTTTAATTATTGATAATTATAAAAGCCTTTATAAAATTTATAATTTAGTAAGGTTTACTTACAATAATATTATTTTTAGGAACACTTTTATCGTTCTATTTACAAATAGAGAATGCAAATGTTGTAAATTTACCAAGTATAATATTATATAAGTCATAAAAATTCTTCCATCATTTTATTAAACAAATACTTCAATTAATAGTAATTGTACAGAACAGCAAATATTGTAAAATTACGAAGAATAATATTATATAAATAAGTGATACAAATTCTTCCATTTTTTTATTAAAAAAATTAATAGCATCTTTACAATAGTACAAGAAATAGCTCAACAAAGTACAAGAAATTTAACCCAGGCACGATATGTGCTTCAATTAGATTCTTAACACATCAGAATCCCAAAACGTAACCAAATTTTAAACTGAAGCACCTTAGCAAAAAAAAAAAAAACCTCGTAAAATAAAGAAGCTGGGTGTTGTTATTTTGGGAGGGGAGAGAGAGTTTGTCAGTTATATTACAGAGAATTTAGTGCTGTGGATTTTTTAATTATTGTGAAACTAATTTAATTATTGTCTAAGAAATTACTTTAAACTTCGATAAATTCTAATTCTAGCAGTCCTACAACAAGTCTTCCAATTTTCAGCTCGATTGGATGAAGGCAAGTGGGTTAATTATTTCTTCGAAGTAGCGTGTATAAAAGAGACTTTTAGTGACCTCACCCAAAATTTGATAGAATGCCTGGTCTTCGACAAAGTCTATCTGCCAAGTTTCAGGTCTATTGGATGACGGCAAATGGATTAATTGGCCCTCCGTAGATTTGAATGCCACAAATAAACACACAAAAACAAAATGATACACATGAAATGGGACATTTTAAATAATCATACTATGGTAGCTTTATAAAATCCTGTAAAAATTAATTATACATCAAAATTCACTTGATGTTGTTTAGATAACACGATTTTTTTTTAAACTGACAGCAAAGTTTATAGCACACAAAATCATAATTCAATTTTTAAAGATTAAACATTAACTTAACGTATTTTAAATTGAATTCTCCCATAAGGCTTAAAAAGATCTTCAAGAACATTCATTCATGGTGTACAATAAGGAGTTGTAAATCTCATTTGGATTTCAAGGATCACAGGAGCAGGCTGAAATTTTAGATTTCAGGAAACGAAATTTTTCCTATAATATTCACAAAAATAATATCATTTCAACTAGAAGTGGATTGCATTGGAAGCATTGCATTTAACACTTCAATAAATAAAACTCCACACAGTAATTTTAATGTTTCATTACTTTTATATATGTCAGACTTTTTTTATTATTATTATTTTTTTATTAATTTTGATATATTTATTGATACTTTTATCCCCATGATGAGCATTAGATTCATAAAAACGAAATGTACTTAGACAAATTTACAAATTTTAAATATAAGGATGTGAAATTCGATTAATTTTATTCTTCATGTTTCTCATATATTCACAGTCATTTTCATGTTTGGCATTTTTCGATATTCGTATGTTTCAAATTTAAATTTAAGAAAAACTTTTTTTTCCGGAAAATTGAAAAAAGTGAAACTTTATGCTATAACAAGGCCGAAACAAATTAATTTTATTTTTAAAAAAAGATAATATATTTTCTTGCAATTATTTTGAAAAAATGATTTCTGAAAGACCTACTCGAGACTTTTTTTATTACAAAAAGCATGTTCTTAGAAAAAAATCGACTATGAACGATTTGATAATTTTATTTAATTTCTCATTAACTTGGAGTAAGAATATAATTTTTTTTTAATTTTGCATAGCTTTATTGAATTGCAAAAAAATTACAACGATATAATCTGTAGCTATTGAGAAAAAAAATATTTTTCTAACACAAGTGCCTCTTTTTTCGAAAATTTCAGGAAATTCAAATTTCACAAAATCGTAATTCTTAACGTTCTGCTCAATTTCAACCAGTAGAAATATCGAAGAAACATTCGAGATTTTCTTAATAAGCCTAAGCAAAGGCTTCACGCCTAATTAAAAATACTTGGAGAGTGGGGGAGGGTGTCGAAATCCGTTTTTACTGGTTGATTTGACGTGGAATGATCCCCCGATAGATTAATGTTTGAGTATCGGGGTAGAAATAGTTTCAATTTATTTTAGTTTTTTTGATTTTATTGAATTGTTATTAATCATTAATTATCATTAACTATATTTTCCTAGAATGTCAGCTAAATTTGTTAACATTTTAAATTTGAATTATTAAAAAAAAATTCAATACTGAATAATTTTTTGTTCAGCAGATTTCTAACTTATCATCCCTGTAGAATGTTTAAAACACAATTATATTGAAAAGCCATATGATCAATTGAATAAAAAAAAAAATATTTTCAGGCCTTATCGTCAAAGAAATGAAACAATATCCAAAGAATGATATCGTCAAAGAAATTGTCCAATATTTTATAATGCACTTTCCAAAAAGTTCCAATGTGTTCGGACGATTTATTAAGAGATTAATTGTATTAATTGCATGATCATAATGAAAATCACAAAAATTGGATAAGAACTCGAACTGAGATGAATCTCTGTCTGTTTGGATAAAAAAGTAAAGTTTAACTAGAGAAATACTGGTTTCTTCTTTTTATATTATGCTTGGCGAAACCTAATTGAAAGAAAGCATCTTCCAAAAAAATATTTTGAGTTGCCTTTGAACATTAAATACGACAATGTGAATAAAATTTAAGTTTAATCAATTTGAAGATAAAACAATTGGAGTCACACACAATTTTTCATGGCTCTTTGATTTTGGCCCCAGGTAATTTACAAAAATAATTTTGTCCTCATAACAGTATTAGTTAGATAATTTCGTGATTAATCAGTCAGCTTAATGGGATCTTTCATTTCACTGACAATGATACGTTTTTATAATTAAAGTTTGTTTGATTTTGTATAATAGTAATTTTAATTCGAATCAATCACTAGTAAAAAAAATTCTTTTTGTTTTAACTGCATAAGAATATATTCAGTTTAAAATCAATGCAGCAGTTAGACTAGTTAGGTTTTAAATTTGGAAATATATGTGAACAAATATTAACATATAAAAGATAAGTATTGACATGTCCTGAACACTTATTTCGATAACTGGTGTTGAATAATTATTTAAATGAGTCATTATAAATTAAGGATCAGGGGCGTAGTAGTCCAAGGGATGTCCGGTGCAATTATTGAGCCAGTTTGTGTGTGTGTGTGCGTGTGCGTGTGCGTGTGCGTGTGTGTGTGTGTGTGTGTGTGTGTGTGTGTGTGTGTGTGTGTGTGTGTGTGTGTGTGTGTGTGTGTGTGTGTGTGTGTGTGTGTGTGTGTGTGTGTGTGTGTGTGTGTGTGTGTGTGTGTGTGTGTGTGTGTGTGTGTGTGTGTGTGTGTGTGTGTGTGTGTGTGTGTGTGTGTGTGTGTGTGTGTGTGTGTGTGTGTGTGAAAAAATGTACCGGTCCAAAAGTTTTTTGTTTTGTTTTTCAGTTTCAATTTTTTTTGTCAATGTTAGTAGTTGCCTTCCTTAATATTTTTTAAAAAGCCCAATGAATTCAAATCCCAGACATTCCTACCAACCCCTACATTTTCGTACAAGCTGCGTAGCCCGGCGTTGTGGAAAACCGTCATTGCATATAGGTCCTAGTTCTGGACGTTTCACGAACCAGGCTCGCCTTGCCCGCTAAAGGTTCATTGCTACGCAAACTCAAGCTTGCTATCGCTAAATGTTTCAGAGCATGCACAGGTACAGTACTAAGCAGGCACAAGTTCGCTTTGCTCGCTGAAAAGTTTATTGGTACGTAAGCACAAGCTCACTTCGCTTGCTGAAAGATTCATTGCTAACCAAGCACAGGCTCAGTGAAAGGTTAATTTCTAAATAAGCATAGGCTCGTTTCGTTAGTTGAAAGGTTCGATGCTGCGTAAGGAAAAGCTCGCTAAGCTGTTAATTGCCCTTATTATTAACACCTTCTCCCCCTTCGTCAAGAAACAAAAAAACTTTTCCCCGTTAATACAATAATACACCCCTCTCCTCCTCCCCCTTCCCCTCACACCTATGAGAATATTTCATTTTTTTTTTGCACAAAGCAAAATTAAGAGGCCAGAACTACTTATGAGGAAATTTTTAGATCGCTACGCCTTCTGGAGGTCACTATGTAAAACATTAACTTAAAACAAATTTTAAAAAAGTAATTTAAAAAACTCTTTAAAATTTTGACATTCTGTTTGTTAAAAGCACAATTAAAAGGTCCAAAACTACTTATGCTTAAAACTTCAAAGTTGTACGAATACTGGAAGTTACTTTCTATAAAGCCAGAAGGATAAAGTCACCGACAGATCCACAGAGAGACTCTTTGTTTATTATTATATAGATTACGACTCTTTACTTATTTTATAATTTTTAAGTTTAATATATATTATCATTTCGGATGTAATTTTCAAATAAACATACTATAGTTATGTACCTGGAAATTCTGTATTTTGCAATTAAGTTTTATTTGTTTTGATTTTTGCAACATACTTTCTATGGTTTATGGAAACCAAGTTCACTCAAGGGAACAATAAGTAGTAGAGACAGAAGACATTTGATATAATCAAACTAATTATTAAAACAGTTCAAATATTAAATTTAATTAATAAATAAAATATATTAATTATTAAAATTAATGACTTACTATTGGAATTATTTTATTATTAGAAATAATTATTAAAATTTGATTAATGATCATATTGAATATTTGGGCCGGCATAAATCTAAAACCACCAAGCCGATTTTATGTCCCAGTACCTCTGCTAAGACATTGTGACTTCTGATGTTGCGACTACTTCAAACCACAAAATTATATAAAACTATTTTGCTGATAACTACAAAAAATCGAAAGGAAAAGTTACTAATTTTTTTCGATTATTCGAAGTAAAAATAAAGGCATTTCCTGGAATAAACTTAATTTTTTTATCTAATTTTGAAAACATTTTATGAATGAATTCAAAGACTTTCAAATTGTAACATGATAAAGAGAAAATAATTCTTTTTGATTTCAAATTTAATAGGTCAATAGTAAAGAGAAACTTTTCAATTAAAGTTATGGTTTTTGTCTCATTTTGATTATCTTCATTATTAATTGCAATCTCAAATACTTGGCTAGAAATCGCAGTTTCCAGTCTTACCAATGCATTATCGATTATCATTCGCCCACGCTTTCCAAGGAGAGACAACAGTTGGAACTACTCTTAGTTTCTCTCACAGCACTGCTTGCGCCATCTATTGCTTTATCACAACACTAATTATACGGTAGGCGCCTACGATCTCGTTTTCGGCAGTCTTCCTCTCACACGGCACATACAAAGATGCTATTTTGCTAAGACGCAAATCTAAATTTGTATTTTGAATCCAATTTCAAGAAAATAGTTCAAATTTCGATCGGCAGCCCCAAGGCAGATTAGAAATTATGTAAGTACTACTTTTATACATGTAAAGCGAAGCTATTTTAAACACCCTCTTTTTTAAGATTGAGCTTAAATACTTTTGTTTATTAATAATTAAACTTAATATGAAACAAAAATATTCATTTTTAAAAATGTACAATTGTTGATATTTTTATTTTCTAAAATCACAATTTCACTTATAAATAAAAAATTACAAATATTACCTTCTTAGAGGATTGATATGAAATCTGCTATTTAAAGCATTACTAAAAATTTTAAAGTTTATTTTGAATATTAAAGTTTCGGTATTTTCTTTAAAATGGGGTTTAAACAAGTTTTTGACGAGTAAACAGGTAGTTCCTATAATTGTTCGATACTAAAATTAAAAACAAATTCATTCGCAGTTTTTCCTTTATTCCTTTTGTGTTTAAAATTATGGTCACATAAACTATTTTTTACTTTATGTCATCAATTTCGAGTTGTTTACCAAAATAAAATTTTTATGAAATTGGATACAAATTTTAGTGGTCATGTTTTAAAAAATGAGAGTAATGCACATTAATTTAATTATATATTAAAATATATGCAATAAAAAAGTGTGGACTTTTCAAATCGATTTAAAGAAATTTAAAAAAATGTGTATTATTGTGTTCAATTTTTTTCCATAGTTATGTTTCATCGATCCCCCAAAATATCCACTTCAAAGAGCAAGCTCTTTTTACAAAGTAATAAATACAACCATCTAATATTTCTCATTAATAAATTGCTCTTTCTAAAGGTATCTAAAGGTTTAGTACAAGTAATAAAACTTTTGAAATCCCAAAGCAAGGCGTGAGATGCAATGGACTCCATTACCGATTCCTCTCCGACATATTGATCAATACTCATCAAAAACGAAACGGCATAGCAAGATCTACAAGACTGTGCAAATTGTGTCATCTGTCAAGCAACGTGGGGGTGTTACCTCCATGTAAATTTATGTAAATCTATTGCCCGTCAACAATCCAAGAGGGCAGACTTTCTACAGCAACGACCGCCTTCAAACTGTATCCTTAACAGTACGAGAAGGCGTTGCTAGCATGACCTAGACTCTTTAAAGGCGGAGCTTAAGAGGCGGGCTTAAGTTAGGTCCACCCCCTTCTCGCTTATGAGAGGGGGAAGTCGATGATAGTTTGAAGAGGGGGGCTAAAAAAAGTGGGGAGTCGAGTGAGATTGTGAGAGACGCTAGAGTCTACATCAAGCCTTCGTCCAGTACCCCTCGTTAAAATTGTTATCCCCTTAATACTGTGCAAACGGAAGAGTGATACTACTACGCAGCTCCAGAAGCCATTCTTTTATAAAAAAAAAAATTTAACCCGAGAAGTCTGTACCTGATTTAGATAAAAAAAAGAAATTAATAATTTGCGAAGAAAAGAAAATACCAACAGAAATTTTAAATAGAATCCCATTATTTGTCAGGATGATCACGTGACAGTCGCCGAATTGTAGAAATAGGCTGGACGAAAGAAAAATTGTTTAGTTGGGGCTGGAAATGCTCACATCACTCTCACCATTGATCCCGAACGGTAAAAAAATCGTCCTCTCATCCGAACGAGTCCGCATTATTAACCCTAAAACTCAGCTCTCCGTAGTCTATAGTGTTTGTTTATTTTGTTATACGTAGGCTGTCTTGAGATGGAGTGTGGATTTGAAATCAGCAAGGATGAATATATATATTCTATCCTCCCATGGGCACTGCAGCATCCTGGATTTGCCGCATCACATTAATGGGCAATCGATGAGTTAACAACAAACCACTCTTCACTTCCAAGAGGGGTAAGTGCGGCTTTTAAACATTTTTCCAACTTTGATTTCAATCCGTATATTGATTAATCGGCATATTTTGAAGGTGGATGATGAACAATCTATCGGGATTCTTTTTTCAATGTTTAATAGCGATGGGTGTTTTTTTGGCGATTTTCTTCATTAATATTGAAATTCAACTATTTTCAGACCTTCGGAATGATAAAAACACACAACAAAATAATTTGTTTGGCATTTGTAAGAAGATACAACATTGTTTATGTGCTGAATGGTATCTTATTCGCGATATTGATTTTTAGGCCTAGCGGTCGATATACAAAACAACTCCAAAAGGATTGTTTTCAATTATTATAGAATAAGAATTAATTTAAAGAAACTAACACTGTCTCAAAAATAAAATAATATTTTTCTGGTGATTTAAATGTTTTGGGTGTTTCTTTCTTTCTTTTTTTTTAAAACTTCTTCGGATGTGTCAATAATAATATGGATTACTAAACGTATTGAAATCAAATTTGTAGTTCTAATTATCTAAATATTGTAAATTTTACTGGCAAGGATATATTTATATATATTTAAATTGTTTTTTTTTTTTTTTTCACCTCTTGGCTTTAAAAAAAATTTAAGAATTTCGTGTGTATTACATCGGAAATTGACCTAATCAAAATACCGATGGATCTTTTACTTTTTATCATTTAGTAGTCACTCTTACTTTTTCCTTGCTATCCATCCAACAAATCATTGCTAAGCAGTTATTCTCATAGCAAATAGTTTTTTGTTTTTTTTTTATTATTTGAATTTTCTGTATTTTTTCTTTTTGTCTTACCTCCATAGTTACTTTTTCAAGGATTATAAGTGCAAAATCATTTCTTACAAAGAATTGAAGTTATAGTTTAATAATGCATGGTAAATCAAGATCTTCAGGAGGATAGTGGTATTTTTAGTCCATTAGTGAACACTTAATGCAAAATAATAATAAAAAAGCGTTAATAATTAATAGTTGTGAATCCGCAGTGAGAAATCTGAGTTTTGTGTTTTAAAAGTATATTTATATGATTATCAAATTTATAAACAACCATTATATAATATTTTAGCAAACTTTTGTAAGTTTGCAAATTACGACTGCAATGATTTGAAGGGATTTTTACTTTGGGAAATTTGGAAGATGAACAGCAAATGTTTACATACTATTTTTCTATAAAACACCAGAGTTAATGTTACAGACTTAAACCATATCAAAATATTCTTATGTGATGTATTTTCTAATGTAAAAAAAAAAAAAAAAAAAAAAAAAAAAAAAAAAAAAACGATAAATAATGATGTATATCTCAGATAAACCTATATTCAAATAAATTATTTTAGTTTTAATGAACAGACAAAAAATATTGTAATAAAATATCTTGAGCAATAAAAACTTTTTTTTCTGCATGAATACCTTAAAAAGGCTATTTAATAAAATCCACAAGTTAAATGCAGCAGTTTTGCATTCCCGAAAAACATTTTTCAGTCTTCGAAACACAAACAAACAATGCTTTTATTCATTCCATTCAATGTGTTGAGACACCATTTACGTGAATGCTAAATAATTTGCGAGATTTTGAAAATGTAAACATATTATAAATCAAAATCAGCTTCAAAATGCTTTTCAAGATTCATTTACTTTTGCAACACTTTGGTAATATTATGTCTATGATTAAGTTCTGTAATAACGTTTTCAATGGGATGTGTTTGTTTCAATGGGATGAGTGAAGTTTTGGTTGTTCAAACTCTAGGGATTAAATTTTTTTAAAAAGCGCTAAATTTTCACAAATGGTTCAAATATTCAATGACATTTTCAGTATTTTGTTCAAATCAATGACATCTGAAGCTGTTCAGGAAATCCCAAGCTTACATCCAAACTTTCATGTATGATCATCCAATATATTTATTTTGAGAATCATTGAAATGCGTTTTATTTTTGTACTTGAAAACTTTTTTTTATCTAGAAACCTTTAAGAAAGACCAGGTGCGTACATTTTTATGCAAATACATAATGATAAAAAATTTAAAAGCGTTTATAATAATATGATGCTTTTAATTGATTACTTAAAAAATTATCTATCAAAGTTCGTTAAAACTATTCATCACAACTTCATATCATTCAAACAACAATAATAATTTTATAAAAAATGTGTTAAATAATTTTTAGATAAACACCAAACAAAAATCTCGTTTGAGATTGAATGTTTGATGCGATCACCTAAAGAAGTTGAAGATTAACACATAAGTATAAAGGTATGTTAATGTGGACATAACTTCTTTTTTCCTTACCTTCATTTGTATTGAATGTATGTTATGTACTCAGTGAGAGTTTTCCATCTTTAAAAAATCAAATATATTATAAATTTAGCACACACAAAAATCAAATTGATAATTGATGCAGTTCTTTTCAATTTTTTTATGATTCAAAATATCTCGTAGCATTCAAATAACTTCTTTAAAATAAACATATCCAAGTTTTACGTTCTTTTTTAATGATGTATGATGATGGTATAACAATAATTTATATGTTTTCCAATATGAATTTAGTATTGCTTATTATGAATTTACTGTTGCTGACAATAGTCAATTTATAATTTAATGCTTTGAAATCTGAAATCGGTTGTTTCTAACGAATATCATTCTTCACAATCTGTAGATGAATTTATTTCAGCAAAACTAAATAATTATAATATTCAGTTAAACTCTAAATGGTTCTGGAGCATTTTATTTTACTAATATTGTAGCAGAAATATTGTTTTTTAGATTGGTCCACTTCAATTAACCAATACTGTTTGACAATCAATTTATTGACTTCAAAATGAATGTGTTCTAAACTGTTCACTTAATTTGAATCGCTAAACGTAAAAATGGGTCTATAGGTTTTCAATGAGAAATGACATTTTTTTTCGTTTAGCGATTCAGTTAAATTGCATTATTTTTTAGTCAAATGTATGGGTCTGCCAAATTATACCTATCACGCAGTGTTTAAGTTGGTGTGCAATATTTCTTTAGCAAAAAAGCTGAAGTCGCAGTTTTCTTTTTTAGCAAAATGCTAAAATGGGTACGAGTTTCATAACTCTTGATTTCTAATCTAAAATAATTTAAAAAACTTTAGTATAAATTCATTATAACCCGAAAATATAAAACTATTTTATATTTATTATCAACTGGAATAGCACACTTTATTCTTTAGCTTGTTTGTTCTTTTAGGTCGATGGCTAATTTTCACATAAAGACATTTTCTCTCTAATTTTGTAAGTTAAATGTTTTAGCAAAAGAGCTCAATCAAATTTTCTAATTTTAGCATTTAAGAAAGTTCCTTGGCATTTTGCGAAAAAAAATACATACAGCTTAATCAATGCTATCAAGATCAATTGTGATTTTTTCTGGTAATAATAAGTGTAATTGAGTGATTTTTGGGATATGTACACGACATTATGGCTTTTTCTTAGGCATGTCATCGAACACTTGTCACTTCAATATTTTGCATAAGCATTTTTGGGGGAATGCTATTGTATTTAATTACCTAAAGTACTATTGATGTGGCTTAGACTGGCCTTATTCCATAGACTTGACCTGTTTGAATTTTATTTATGGGATTATTTATAAAAAATGGTCCATAGGCCTACAACATTGTTAGGCCTGAAAATAATCATTTTGCGTGAGATATTGAACATCCCAACCGACTTTCTCATGAAGGAAGGTGGTGACCAAATTTGTTGTCTGTTTTCTAAGAATCATGGAGATGGAAGGCAAATACATTGAAAATATGGATTTATAAATAACTTGTTATGTACATTGTAATATCCTTTTTCTAACATGTCTATTCCTCTACGTAAGTGTTCAATGAAGCTTTATTCCTGTATTATATAGCTATGTTTCGGGTCACCCTGTATCAGAGATTACGGGTGTTTTTTTTTATAACAAAATGCTAAATGTTTGATATAGCTCTTTTAATAAAATATTTAACCACAAAATTAACAAAACCACCATTTTTGTTGTCTGAGGATAAGTCGCCAAAATAAAAGAATAAATAAGTTAAAGGTTAAAGAATGGTGTTCCATTTAATATTTATTATAAAATAGTTTTATATTTACAGTGCATAATGAATTCATATTAAAAAGTTTGATTATTATTTAAGATTAAAAATCGAAAGTGATGAAACTCATATCTATTTCAGCATTTTGCTGAAAAGAAAATTATGACTTAAGCTTTTTTGCTAAAGAAATTTTGTATCCGAGCTTAAAAAACTGCCCTGTATCCATATTTGTATCCTAGCTTAAAAAACAGTCCTGTATCCATATTTTTATCCCAGCTTAAAAAACTGCCCTGTATCTATATTTGTATCCGAGCTTAAAAAACTGCCATGTATCCATATTTGTATCCTAGCTTAAAAAACTGCCCTTTATCCATATTTGCATCCCAGCTTAAAAAACTGCCCTGTATCCGTATTTCCATTCCAATCAAATATAAGTTAGAAAATGTTTTATTGCGCATTAAAATTTCTTTTTATAACTAACCGTAATTCAGTTGAAAATTTTTAAAGCATTTAGCTAGTGCATAAATAATAAAGTGTTATTCAGTGTTTTCCCTCTCTTGTAAAGTTGCCGTAACTTGGGCTTGTTTAGTATAAGTAATTGTTTGGTTTCATGACCTGTAGTGAAGATACATGATTCGATTATAAAAAATTAGCATGATGAAACCAATCAAAGCTATCCTTCATTTCAAAATGTAGGTTTTTTTAATCTTTCACTATATAGGATTTAATAAAATGGAACAAACAATGAAACAATCTCAATAACTTAATGAGATTGAAATCTCGAAAGAAAAACTGAACATGTTTTTCCGTTTTTTGACCTTTTCCTTTAATAACACTGTCAATGATTTTCCAGATTTGAATCTTTAATAAATACTAATAATCTTGTTGTAGTTTTTTCCTTGTATCTCTATTACTTTTTTCAAATTGGAACGAAATATTTTCGATGTGAACTTGGAAAGAAATTATTAAATCTAGAAGTAAAAGTAAATACACATCAAAAATGGAATTTAAAAGTAAAATGAGTGATTATTTATGATACCATACTTTTTTTTATACCTGAAATTGGACAAAGGTATGTAAAAAATAAAACTAACTTCGGCTTTTCTGAACAACTGAAGCATGGAATTCTAATTAAAAATTACAATTATGATAGTTCCAACAATAGCATAAACTTTCAATATCATCTAATATTCATATATCTATGGAGTATTATATGAGCTTTGGTTAAGCTACAAAAGCGTAAGTCTACGCTATTTTTCTATGCATCCTTCTTAGTTGTATAAAGGAGGCTTAAGTGTTTACATATAAGATAATATTGTAAGAATTGCACAACTTACCAATAAAACCATAAAAACGTACAACCATTAGTCACTAACCATGAAGGAGACACCTAATTAAAAATCTTCTTTTTTTTTTATTTGCTAGTTTTTAACTGCTTTAAGAATTTTTATTATCTACAATGTTACAATCACCTTGGTGTTGATGTTTAGTAAAAAAAAATGGTTTTATGCTTTAATTACGAATAACTTAAACCTTTCCCCTAACGAAAAATATCATGTGTCTGAAAGGTTCACGAAATCAATTATAAATTTTCTATGGAGATAAATTAAAAGTTTATTTAGGCTATTAATAATTAAATGTTGCTTACAACGTTATTTTTTCGTTTATAAGCATTGCGGTTAGAAACAAAATATCAAGTTATACAAACAGGTCCAGCCACGAAAGAAAAACCGTTGTATAATAAATAAACCAAGCCAAAAAAAAAGTGCAATTATTTCCAACTCTTTCCTATCCAAACTTGTATTTGAAGTGAGTGGCCGTTCCCGTAGTAGTCTGGGCGGGTTGCACAATTGATCGCTAAAATTCTGAATAGTAGGCGTTCTCCCTTCTACATCTACTCTCCCCTCAGATTTCCATTTCACTCACGTGTTTCAGCTGTGATATTATGAATAAACACGCGAACTAATCTCTACATTATTAAAATTTTATTGAATATGAATAAAAGATTTTGTGTGCTTTGTTTCTGCTACGGGCAAATCTATGTATGAAATAACATGCAAAGTGATCTTCTATTATTATTGGTTTCATCAGCATAATAAGTAATATTTTCTTTTTTCTTCATTATTATATTAGAGCACTGTCAAAAATGGCTCTGGGATCGCTTAGAAGAAGAGTCGGCAAGTATGGTTTTGGTCAAGAATCAAAAGACCACATCAGTGATCAAATAATGGTAAGTGATTCGATGAAATAGATCTTTTTTAACAACTTAGTGCTGAATATAATAGAAAGACAGTGTCTGGAATTATTTGGAACGTCTTATGATGTATATTTAAGGAAAAGATCTTGCTATTGCGAACATAAAAATTTAAAATGAATATGAATTTAAAGAAAGATACTATTGACATTTGTTGAATTTAACAGTAGTGAAGAAAGCATTTGATATATATATTTAACTGATAAATTGCATTTTTACTGATAAAAAGACATTTCTAATCTCAAATACAACTACAAGTGCAAGAGACACAATTTGTAGAAACATAGCATTGGAGAAAATTAACAATTGTCCTTTTACAAATATCCAGAAACTTCAAATCTTTTATTTAAATTGAACATAAGTTGGGGTTTTTTTTTTTTTAATTTTTTTTTATTTTTTTATTTATTATTTCTATTGTATGGTAGAGCATTTTCTGATTTGCGAAGCATTAGAAGCAGAACATAATTAATTGAAATGTTTTTCTGTCTTTAAGGCTAATTACGTTTTTCTGTTATTAAGGTTAAACATGGCATAATTACCTCTCCACAAAATTTATATTCAAATCTAAAGAAACTCTCCCCCATAATCACTAGAATTTTGCAGTTTTAAATAGGAGTTTTGTCATTTTTTAAATATTAATTTTCGTTATAATTCATTACTATTTTAACATTGATTTTATAGACTGGCATCACAAACAATTTTTTTTTTCCTTTCGAAAAATAATTAAATTACTAATTTTTAATAAATTAACTCTTATTAGCATTGTTTCTAAGAACAAATTAAAATTTGTATGAACACACATTACTCTTTTGCAATGAAAATTAGAAATTTCCTATACGTACATTTTTATGGTGCACACATGTCCGTAAAACAAATGCGTGTAAATTTGCTTTTAACTTAACAGAATGAAATTGTGTAGTTCCAATTATATTCTCCTAATTTATAAATTGTGCCCTCAAAGTAATTTCAACAACACTAAAATGACAAATAAAATACTGTAATTGAATACTTTTATTTTATCTACAAGTGCCTTGGTATAATTTATTTTTTAAGTTAATAGATTAATTAATTGATCAAATTATAAAATTTTAATAAAGTGGATTAATTCCACATTCCATATAAATTCCATAGTTGTTTGTTAAGAAAATGATAGCAGTTTATTTAAATTGTTTTAAAATTTTTAAACCGGTTGTGATATAGAACCCACAATACCGCTTCCTTAATTATGAAAATGGACACATTTACAATTTCTTCACCTACTAGTTTGTTTCTAATTTTGGAAACTATTTTTGTTGTATATAGAGTATTTAATGTTCAATGTTTACAAAAAAACTTATTTTCACTCTATTTAAAATGTAAAATAAGAATTTATTTTCATGTACTTCCATATTTGTTACACACTTTCATTAGAGGAATATTCCAAATTTCATAATGTGACAATTTTTTTTTATCATATATTTCTACCTTCACGCACATTAAATTTTTACAAAATTAAATTTGTTTGTTTTGTGATACTTTAGAATATTCTATGGATCTAATATTAATTTTTAAAACAGGTTTATTTTCACCAATCCATTAACTTTTATACACCAGCAGCTATTGTAATAAAATTGTGTCTTTATATAGGCAAGTAACCAAGCTCAATGTTGTATAACACCACCTAGAAACAAAGTCAAGAATTAGCATGATTACCTCAACACACTATGTATATGAATGTTTTGAATAGGTGGTTTTGTTTATTGCACCACGAAACGTCTCAGCAATCGAATACTATTTGAACATCCTTTAAATCTTATAAATGAACCTATCGATTCTCGACTAATTCCTCCTGTTTGAGACTTTCATTGACACGTTTTGTGAAGTAACAGTGTTACTATCTATTCAAAGAACTTATCTATATAAAGAACTTATCTATATAAAGTATATTTTCCATTGAAAACGATGGTGTTGCACTACTTTGTAATTGACTACTTTCATCAACCTTTGTTAGTATTTGAGAACAGCCTATTAACTCGTGACTTTCCCACTAGGTGGCGTAAAATCAGTCTCTTCGGATTGCACATAACCAATTGACTATATATGGATACAACTTTTATTATATCTGTCTGCATGAATAAGTTAAGGGGATGGTAAAATACTTTTATAGACACTTTGTTTGCTCTACAAACCTCATTACCTAATAATGACATTTAGATAAATTTAGAAATTCAATTAACACATAAAACAGAAAATAAAAGTCAGTAATCACAATCCCGTATTTGCCAACTGCATTTTGGAAATAGCTGTCTTAGAGAGCTATTTACATTTTGAACTTTAATATGCTTCTATATGAGAAAGCTACATTTGAATAACGTTCTTGATAACAGAAAAATAAAAATATAATGTAAAAGCTTAACACCATAAAAAGAAGCTTTCATCATGCTACAAATATAAAGCCTCAAATCAATTCTCTTAAGAAAGTACTATAGAGCTCACATTGATCATTTCTTTTTAAATGACAACCTCTTATTTCTCATTTAATATTATCTTATTCTCTCTTTGAAATACTTAGATTAAAAAGGGATAAATATATGAGAAAATTGTATGAAAAGTTTTGCTTTGTAATTCTTTCTTTTTTTATCTGTGAAACTCTTTTTCAAGTTTTGATATTGATACATTAATTGGATAAATTGTGAAAGTGTTCAGTAATTTTTTCGAAGAATCATGTTAAATTAAATTTTATTCTTAGTACTAATCTCATGTTTTATTCAATATCAACACAATGATTAAACTGCCTTTAATATGTGACAAACTTATTGAGCAGACTATCAATTACTAAGCTAAGCTACATACATTTAAACATACCAATGAATTATATGTATTTGTTGTTACACTACATTAATCCTCAGCTTTATGTATGACTGTTTTATGATTTTGCTTTTAAACAACTTTTTATACACTTAGTTTTTATCTTAACTGTTTGTAAGTTTCTTTAAAGTGTTTAATAATGACATACATACCTACTCTCAATTTTTCAAAATTGATTTTGACACTCTACAATCAATTTTAATTTCATTTATAAACACAAACTCTAAAGCTTGAGTCATTAAGTTTTTCGCTTCTAATTGATATTTTTTTGTACATTAATTTTATTTTTAATATAGTATTAACCTACTTTTTAAAATGTGTACAAATATATAAATTCAATAAAGCTTCCTACATAGATACACAGGTCAATCAATAAGTTTGTGATTCAATCAGAATGTCATACAATTCAAAATAAGTAACATCAGTCTAATTTGTCTTATCTTTAGGCAAAACATCACTGTATATTAAACATAATACAAAAACATTGTCAAACTATTTTGGTAAAATACAATAATTGACTTACCATGGAAAACATTTGTTAGAATTAAGTTACTTGTTTCGACTACTACTTATTTTGTATCATCGCAATTTATTCTAGTTGCATTACTTTCTTCTTGAAAATATAACGATACTTTTACTTAATTACAGGCACTTTCTTATTGGTCTCATACTCTCAACTCTTTTGAATTTGTTATTCCTAAATAACACACTCAATTTGAATTCACTTGTTGAAGATTTCCATGCCTGTCTCTACACTGATTGCACTTGATTCCAAAGAAACCAATACTGATATATCTTTAAAAGTAAATAATCTTCACATAATAAACATTTTGATTTTTTCATACATAAACGTTAATTGATCTAAAACGTTAATTGAATTTACAAAATAAGTAAAAATATAGTATAGCACAAGTTTATTTATTTAAATTTCTTATTTCATCCCACTCAAATGTAAGTGAGACACATTAGTCATTTAAATGGATAGAAGTGACACTTTTATACAATTTATACATTATTTCTTATTTAAAACTGGAAAAGTTTTGAGAGATGATTGCAATTTCAGCAGGTTTATATGTATGTTTGAATACGATTATTTATAATTTTATATGTGTCTTTGAACTTATAAATAAAATGGTAGATCACTGTAATATGTTAATTATGAAGAATAATTCCTAAAACCAACTTGGAATCAATTGAACAATATTTTTAATGCATTCTTATCTGAATAATACTTTCTGTCTGTACAATAGCTTCAATTTAACTGTTTGAAACATTAGAAATTATTAATCTCAGTTATATTCAGCACTAAGTTGTACTTTTGAAAATATGTACTGTATTTCTACATAATTACATTTATTAAATTCTCTCAACATCTTAATAGATGCAAACAAAAGCATTTTGCCAAACTTTTACTTTACGAATATTGAAATAATTTTCTTAAGGAAAGAGGGAAAACTCTTTACAAAGTAATGCATCATTTTCTTCACATATAACCTGAAAAATAAACCAATTCCTTGCAAGACTCATTTATCATGAAAAGCACATACATACAGGATCCTATTATTTTATATCATTACACAGTTTATCTAAGTCTATTTATTCTGTACAAATCCAACTCTTTTGGAGATAGTTTAAACTAAACTTAAAATTTAAAAAAAAATCCATTTGTTTAGAAACTACCTTCGAAATTCAAAAAATGGTGAATTGTTGTTAGCAATAAACAAAAACATTGTTATTACAATGTAAACTATCAATATATACACACGTGTATTACTGCTTTGAAGCCAGGCATTGTAGAAAACAATATTCAATATACTAAATAAAGTATTTCAGTCTAAAATGAAAAGTTCTTTCTATCCCATAACTTTTTTTTATGATATTTCATTTCAAAAATGCTTGCAAAAGCTGAAGATGAATTGTGTACATTTAATGAGCCATAATAACATAAATTTTTGTGATACCGCCATTTTGAATTGCTTAGACCACCAAAGCCATCTATTGCATGTCATACAAACAATTAAAAAAAATATATATATACAAATTGAATTTCAAAAGACCAATTTGCTTTTATTGAAATGGGGACTGTCTTGGACAGCTTATACACAAATTATTTCCACTATTTTTATTTTTAATTGTTATTATTACTATTTTTTTTTAAATGTTAAACTGTAACTTTAGCATAGGAGGCCATGAATTTCAATGAAAGTAAGTTAGATCATTGTAATAAAACTTAAGTTGAGACTTCTACTTAGACGAAATATTCTACAGTTTATAAAGTGAAATGCAGGGTGCATAACCATAGGTAAGTACATCTTTTAAGTTTTAATAATATATTTCAGGTTTTCAGACTAGTTTGATATTAAATGATGGACTGATTGCTTTGCGAAAAATAAACTGATAGACTGAATTCCATAAATCGTTTTACTTTAAAGGCTACCAAGAATTTTTGACGATATTATTCAATGAAAAGCAATTTAAAATTTTGCACAAGGATAAACATTGTTTCAATTTATATTATTTATATTTCTTATTTAAGCTTAAGTATATACTACTTGAGTATGCTCTATATGGCATTTAATTTTCTTTAAATGTTTATTTGCTGCTTCAGTTATATTTCCAAATGTTTGAAATATAGTCTTCTTTCTCAGAGAAAATAAATTATAAATAACAAATTGCCAAAAAACTTGACTCTGCATTAGAGTAAAATAAATTTCACTTAAATGAATTTTCAAAGAAATCGATTATGAAACTCCAATTTACAACTATTCGAAGTGCCTTTTATAATTGCTAAGGAGAGAAAATAAATTTTTAAAATGACATTCGACCTGAATGGGGCTTAAACATAGTATTTCAACTTGGAATATTTAAAATTGCAAACGTTTTACATTCCCTTTTGACAGAGAGTTTGTTTACAATAAATCTTCTTTAAATTAGCTTGCCAAAATAATATATTCCCATTAGTACCAACAAATGAGAATATATTGTTAACGCTTCTTAGGGTTATTTTCTATTGAATAAAAACTGTGGTTAACATAAATAACACAATTAATGGGATTGACGTCTTTTTTATTTCTTCAATTCAGGCTACAGATATTAGAATGACCCTTCAAGGGTGACTATTACCACTTTAAATGGTATGTTATTATAAAGGTGACCACTTTAAAGGGTACATAATTATTATGAACTTGATACACATAAGCATGTTTTTCTTAGCTTTTCCAAAAAATAAAAATAATAATAAAAAAATAAATAATAATAATTAAAAATGAGATTTTAGAGGCTTATAAAGCAACAGTTTGATTGAATAGTTTGCGTGTGACTGAGAGGTATTTAATTAAAACGGAATTATTAATATTTTGAAAGGATATTTGGTTTAAATTTTTAATTTTCAATCACTTGTACTTAAACTGAAATTACAAAGCCATTAATTTATTCGAGGTTTTTTAATTATATCACGATGTAAAGAGTTTACTAAACTGTATCTTTCTGCACATCTTCTTGATTCTTATCGTAGGACATTCCTTGTAACTCTAAAATAAACTTCTTAACTCGAGCTAGGATACGTCGTATGCATTTTAAATATCTAGTCTGGGAACGAGCTTTAATACATCCATATGATGACTAGAATATCGGATTACCATTGAATTGAACTTGCTGGACTTGTTTCACATTAATTATTCAACGTAAATGATTGCACGACTGTATCAGTCTGAAATGTGATACGACCAACTGATCAGAGAGAGGATCATTATTTCTATAAATGCTCTAATGGTGGTCGCTTTGACTCGAATGAACTGTGCTTATGCAGAGAGAGCAAAAGTGACTTACTGCTCGCTTTTTAAATTTTTCTTTGACTAAGCGTAATGTTTGTAGAAGCAATGATTTTTATTCAGTGTTGTAATTTCCTTTTTTCAATGATTCTGGAATGAGCATTTTGAAATTTAAAATTTTAATTTGCGTTTTTAATGAAAATGTAAATTAGAGGCGTTGAAAAGAAAGTTATGTATTGAATAATATCCTCACTAACCAATTTAAATTATTTTATGGTGACCAGCGTACATTTTTAAGAATTGAATTCATTATTTCTAAATCTGAATGTTTAAAATTGAGCTAAAATACATCGTATGTATTTTTAATGTCTAGTTGGGAAAAGACCTTTTGAAGTTATAAAGTATGATGATTAGAATATCGAAGAAAAAGCTTTTTCCACCATAAGATGCTCAGGGAAGCTACCATAAAATTTCTGTAAGAGGTGTTTTCAACCCAATACTAATTCCGTTTTTCTCTGTGTTCAAAATGATGTCTAGCAAAACCCCAGTAGCACAACAACGCTGGCTAATATCCCTGGATGTGGAAACCAATACCGATGTGGAAACTTGTGTAAATCGGTCGTTGTTACAGGTATTGGCAAATCTTGACCACAATTTTATAAAATATACTTGAAGCTCTGAAATATTAATGCACAGTTTTGAAATTGAAATATTTTATTTATGAGAAAGAACGGAGAGCATAAAAAATATGCTTCGTGAGGTTTTTGACGCGTTTATTCTAAAAAAATATTATATTTTGGAACGATGCTCGAGTTTCGGCTAGAATTGACCAATCTTCCAGAAGCTTTATTTCTAACATTAGCCAATATTGCTGAGCTACCTGGGAAGTTTTGCAACCCAAATCAATGGTTTGACAGTTTATTGATTTGTCACCTATGTATGCAAAATAATGTAATCATTTTTTTAACACCTCAAATATTGGATTCCTTATTAATTACAATGAGTTTTTTTCTTATTTTCTACATTAGAAATTATTATTACTTTTTTTTAATTCAATTAGAGATGAAGTAATATTTCTAGGTGGATATACAAACATCACTATCAGGCTTATTTCATTAGATATTTACAGCTCATTAAAAAAAAATCCACGTAGCACACACGATAACGATATTTGGATAACGGAAACATCCATACTTTAAAATTTCTTAAATGATATTCCATTCTTTAAAAATTTCTGGACTTATCACAGTTAGTTTAATATGATACAGATAGCTTATTCTGTCGGAATGATGGTAAATTACAAACTTATTCTTTTGAATTTATTTACAATCACCAAACATTTCATATTCAGGCTTAACAAAATATCGTGAGTTTTTTTTTTTTTGTGGTTGGGGGGGGGGGGGGGGGCTCCTAGGAGGGAGACTCTAAAAAAGCTTACTCGGGAGGCTCGCTTGTGTGATAACTAGAATATTGGATTGGCATTGGATTGAACTTTCTGGAGTGTTCCACATAAATTATTGAATTTAACGGAACTAACTTCATTAAGTTAAATACCTATTTTAAAAATTGTCATAGAAAAATTAGAGATCAAATTTTAAAACACTATTGGCTGTCTATAAGCTAATAAATAAGGGTGTTTATTATTAATATTTTAACTACCACCATTTAAAGTAACATAAAAACTATGTAATCACTCAATAATTTCATAGTTCTTGTTTCCACTCTTTCATAAATATTTTTTTACAAACAATTTATTCACCTTTAATTCTTGGGAGGGTAATCTTGAAAAATATTTCAATTAAATTGAGTATTATTTCTTAAAAATATGGTTAGATAAACTTTTAAGATACATTGTTCGAATTGTAGTTGTAATAGAAGCGATACAAGTTGCTCAACCGGAAATTGAAAGGTTGAAAGAAATTCTGATGCTTTAACTCGAGGTGTTTCTTCCCTGTGATAATAAATCTGCGGTTAATCTTATGTGGTCTGCGGTTAAATCTCATATTCAGACCTGCGGTCTTAAATATAAGATTTAGTTTTTTCAAAGATTTCCTTTTCATATGCCTAGGATCTGTAGAATTAATTACTTTTATGTATCTGAAGTCAATCCTACTATCATTATGATTAGGTGAACACCAGAAAGTATAAAATTGGTGCGTTAAATTAATCAACACAGTCATTTATGTCTAAAAGATCATTAGAGGGACAAAGTTGCATCTGCATTAATAAAATCAGCAATGTATTTTTTCATGGGTCAAGGCTATTTATGGGTATTCGCCCTAATTCACAAAATATGACTGGCATTTCATTGATAAATAGTTAGTGTCGATTCTAGTTAATTTGAAATGTATACAAAATACAGTTGGCTTTAAAATTATAAAGGCAAAATTAATAAATAACATTTATAATTTTCCTGAAATTGTTGTATTCTAAATGAAAGACAATACGATTGACAGTGTAATGTAGAATTCTCAAGGAAATAATTATTGCGAGCCTATATTAGTGGGAACAATATACAAGCCTGCAAATACATAGCCGTTATAAAAAAATAAAAAATATATAAATAAATAAAAAGTGTTGAAGATGAAAATGATATTTAGCTTAATAAAATGGAAGAAAAACAATGTAAGAATTTAAAAATCAAGAGGGTTTTTCAATGAATAAATGGAAATATTATAAAATATGCAATAGTAGAAAATTAACACATAACACATAAAATTAACAGTAACAGTAAAAATTAACACTAACAGTAATAATTAACACATAAAATTAACAGTAACAGTAAAAATTAACACATAAAATTAACAGTAACAGTAAAAATTAACACATAAAATTAACAGTATTTAATATTTCTAACTTTTTACAATATTTCTTCCCCATTCACTTATAATGTCTTCCCACTGCTTATAATATCTATAAAAAAGGGACCAATAATATTTTAATCTATGAAATAAAATTAAATAAGTAAAAAGTGGTAAATATTTAAATATAAATAAAAATAAGTTTTCTTCATTGACAATGAGAAGGATTTAATATATTTCTATTTTAAGTCCACAGTATTTAATATTTCTATAAGGGAAATGTTATCTGTGGTCTGAAAGACGAAGGTATCAGTTCTACTGCTGATTGCGGTAATAAACTAAATGTTCGGTTTTAATAAAGAAGAACTAAAAGGAGGGGTGCTAATGGGGTATTTGCCTACTCACCTCTTAATAGCCCCGAAGCGAAAACGACCGGAAAATGTCGTTCTCATTAGTGGTAAATTATGAGCGACGTGCTGATAACAACACATTGGTGAAATCAATCACTCGAAACGTGCTCGTCATTTCCGACCGAGTAGAAGAGATTCACTATTTTGGCAATTAGCGAGTTTTCCAAAGGTCCGATTTGCATTGGGGAAATCATAAATAATCACAACTGTCGTCCAAGAGATTTGCTGAGATCCTAGAAAATAGAGCTGATCTGCAAATTTTGCTGCTGGGAAGTATCTTCTATTGCAGAAGGGAAGTCTGACGGCTAATGATTGATTAATTGTCACCGACGACGCCTCCAAGTTTTGAAAAATTGCTCTATGCGTTTGTGGACGGAAAAATACCGTTGTCATTTGCAAAAGAATTTGGTTATGAATAGCTCAGTTGGATGATAAATTGCCAACTTTACATAATTATTAATTATTCGATTAATTAATAGTGCGTGCTTTAAAAATGCAGGTATCGGACAATTGCTTTATTAATTTAAGATTAATTTTCTAATCATTTGTATTTAGTGTTAGTTGATATAGATAGATAACGAGTACTTTCTTTATAGACTTTGATTTATTCATGAAATGCGTTGAAATTCATTGACAGAATAGCATGCAAGACAACTCGGATTCAGGGCACTTCGAACACTCCTATTAAAAATGAGTCGAAATGATAGCGATTGTGACACTTGTGTTCTTTTTTTGTGTGATAGCACTTTCTTTCTAGACCCTTATTTCTTCATGAAATGCGTCGAAATTCATTGACAATATAATTTAAGACAACAACGATTTGGTGCACTTCAAACTCTCATGTTAAAAATAAGCCGAAATTATAGCGATTGTGACACTTGTGTTCTCCTTCCCAATAGACATTAAAAAAAAATCTGGGTTAGTTTCATATAGAGCGTTATCTCGCGTCGGCTGCCTTTGGGGACTTTTTCCCATTGAGACACAAATGCAGGCCAGTTTTTTACAACCAGCACCCCCCCTCCCTCTCTCTCTCTCTCTCTCTCACTCCTGAAAATAGAATAGCTCTTTGTTGTGTTGGTGTTTCTATAATTCTTATGTACCTCTTGCGAAATGAGAAATCCAGTACAAAAAAATTGTATTATATTAAATTATTGTAATTGTATTCAATTTAATGTTCAATTGTTCTTGACAGGCATTTGCAACATTTTAAAAGAGCGAGAGATCAGATGCCATCGATTTCTTATCAAAGAAAATACCTCAACCATCCCTTTTCGATAAAATCTAATGAAATGTATTTTTAAGGGAAAATAACAGTAATAATGGTGTTTTAGTTTAGATGTATTATTTAAGATACTTAAGCAACGTGAAGAACCATCCATTATTCATGTTCTTCTATCAAAGTAATGAACTATCTTATCAGAATCTATCGGATTCAGTTTTGATTATGCTAAACAACAGATCATCAAATTCCAATAAAGGAGCCGAAAACATAAAAATACACAATTAAAAACAACATCACAATTTGTACTAGCGAATAATCTTAGTGATTCGCTCGCAAAATCCATTTGTACACGCAAATTTCGGAAAATTATAATTTAAAATAAACCTTTTGACTCGAGCTCTCGGAGAGAAAGGAGATTAATTATAGGAAGCTGTCAAAAAAGAAAAGGGGGAAAAATTTATCCTGAAGGGTTAGACTTGCTTTCGAGTAATCTTTTATTAGAGGTGAATTTCGAAAAATGCTTCTTCCAATTTATTTCCTCTTCATCACTTATATTCATCTAGCACTTTATTTTGTGACTTGTAACTTTTCATGGAAAAAATAAGGTTAGAAATGCGGGGAAACTAAGCTTAAAAAGCCATAAATTTTACAAGAAAAATCTGTATAACAGTAAAAAAGGTCCTATCAAATTTCTTCTGCTTCCAGAACTAAAATTGAGCTCTAAATAAACCAAACTTTATTTGCTTCATAACTTATGAAATGATGTGCCAAATTCAACAATAAAAATAGAAGCTGATAAATTAAATTTTATGGGTTAATAAAATGAAAAAAATTTCATTATTGGAATATCAAAATAAGGTTTGTATTTTTTTAAATCAAAGTTTCAGTAATTCCACCTTTAAAAAAAAAAAAAAAATCAATTTAATTTTTGAATTCGTTTGTTGTCGTTAAATTAGTGTAACAATGCATAACACTCTCTTGTCATAAAAAAAAATGTCCTCTGCAGTCTTTAAGAGCCAGAAAATCCTAAAAGATTTAAATGCTTGAGGGTGGCATATAAGGACCCTTTGAATAATTTTACCACAACAAAGAATTCCCCAAGAGCTCGAACTGTGAATGATGTATTTTACAGTTTTGTTTACTAAACGTTTGGTAGTCAGGGGGTCATCTTTGTGTCTAAATGAAAAATAGTTTGCCCCTTTACACGGTTGTCCCAACTTCTGTCATTGCGCCCCCCATTCATTCCCTTCAAGTCAATCCTGAAAAGACACAAAATGGGGGCCTCACCATTATAGCTCATTTAAGGCTGCAGGTTGGAAAGAAGCAACAGAGCGGAAAAAGTGAAGCGCCTACCTCCAGGTCTAACTTACTGGAGCATAAGAAAGCATGACCATTTGTCACCATCACTACTATCTATCGTGAAGAAGCCCTTGCCCTCCTACTGTCTTTTAGGAAAGGTTTGGTTACATTCAATACCTTTACACTGCTCAGTGGTGGGTAATAAGTTAATTTCATTTTTTTTCACTAGCAATCGCTATAATGGATTCGTTGAGCCAAAATATTGAGCTCTTTATTTGAGTGTTTGCGTAGAGTGGTCATTTATTTATTTTACGATTTGTTTTGTGTTTTTACAATCCTGTTCTAGCTCTTTTACTAACTGATATGTTGGCATAAAAGCTATCCTTTGACACGCAATACGAAAATCAGTAATGACATGGGAAATGACAAAAATCTTTTTCAATAAAAACAGATAGAGGGGTGACGTCGTCGAAACACGAGGACATTAGTCTCATTGTTTTCTTCGTCAACTGGCACCGGTTCAAAATTGAACAGCTTAATGGAAACGCTAATATTAGTCTTTTTTAAACATTTTTATTTACCACGCAACATAAAAGATTGTTTTGGAGGAAAGAAAAGAAAAATTCGATATCTGTCTTTAAATTTATTAGACTCCAAAACATTCTATGTGCAGTCATTCAATTAAATTATCAAAATGTATTGATACAGAAATATATATGTATTCAGTTTTCAATAATGGTATAAAAATATTTTTAAAGAAAGCAAGGCGATCTAAAAATTAAATTTTAACTCTCATTTAAAAGCATAAAGGGTAAATAAAATTCATGCTCTTAGAATAAAGCAAAGGTAATGCATTATTCAGAAGTCAGCATACATCTCAACTCTCAGTATATGGTTTGGGGGTTATCTGAGAGTTACTGTAATACGATCTATTCAAATTGATTAATCATGACGTACGATTTGATTCATTCATCGTTAAAGTGAAGCTGTTCTCAAATGAAATTTATGGGTAAGGCGTTTCACACTTCGACGTGCATCCGATATAGAGCAGTACTTAGAGTTGATTTATTGGATGACTGTTTACCATGAGCTTCTCCGAGGAATTAAGAGGAATTTAATGTAGATTTTTCTTTCTGCTATTGCTAATATTTTTAAGGGCAATATATATTCAAAACCTAATTATATTCGAATCCTGTGAAATTATAGGGAAAATCTCTATGGAGAAGATGTTGTTCATTGCCCATGTATGTTAAGGATACCAATATTGTAACCTCTGATATGTATGGGAACTGTTTCTCTACTTTTTTTTCAACATTAATCAACTCCATCTGATAGTTTTGCAGAAAGGGCTTATCAAGTATAATTTATTCAACTCAGTGATTTTCAAGCTAAACCAAGCACCAGTTATTTTGTTCACAGCTTTTGAAAATTTTATCTTACAATAATATACAACAATATCATTTAAACGTGAGTGAACATCGAAATAAATTAATGTAATCAGTTTTTAAAATTAAATTTGAAATGTTCTTTAGAGATAATCTATGTAGATTAGATTAAAGTTTTACTTTATACTAAGTTTTGCCTGCGATTTTTTTTAATAAATTTGTGAGAAATTAAGATTTAAAAAATAGTAATGTCCCAAAGTTTAAAACTTCCTATCAGGCAGTCAATGGTAAGGGAAAATACTTTTAATAACATAAAGCAGATTATTTGAAAAAGAAGGTTACATTTAGCTGACAAAGGTACAGATGTAAAAAATTTTGAACATCTGTACTATTATCAATAGTACAATGTTATTGCTAATATTAAAAATGGAAATCAAGCCATTCTTCCGAGGGATTTTTCTGAATGATTGCGAGAAAGTAACCACTAGCTTCACTAAAAATGAAAGATAAATCTAGTCCAATAACTAGTCGTTCGGTAATAACTTTTATTATATATGATAAAGAACGGTCTCGCAAATAAATTTCGCCACCAAAACATTACATTTTTAGTTTTAGAAGCAGCTTTGTAGTAGAAAATGAAACTTAATTTTTCACCTCACCAAAATCGTCAAGTTTCAGTCATTATCTATTTAGGATTATTAAAAAGTATAGATAAATCATTGCTCAATAATAAATCATTCACACAAATGTACTAAAATTGCGCATCATGTAATAAAAAGTAAATACTTTCATGTGTGTACTAAATCTTTTCAGGAATCTTTTCAAAAATTTATTTTACCGTTAACAAAGAGGTTAGTTTATTATCTATTTCTGTTACTTATATTTTTGGTGCACCAAAAAATTACTCATGAACCAATTTGTCCTCAAACTAGAAATATCTGAACTCAATACACGTAATCCTTAAACTTTTATAGATCTAATTATAGTTAACAGTGATTAATTAAATTGAAATTGTGATACTGTTACATCTACCAGCTAAATAGTGTGAGACGGGACACTATTTAACACTCTACTGACCATTGGTCAATCATGAAGTCATAATGCAGAACCAGAATATCTTTTAACCAGTTCTTTTGAATTAATTACTTTGAACTCTCACCATTTATCTTTTTGAAAGGAGAGATTAATATTCTTGTTCCTCTTGCTGGCTTCTTCTCAAAAAATGTACATAGCTTGTAAAAGATCATTTTATGTAAAAAAATTTGTTCAAAAAATTTCTAGTTATTCACATTAAATAATTAAAAATACATTTTATTTTTGGACTTATTACCCGTAGTTGTAATTGCTTGATACTTTTTAAAAACAAATTCTGGTACCTTTGCATTGGAAATAAACTTTCGTTTAAGCGAGACAAATCCATTTAAAAAAAAAAATTTAGAATTGAACCTAATAAAATTTGTTAGTAAATATTATAAACACGACTAAATGCAATATTATTTTCAGCCCAATATTACCATATTGAGTGACAAAGTACAACAAAAATACCGCATTTTTACGAGTTTCCGATACCAATTAACATTTTAAAAGCATGTTTTAAAAATAACATTTTGTTAATATCTGTTAACAAAAGTTCTTTCGTTACTTATTTTTATCACGTAATTACATGATAAAAAAAAATTGTTAATAAATATAGTGAAATATTTTCTTTCTATCACAGCCCATTCTAAATATGACCGAGTCAAAATTGAAACCACGTTAAACTCCACGAGCATTTTCACCGCAGCACCCTACCATAATAAGCGTGCTACCGGAATTCAATGTCCCCACAAAATTTTTGAAGTGCAGTCCCCTTTTCACTTCCTGTTATCCGACTTGTCGTGACGAATTTGGGAAGAGGCTCCATGTTGAATGTGGAGCATATGACGTGGTTTTTCTGGGGGGACAGATGGTTGGGATCAGGGGCAAGTGTGAGGGATGATGTTGTTGGAAGACATTCTTCCTCCCCCGGGAGGGAGAGAAGTTTCTATTGCGATTCGGGGTTCTCTATGGGCACGTTTCTTTTGATTCCTCGTCATGCTTCGAAGGGCATGTCATGTATTTCGGCATGGAAAATAAACATGTTTTTTCGGGGTGTGATGCGATAAGCGGTAGGCAGTGGAGAGTTTTATGCTCGATTGTTTGGATAGATAGAATTAGTGCTTTTTCGGAATTTTAGGTGAGGGGCTTTTTAAACGCTTGAAATAAAAATAAACTTTATATTGCTCAATTACATTTAAGTAAATAATAATTAAACATATTTATTTTGATGGAATGTTTATTGAATTTGTTATTTTAATTGAAATGAATGTATTGTTTTTTTTTTAATTATAAATTGGGCAATGGATATGAACGCGAATGAAATAGTTTTTCACGAGTGTAAATAATAAAAGAATAAATAAGGACCTTTCAATTAAGTCTCTCTTAATAAGTAATTTCTATTGAGATGGTTTTTTTCAATGGGGTATTGATTTTGTCGTAATGACTCTCTTGTAACAATGACCATCATATACTCAGTATAAGTTACTTTTTTCTTAATATAACTTGGTGGCCTGACATGAGGATACAATTGATAATAAGTTGGATAACACTGGATTTAATACTAGAAATTTGTTTTCCTATATTTTTATTTCTACGGCTAAATGAGGTTAATGGAAACTATGTCTTCCTTTTAAATTTGTATACATTTACTATTATGGCTTGAAAAGCTAAAGAAGTAAAAATTCGGGAAATGGCATTTTTAGGGTTCAGAAATGGGCAGTGAGTTTCTCGTCCTTCAGCCGGAAAATGTTCCTCACTTTTGGTCATTGTATCTTTTCATGCCATTCCTAACTCGGACAATCTCCCGACTCAATCCATCACTTTGAGCTCCTCCTTTTTTTACTGTTCGCCAGTGGACGAATTCGATATGTCAAAGAATTGAAACCAATCAGACTGTTAAAATCAATTCTTAGGAAACAGTCTCGAGTTTTGGGATTATTTTCTTTTCTTCGAAGATTCATGCTTTTTGAAGATGATTGTAAAGAAACAATTCTTTTGAAAACTTGCTTTTTATTAAACTTCCTTTTAATATTTTGATTCACACATATGGTCAATGGAACGGCTATTAAAGAGTATATTGATTATTTTCTTCATTTAAATGCCTTAATGAAATCATTCTATGATTAATGACCAACTCGAAATTTATTAAAGGGACTTGGTATACCCCTTGTTTTGACACAAAATTAGAAAAATGGCGATATTCCATTTTTTGCGTGTTTATAAACTTTGAAACCTTCTCCTTATTCTGTCAAGTTTTTGAGCTGATCTGATTTCTTTTAATTGTATAAAAGTTATGTTTTTTTTGTTTTTTTTTGGAGAATTCATCATAACTGCAATTACCTCTTCGTTGATTGGTTGGTTGTTTTCAGATTACCTGGTGCCGTCAGCAACACGAGGACTATAATGCGCCGAAACATTTACAAACACCCATGCCTTACACGGGACTCGAACCCGCAACCTCGCAGTCTAAAAGCTAGTGCGATGTTTCGAACGCCCTTTTTCTCACTTCGTGTATTTTGGTAGGTTGTTTTCAGATTATCTGGCGCCGTCAACAACACGAGGGCTATAATGCGCCGAAACGTTCGTCATTTGACAAGCCAACATACATTTAGAAACACCCATGCCTAACATGGGACTCGAACCCGTAACCTCGCGGTCTAGAAGGTAGTACGCTAACCACTATACCGTTTGGTCGGCTTTCGTGTTTTTTTTAAATTATTTCCTTATTTAAAATGTTAAAACTTCAGCAAATATACATGAGATGACTTGGATTTTTTTTTTTAAAGATTTATTTGACTTAACTGAGCATGGATTTTTGAATAAAATGTAAACTTTTTTTTTACAAATTTAAATGTTGAAAAATATCTTTTTTACCGATTTTTATACCTATAGGTATAGTTTTTGTAGTTTTTCTCCAAGACAATTTGACTCATTCTAAATCCTATGCCTAAAAGCTGAGTATATTACTAGGAACGCCCTAATGGTTGGTTGGTTGTTTTCAGATTATCTGGCGCCGTCAGCAACACGAGGGCTATAATGCGCCGAAACATTCGTCATTAGACAAGCCAACATACATTTACAAACACCCATGCCTAACACGGGACTCGAACCCGCAACCTACGCCTAATGAAACAGGAGATAGAATAACTCTTTAATTTTCCAGTGCGCTGTAAGAAAAAAAATCTTGTCTCATAACGCATGTTTACGACTTAGCTCGAGAAGCTCTAGTGACGAAAATTTGAGCTCACTTTCAAGTAATAAATTTGGCAAAAGTCATATTTCGTTCTTTTATTGATCTATTTTAGAAGCAAACTAAACAATTGAATGCGACGTGTCACTGAGTGCCCAACAAATATAAGAACTCGTGAAGATAATCCATTTGAATGAACGGTTTCGTTAGCGAGTCATTACTGAAAAGCCATAAATAGCCACTTGAAGAGCAGATGAGAGCAGTTATTTCGACTTAGCTTTCCTATCTCGTTTGTCCTTGGGGCGACGGGAAACCGATATTTGTAGGCGGCTCAATTTCATTAGCGTCTTCACTATTTAAATGACAGAAGATTTACAAAGTTAACACAGCGGTAGGTCAGACATCTGTTGAACGCGATAAGAATACTGATTGAGATTAGTCAGTCCAAATAACAAGACTTCAAAATTATACACCACCGTATTTATCGGATCTGTAGACAAGCCCTTCTTGTGACTAATAGAACACGGGGATATAAAGATGGTTGGTATGCAAGACCTATTTTTGTGTACTATAACGGATTATCGCTTTACAGTTTAATGTGGAACCACAACGAACTATCATGCCTAACCTACAATTCGAACCCGGAACATTGGATTTGCGAGGTCAAAGCGCTGATCATACTGGCTATCAGGTGGGTGGATTTAAAGACGATTATGATTTTTGTTTATTCCTTAAGTGTACGATTTTTTGTTACTAAAAAATTAGAGATATTAATTGTTTTATTAACTGGTGATTATTTCTTTAAATTTTATTAATGTCAATCTAGATCCTTTTAATATTTCCCAATATTTTATAATTTCCAATATTTCATAGTTTGTAAAAATGGCCATGGATCAATTTCCCAATTCTTTCCATTTACCTTCGCAAATATCAAAAGAAAATTTAAATAACCGGTATACAGTTTAAGGCATTTTTATTTATGACTTCTCGAAAGTAATTTTCTAATTTTCATACGTATTGAAAACTTAAAATTGATCCTAACAACTAAAAGTTAACATGTGTTATTTTAGTATTGATATATTCTAGAAACCGTTATATATAACAAATATTTAAAAAAAAATCCTTATTTGGAAAACCACATCGAAAGTAGCAACAATAGTCAACCCATTTGGATTAATGAGTGAATATATAGTTTTGAAATTAATAGAAATTGTTTAATATATTTGAGTGCATTTTTATTCCTTACACAACTTCTGGCGCAGTATGACACACGTGTGGCCTTGCGCCGTTCAACTCCTACCAACCAACCAACCAAACGGTATAGTGGTTAGCGTGCTAGCTTCTGGACCGCGAGGTTACGGGTTCGAGTCCCGTGTTGGCATGGGTGTTTGTAAATGTATGTTGGCTTGTCTAATGACGAATGTTTCGGCGCATTATAGCCCTCGTGTTGCTGACGACGCCAGATAATCTGAATACAACAAACCAACCAACCAACCTTACACAACTTCTTGCCCTGGACAGGAGAATGACAAGTTGGTACAAACTATCCTTACATCTGAATTAAATTTCTTTTTAAAATTAGCTTGAAATATTTTAAAGTTATTAGCAACATTCATAATAGAAAAATATACAATTTATTAGGAATTCCAAATCGTTGTACTTTGTTTATTGAGGATCAAAATCATACGTGTCTAGTGTAGCAAATGTAATAAAATAATAGGAATTGTTGTCAGATACAATTTTTTTTTACTTCATTACAGTCAATTCATGTAAAAAAATTGTATAGTACGAGTTAGTTATTTGCTATGCCTTTTAACCAGAGGCTGACAAGAAAACCTTACAGGAAGTACATTGGAAAAAATTTTGATCTCTTCAAATATATTCTCAATTATATTAACCACAAACGCATCAAATTATTTTATTTACTTTTACCTTGTATTCTTAAGTAGATGATATACAGGTGAATATCATTTTTGATAATTAACATTTACAGCTTTTGTATATCTTGCAATATAAACTTTAAAAATGTCAAAAGAGTTTATAAACAAATGTCAAAGGGCTTATATGTATGGTTGGAAAGCTGCTTTATTTTAGTTCCAGAACAACCATATTTAAAATATTTAGCATTGGCACTTGTGATTCTCGTATTTAATTGTTTCACAAAGACCACCTGAGGGATGTGTGGTTAGGGCTCTGGTCTCGCGTGCCAATGATACCAGTTCGAATCCCGGACTAAGCATGTATGTACTTAGTAGTTCGGAATCCACGTTCTGCTGTTGGTCCCGGCCTGATTAACCATCATTGTTCATAAAAATAGGTCCCTGACCGTACAAACAAACCAACTTGTTTCACAAGATTGAATACATTTTCCTTATTCTTGTTTCAGGGTTTCTTTAAATTATTATTTTTTTACTTTGGAAGAGATATTTATGAAATGCAACTTCAAATGTGTCTGCCTTTTATTTTATTAAAATCAAGTTTTTATATTTTGCGAAGAAACAGGAAAATAAAAATTATCCAAATATACCATATACCTGATATATAGTTGTTTTTCACTTAAATATTTTAGATTGACAGTTGATTATTGATAAATAAATTTGTGTCCCAGTGAAATGTTTATCTTGCATCAAATACTACTACCACAAAGCCGAGAAAGCAGCAATATATATTTTATTGCAGATTATATCTTATATGTTTATTTTTTATTGAACCATAATATCCGTAGTCAATAGGAAAAAAAAAATTTTAAAGCTTTTTGCGAGATTTTTTAGCATCGTTATATGAAGCCTGGTTAAAGTAGGATTTTATGTTTTTACTTTTCTTTAAAGTCATTCCATTGTGATGCTAGCTTGTTACACTGAGGTGCAGAATACAACTCCAATACTCAAGGTGCAAATTTTGGATGAACTTGGATGTTCACTGGTATTTCGGAATCTACGTTAAACTTAAAGCCTCAGATATTTTGCCAACTTGACGGCTGTGAGGTTAGCGCTCTGGCCTTGCATGCCAAAGGAGCCGGGTTCGAATCCGGGAGTTAGGAATGGATGTTTGTTGGGGTTCGGAATCCATGTTAAGCTGTAGGTCACGGCTGATTAAACGTTATTGTGCACAAAAATAGGTCGTTGAGCGTACCAACCAACCAGATATTTTGATTTGCATGACTTCTTGCTCATAATTTAAAGCTTGACACGATGTTTGTCAATACCATCAAAATATTTATTTTGGTAAAATTTAGCTGAAATGCTTGGCATTTCATCCGGCAAAATATCGGAATGAAATTGTGTTCAAGATATTTTGCATCAGTCAAGAAACCAATACAAAATATATATATAAAAAAAAACCGGTTCAAATTGATTCAATAGTCTCATATTATGATCATAACCTTTCATCATCTCTTCTGGATTTCATCACCTTAGCTACAAAACATTGGAATGAAATTGTGCTTACGATAATCTGGATTATACAGAATACCTATAGAAAAAAAATCCCGTTTCAATTTGGTTCAGCAGATTTCAAATAATGATTATACTTTTTAAAGAGAGAAGGGAATGGTCTTTTGAAAATTTCAAGCAGCCAGTTACCTTCACTTTGTTTCGAAAATCAAGTGTGCAAAATGTTATTCAGATAGAATAAAACTGTAAAGTTCAAGTCCGGGTTGAAAAAGAGATAAAGAGCAAGGCTTTTTGAAGTTTCAAGTAGCCAAAAATTTTCCTCTTGTTTTGAAGATCAATTGGAAGGTAATTGGTGCAAAGATGAAGTGTGCAAAATTTCATCATGGTTGGAATACAGCTGTACATTTACATGTTTTAGTGGAATGTTTTGTTCATAGAAAAATTATAAATACTTCTACTAACTGACCATTCCACAATTTATTTAACCCGTACTGTTTTAATCATTCATGCCAGAGCGGAACAAATGTTGTTTATCGAATGACCAACAGGTGCTTGTTTTGAATCATATTGGTCTTGGATTTCTGTTGTAGTTCGAATTCACTTTGAGCTCCAGATAAACCTTTGTGTACAAAACGTTTAATTGTTTCAAAGAAAATAGCTTATCTTGTTAAGACAACGTAAAAACGTGAAACCAATTTGGTCAAAGGAATTAAATAAAGCTTAAAAAATCAGGCCAAATAAAACTTCCTAAATTGAGCCTGACCTTTTGTTACTCAAAATACTTAACACGCTAAAAGTCGTTTCTCCACTAATTGTGTTCGTTGATGACTTTCGCCTCGAAAGATGGGCCATGAAATAATTAAAATTCCATCTTCGCGAAAGAAAAAACAGTCATTCAACGAATCTTCCTTATTTTTCTGTCGAGAACGGTGTGCACTATAATTTTCAAGCCAGGTGTGTGTTTTAATTGGCCGGCCAGGGATCCTTTAGGACACAATAGGAAGCTTCGTATGATAGGGGTGTGCTCCCTAAGGGAAGCATGGTGATTTATTACCCGCAGTGGTATTATTCATAAATGGTCGTAAATACGAGTCTGTCATGAAAGGGCCCAAATAAACTTACTAAAAGCATTCTGTTTGTTGCCTGGCTGCTGCGACTAGTTTCACTTGGCGCAGCTGCTGCTGGTTTGCAAAGAAGGATCTTTTGGGGACGTTAGAATCCTTTTAAAGGAAGTTTATATAGAAAACGTTGAGCATCTATTTTTTTTTTTTTTTTTTTTTTGTATGCTTTGATTTATCAAACACTGTTTAAATATAGTTGCATCAAACTTCATTGATTTTTTGTATAGTTTTTGCAAAATGTTTGTCAGTCGTGTTATAAATCTATTTTTGTAAACGATCATTCAAAGTTTGATTTTTAAATTACATTATTGTTCCAATCGTCTGAAAGATCAGTTTATAGTTTAATTAAACATTCCCTTGAAAAAAAATATACTAAACAAATGATAGAAGAATCAGGTCAACCTGACGGCTGTGGGTTTAGCGCTCTGGCCTCGCATGCTAAATGTGCCGGATTTGAGTCCTGGGTTAGGCATGGATGTTCGTTGTGGTTCGGAATCCGCGTTAAGCTGTAGGTCCCGGCCTGATTAGCCGTCATTGTGCATAAATGTATGTCGTTGAGCGTACAAACCAACCAACCAACGATAAAAGAATCAGCTACTCCTTTAATTAAAAAATATTTTAAAGGAATCTTAATACCTTAAAACATTCGTAAATGTAAGTGACCCAAATATGGGCACTACACCTAATATTGGGAACTGCTGTAAAAATATTTATTTCATAATTTTGAATGTAGATGACAGTATATCCACGTAAAGCAATGTTAATGAGGTGAAGAAATGCTAAGCGTCTTCCGTTTGTGCAATCAAATGCGATGTAGCAAAGCAACGAAGTGGTATTGAACGTGGATAAAACATTTCTACAAAAATGATTCATAAGCGAGTCCTTTTTATTTAAAGAGATCCTTGTCTTAATTTTGTTTGTTTGTACGCTCAACGACGTATTTTTGTGCACAAAAATAGCTAATAAGGCCGGGACCTACAAATTAACGTGGATTCCGAACCACAGCGAACTTCCATGCCTAACCCAGGATTCGAACCCGCCACCTTTGGCATGCGAATCCAGAGCGCTAACCCCACAGCTATCAGTTTGGCCCTTGTCTTACTATTAATCCCAAATTACGAGAATTAAGATGAGTTCTTTATCCTTCAAATAGTCTTGTCGTGAATTTTGAAATTATGTGTTTGTCCATGACCGTCTATTTTCATTAAAGTATATAATTTTGAAGAGCGCCCGTATTGGATGCAAGGGTTTCAAATCTGAGCATAGGTTCCCAACATAGGCACTGCCCATTATTGCAACTATATTCTCTACTCAATTCTTCAACTACTCAATTTTCGAACCAATTTTCAAATTTGTATCTGCTGAAACAAAAATTATAATAATTAAAATGCGTAGGGGTGCTAATATTTGGATAACTTATCTTATATTTTCATTCTGAAATTATTTGAATAATGGTGTCTGATTTATTGACATCTGAATAAAAAAAAAAACTTTGTCAATTTGCATTCAGGTATTAGTTTCTTATTAAGAAATTTCCATATGTGTTTTTACGTTTGCTAATAATTGAGGAATGTAGCTTAAAATGGTGTTAAAATTAATTTTAGTCTTTTTTTACCTCACCTACATGATTTCACAATTCTTTTTGCTTCAATAAATATTTACCTTCAAACAATCAAGATATTATCAAATGTGGGAAACAAAATTGTATTGATTTAAATGCTACATGAAAAATATGCGTGATTAATACATTTGTCAAAAATATTAGCGTACATTATATATATATATATATATATATATATATATATATATATATATATATATATATATATAATTAAGTTTTGTAAGAAAAATTAGATTTTCATTTTAACAGCCCGAAAAAGTAATTTTTTTTATTTAACGAAAAGTAGTAAATGTCAAAAATTAATAATTTCAGCAGCAAAATACGTATTAAAATAATGTCATTATTAAAAATGTGTATAATAGACATTATTTGAAGCGCTGCATACAGGATATTTTTATAATCTGAAAGCAATTATGCCATTCATTATTTAGACATTAAGTAATTAGGTTTTGAAAAAAAATCATTAGAAAACCTCTAAGTTGAAGGAAACCAATGCAATATTTTTTTTTTGTAATTTTTACTGAATGATATAAACGCATTTACTTATTAAACTTTGTCTAGTTAGCTTTTGTATATCATCTAGTATATAATGAACTCCTTCTGACTCATTTTGAGGCTCTGTTGGAGAGGGTAATTTCGTATTGAAATAGACCCTCTTTGACAGAGGGGACAGCAACAAAGTGCACAATTTTCTTTTCGTCATAACGTCTTTCTTTTCGTTTAACTTTAGTGTCTGTAAATAAAGCTCTTTTTTTCCCGCTTCTTCATTGCTTTTTGTATGAAAGTTAAACTTGAATACACAACACACAATGGGTGTTTCGGTATTTAGATTTTTATTAATAGTTACCACTTTTTTATGTGAGAACATTTAACAGTCCACTTCATTGTTTTGTGTCCCTTAAGTGGTTTATTAATAGGCTTATTTTTTAACTGAAAGGTTGGAAAGTTGAAAAGTTATTATACTCAAAAATAAACTGTGGTTTTGTAATGGGCATGAATTTTCTTTCATCCTACAAGAATATGAGAAGTATATGATTTAAATTTATGCTTTAGTTTTTAATTGTGAAGCACAAACTTTTTAATTATACGCAAAATGAAATAATTTATTTACAAAAACAAAATATTATGGTCTTTGGTACTTTTTACCATGTTTTGTAACAAAAATAAGAAATTTTTTAATTTCAATTATTGCAATATGATTTACTCAAATATATAAAAAAAATTTTACTTCCATTTCGATTGCATGAATGATCTTATTCTCAAAGATCACAATTGTTAGTTCATTTTGATACTTTACTAGTTAAATGCCACATAATTAATATCCTTTTTTAAAAGGGGCAATTTTCAAAGAAGCTGGTAGCAAATTTTAAACAGTGTTCTTAAAGGATTTTTTAATATTTTCAAGTAAATAAGCAAATCTCAATTGGCACAGATTGATCCTAAAATAGAGCTGTTTGATTCTTTAATTTTTTTAGTTAAATCAGAGTAATGTTAAGTTAACACAATAAGATAACATTAAGATTTAATTTTAATGCATTGAAACTAAATATTGCACAATTTTTAGAATTTCTTTGTGTATTAATTCCCCAATTTGTGGAAAAAATTGAATTTTTTAAAATCCTGCATTTTAATTTTAAGAACAGTGCAAATTTGTATACCCTTGACAATATGTAATATATTTGCTTGTAACCTTGGAGCTTTTTCCCATTGATCACGTCTTTCACTATATATAAATTGTTCCGCACGAAAAATGAAAAATCATAAGAATAAATCTAAGAAATAGAAGTAATAAATTCCTACTCGATTTTCAGATGACGAATCCATTTTTTGTACGATCCCCTTCACTCATTAGTAATGCCGTTTTGAAAGCATCTTATTGGCTGAATAACAGTAAACGGGTGGAGTTACGCATTGTGTCCCTCCCTGTCAGACCTCATGTCTCACTTTTGCAGACGTATACGTGTTATTCTGCAGCAACACTGCAGCAGAACTACGCGTATATGTCGTTCAAGACCTCGACTTCCATAAGTGAAGACTTCCATAAATGAAAGTTGAAATTATATTCAGATTTTCTATTAGGTTTCAATGTTGTACCCTGCAATCATGCAAAATTAATGGTTGTTTAAGTTCGTCGAGCAACAGAGAACCGGTTTTTGCGGCTTCCATCAAATATGAATTGAAGGAAAGAGTATTTTTTTTAGTACTTTCATCTCTTTGAGTTTGGGCGAACAGAATTTTAATCAAGACTTGCATACTCATTGTCTTGGCGTTTGATGGGTCAAGTTTGTTGTGTTAAACATGTTTTATCGTTCTTCGCACTCAGTTAAAATCGAATCCACCTCTTGTGAGTTCTAAGTAATTTACTTATTTTCTCGTCTTGCTTGATCTGTGGGCACTTTTCATTTTGCTATTTTATGCTAACTCTTAACTGAGGTCGAAATCAAAATTGTTTCTTACAAATTATTTGAGAAATGGCTTCAATATAACAATTTCTGCTTATGTATTTTAATTGTTGTTAATCTATTAGTAATCAAAATTACTAAAAATAAATTCTGGAAAACTTTTTCATTTGAAATAACTTTATAATGATTCACAAATTCCATTACAATGTGCTATATTTTACACCTATTTATAAGCCCAATAAACTTATAACAATTTATTTGTAATTGCATGTTTTCAATATGAATTGAGAATAAATATGTAGAATTTATAAATAAACCCACTATTTAGGAATGTCGAATGTCAATAACAATACTGTATCACTAATTTTAATCAAGCTTCTTCAAAATAATTTTTCATATTGTTACTGATAATACTATTCATGATAAACTAATGGAAAGTGTCTATGAAAAGACGATAAATTATTTAAAAGTTTAATTTAATAATGAATTTATAGTTTCAACAATTTAACTGTAATTGTATATTTTCACCAACAACTTAGAATGATTATGCAAAATATATAAAAATCAGCCCTTATGAAATTAAATCCGTTATTTAGAAATATCGAATGCCATTTAAAATATTGCATCATTAACTTTAGTCAAGCTTCTTCAAAATAATTGTTCATATTGGTACTAAGACTCAGTCATACGTTATTGGTAATAAACCAATTGGATATGTGTTTATGAATACACAATGGATCTGTATATGAAAACACAATCAGTAATTTGAAAGTTTAATTTTCATTCGAAAACTTTCATTTAATCAATGAAGTTAAATGATGAAATGCATTAAAAAATGTTGGCAATGTTAAAAAGAGTGTGAAAAGGATATTTCTTTGAGATTCCCATTTCAAATGAGAAACCGCCTTAATTTCATAATTAGCATAAAATAGCAATAAAATCTATTCTATCATCTTTCTATGAATACTTTTTAAAGACCCTAGCTTTTGTTAATCTTTCTTAATCAATTTACTGATTTTTTTAAAATTTGCCATTCGGGCCTCAATTCATCTCAAGTTTCATCCGTATTTAGTCTTGGACTTTTAATTTCAAAAAACTTATAATTAAAAAGTGTTTTCTCTGACTACTTATAGGAGCATTTCAAATTGTGTATAAAAATATTAAATAACGCTTTGTTATTAAATACAATAATAAGTACACATTGGTTAAAAATTGATCTGATTATTAACAACCAACATTTAATTAAACATTCATACAGTTACACTTAATTGTCTACATTCAAATTGTCTAATTTAATTATTTAATAATATTTTTATATATAAACAATATTAATGTTTTAACTTAAGAAGTCAAAAAATGAACTTTATTATTTCTCAAGTCCTCCTTTTAAGTACTACTTTAAATTGTGTTTGTTGTATTACTAATACTACAATAAAAAGGGTTGCTTTTTTTCAAACTTAAGCGAGATTAACTAATTAAGATTATTCAATGAAACGTTTTCGGTATCCTATTGGTGTTTGATGTTTCATAATACTCATTATTTCTTTTTGTGTTATTAACTGTACAAAAGAATACGATTTTTTTTCTGTATTAAAGGTAATTAAAAGTATTCACTTTCAAATTTTTGTGACTGATGAGAACTGAATATAATATTTAAACTGTGTTCCATTTTAGGGGCAACTGAAAATGATAATTTTAAATTTTGTTCCTAATTACTATTCTTTAATGAAAAAATAAGAAAAGAAGAGGTCCTCCAGTTTTCACTATTAACCTAAGAAATCATGTTTTTATTTTATGTGTATCATTGTATAGGAGTAAAGGGTTATGTTGTATCTGATTCTCTTTGAACATATATTTTTATTAAGACTTGCATAGTATTTTTTTTATACATTTTTCATTTAAATATAGAGAGAAAATCTATTTAATTTATAGGATATTATTTGAAATTGAAATAATATGATAGCCTTTTTAACATGTTCATAGTATTAATAATAATTTTAGAAATAATACGTAAATAATAATAAAAAAATTGCAATGCGTTCCACGCTTAACGTTTCCCATTGTCGAATAATTTGTTGAATTAATAAATAAATCTGTATTCAATATTCATCTAACTTAATACATTTATTAAAAACAATTTCCATAAAAAGAAAAAATTAAAATTTTAAATTCATATTTACTACATTAAAAATAAGTTTTCAAATAGCCTAACTATGTATCTAAAAATGCAGAAAAACGAATCCAAAAAATTAAATTAAAACATTTTCATCAAAAGAGAAACATATTTATAAATATATAATTGTCATTCTTTTTAAATTACAAGATCTTTATTTACTTTCGTATAGAGAAAAAGTAATTTTTGATTATCTTGGTAAATATATCAAGGTTCAAAATAAGTGGTGCCATCTACCGACGAGTAAATACACTTTTCGTTAATACAACCAGCAAAAATTTTTAGCTGTTGTAAACTTCTTCATTTGTGTTGTTTTAAATTCCAATTAAGATTGACTTTTAAATTTCATTTTTTTATATAATTAACATGCATTTAAATGATTTAAATTTGATATGTTTTATCAGTGTGAATCTTGTGTTGGGATGATTGAAAATATATTTCTAAAAGGTGGAGAAACACAATTTAAAAAACGTATGCCATAAAAGGAGGGGAAAAACTAATTTAAAAAACCATATGCCATTCATTAACTCCTATTTTCTTATTCTTTCAAATGAAATACAATATTTTTTGCTTTTATATTTAACTGAAAAAATCGTATGTCCTTGCTTTTTATTAATTATTAAATATATAAATAATTCAAATGGAAGCTATTGAATACCTTACTCCGTATTAGTTCTGAAAATAAATGATTTCTTTAAAAGGGATATGTTTTAGAAAATATATATTTTGTAAGAGATATATCATAATTAAAGAAAATTTCAATCAATTGTTTAAAATTGAGAAGTTCTCTGGCAAGACAAAGTTATTTTACAATCAATTTCAAAAAGATAAGGACATAAAATAATGATTATAATATATATATTTGAAATATAACAATTAATGACTGTTTCTTAGCATGTAGAATTTGAATAATGTTTCTTAGCAATTGGGTGAATAGCATAATCGAAAAAATTACACAGATGATTTGTCTTTTTATAAAATGCTAATTTTTAATGCATTTAGTCTATTTTTGAAATCTATTTTCGAGTCTATTTTTGAAATCTATTTTCGAGCCTACTTTTGAAATTGGCATCTTTTCCTTACATACATAGTTCCGTAATTTTAAATTTAGCTCTGTAATTTTAAATGTAATTTTGTAATTTTAAATGTAGTTTTGTAATTTTAAATGTAGTTCTGTAATTTTAAATATAGTTCTGCAATTTTAAATATAGTTCTGCAATTTAAAATATAGTTCTGCAATTTAAAATATAGTTCTGTAATTTAAAATATTGTTCTGAAAATTAAAATATAGTTCTGTAATTTTAAATATAGTTCTGTAATTTTAAATATAGTTCTGTAATTTTAAATATAGTTCTGTAATTTTAAATATAGTTCTGTAATTTTAAATATAGTTCTGTAATTTTAAATTTAGATCTGCAATTTTAAATTTAGATCTGTAATTTTAAATTTAGTTCTGTAATTTTAAATATAGTTCTGTAATTTTAAATTTAGTTCTGTAATTTTAAATATAGTTCTGTAATTTTAAATATAGTTCTGTAATTTCAAAAATAGTTCTGTAATTTTAAATTATAGTTCTGTAATTTTAAATTATAGTTCTGTAATTTTAAATTATAGTTCTGTAATTTTAAATTATAGTTCTGTAATTTTAAATTATAGTTCTGTAATTTTAAATTATAGTTCTGTAATTTTAAATTATAGTTCTGTAATTTTAAATTATAGTTCTGTAATTTTAAATTATAGTACTGCAAATTAAATATTGTTCTGTAATTTTAAATATAGTTCTGTAATTTTAAATATAGTACTGTAATTTTAAATATAGTACTGTAATTTTAAATATAGTACTGTAATTTTAAATATAGTACTGTAATTTTAAATATAGTACTGTAATTTTAAATATAGTACTGTAATTTTAAATATAGTACTGTAATTTTAAATATAGTACTGTAATTTTAAATATAGTAATGTAATTTTAAATATAGTTTTGTAATTTTAAATATAGTTTTGTAATTTTAAATATAGTTTTGTAATTTTAAATATAGTTTTGTAATTTTAAATATAGTTTTGTAATTTTTAATATAGTTCTCTAATTTTAAATATAGTTCTGTAATTTTAAATATAGTTCTTTAATTTTAAATATAGTTCTGTAATTTAAAACATAGTTCTTTAATTTTAAATATAGTTCTGTAATTTTAAATATAGTTCTCTCATTTTAAATATTTTTCTATAATTTTAAATATAATTTTGTAATTTTAAATATAATTCTGTAATTTTAAATATAATTCTGTAATTTTAAATATAATTCTGTAATTTTAAATATAATTCTGTAATTTTAAATATAATTGTGTAATTTAAAATATTATTCTGTAATTTTAAATAAAGCTCTGTTATAGTATTTGCAAAAAATTGAAGCTTAAAAACAACTGTTTACCATCCAAAAGTTTGAATATATTTCAAAATCAGTGTTGTCTGTGCTCAATTATATTAATTTAGATCAATTACGATACAAAATTATTTACCATAGGTACTTTGTTAGATGTATGTACCAAAGTATTAGTACCAAATTTAAATAGAGTGACACACACAAGCACTTTTAATAGATAAATTTATTTGAAAAAAAAAAGTATTTTAAATTGTTTTATCAAATATGCTATGTATTTTGCTGAATTGCACATGAAAATAAGGAAATAGTAATACTAGAAATTACATGAAATAAAATTGATAAAAAAGCAACTTTGAATTATCTTATATATAGGGTGGTCAGTATAAATAAAGAAGGCCCCAGATTATTTTCAAAACCTAAGTTTGGAATGAATCATTAGAATTACGTTTAACAATGTGAAACGCAGGGCCTCTTTTTCGCTGACCACCCTGTATTATTTTATATTATTATTATACACTTGCACCGTCAAGTATTCAAGTAAAAACACTGATACTAAATTAATTTTTGCTTTGATCAAATAATTTTATTCTTCAGTGATATTCATTGCACCTAATAGTATTTATTAAATTAATCTGATTGAATGAAGACTGGTGATTATAATATAATATAAAATAAAATAAAGTTGATTGATAGAAACCAATATTGGGATATGCCTTTAAAAATTATTGACATTTTAGATTTAAAAGAAGGCAAAAGCTATTGCTAATAAAAATCTTCTCAAATGGCTATTTCTACTAAATTTAATAAATTTTAGTTTAAAATATTGAACCGCTTGTTTATTTCAACTTAATTTTCGTTTTGGTAAAAATGTTACATATTTAAATTAGTCAAAGAAAAGTTAATCATTTTATTGCAATTTCTGAAGTCTTTTCAAATTACAGATATATGTGAATTAATGGTATAAGTATTATTAAATTTAGTAGAAAAGCCACTTGGGAATTTTTTAATGCAAAAGTATAAGCCTGCTTTTAAAGATAATGTCTATAATATTTAAAGGCACATCATAATATCGGTTTTCATCTTATTAAAATTGGCCTTATATTTATAGTTGAACAATCGTTGTATCTTTTCTATCGGGTCCCTTTTAGACTTCTGATTAGAAATGCTAGTTGTGCGTTTTCAATCAATTTCATTGGAATTTTTAGTTTAAAAAATTGGTACATGCAGGACTAATTGCAAGAAACAAGACGAATGGAAAATAAATTAGTCCTTAGCAAAGAATCTGCAATACATTTGAAACTAAGGTGATATTAAGTAATCCAGATACTTTTATTCAGTTTTCTTTTCATCCAAAACGTAATAAAATAATGAAAATTAAAATTTAAAAATAGCTTAAAGTTAGTAAATTAGTATTATAAGTCAAAATATCAAATACGTACAAAATTCAATTAAAGGTGCCTGAAAGATATGATTAGTATATTTTATTAGCATCAAAACACTTAGAGTAGGTGTTTGAATAAATAGATAGTTGGTAGCATGGAATCGTATGCCTTTGTTCTACTAATTGAAATACAGCAAAGTGCTCCTTTGCATTATTATTTTTTTTTTTGCAGTTTTATCATTTACAACTTCTTAAATTCAATTAATTATTAAGAGAATTCCCTCTTTCTATTATTTATGTCAAATAAAAAAGGAAGTTACATCTGGAAAACAGATTTATATTCTAAGATCGTATCTCAATGTGCCTACAACCTCCTTACTACTCAATAACATACCTGAAATAATCCGATTATTAAGCGTTGATCTCGGTGTTTTAGTATAGAATTTTTAAAAGCGTAAATTGGGGAGTATAGAATTTCTTACTCATCCTTAAAGATCACTTCATTAATTTCTTATTATAATTAAAAACTCCTAAACAACATATAAAAAGTAAAATTCACAGAAGTTATTTAATAGGGATTTAGTTATGATACAGACAGTGAATTCCATATAGTTTTGTGCATATTTAATGTAATAAAAGTTTGATTTAACCTTAGAAACTTGTCAGTTATTTTTATTTTATTATTATGGGCACCATATTTTTTATATTTGTTTAAAAAAAATTTGATTGTACAAATACATATGAATAAAATTGTGTTAATAAATATTAGCCATATTATACACTTAAGAGTAAATGAGAAAACAAGATAACTCTAAATTCACTTCTAAATTCAATACTAAATAAGTAAAACAATTTTATAATTATTCAACGTTATTTATTGTAAATATTTGTTTTGAAATGAATTAATACAGTTTAAAGCAATATCATGTTTAGAATAAATATGTAATACCAAGTAAAAGTTTATATAGGAAATCATAACATATTAGTTGAGTTTTTTTTTTTTTTTTTTTTACATATATAGTCTTCTCTTTCAGATGCTTATTGAGATTTACAATAGTAAATTTAAAAAAAAAAAAAAAAAAAAAAAAAAAAAAAAACTTGTTCTATCACATCTTGTACAAATATGGCTTAATTTTAAACATTATAAATTATCCCAACTGTCGTTAGAAATTAAAAGTGAACATTTGTATATAGAATACAAATCAATTTTGTGTTTTAATACATGAGTAATAACTTTTCATTCTGTTTAATTTACAATGGATTTATGAGCAACTTATGTACTCCAATTCTCCAAGCGATGTTTCTGAAATGTTCTTTGCCACTGATCCATAGCTTGTTATACAATAGGAGACAATGTAATTAAACAGTGCATAGTATTTAGTATATAGTAACAATAAGTAGTAACAGTACATAGTATTAATCTTTCTGAAATAACACGAGCGGGCATATTTCAATTTAAACACTAATTTCTTTATGTACTTTCAAGTAGTTATTTTTTTTTTATTTTTTTATTTAGCTAATAGTTAATCTTGGTACATAAGCAAAATAATTAAAAATAGACTGATTATGATGAATTATTATATATATATTTTACATGGTAATGAGTAATTATGAAGAAATACCAGTCTTATATCATGGTAGTGATGAATTTCATTGATTCTTATTAAATAATTTAGAACTGCAAAATACTTTCAAACACTAATTTTTTAAAGTCAGCTAAATCAGTCTTGATACATAAATGCTAATTGAAAAACTTAAACTATTATTGTTTATAAGTAGTTTTAATCAACCGTTATTGAGTTCTTAGAAAAAATAAAATGGGACATATTTTGTTTTCGAATTATTATAGATTAATTCATTTAATTAAATTACAAGTTTAAAACAATACGGTATAAATTTTACATGCTCTAAATATGGTTTTGTAAATATGTGCATATATTAGAAATTATAGAATTTAGTTTTTTGATCAATGACCTGGTATAAATATTTTTAAAAATAAGATTTTTTTAACACCAAACCAATGCTACAAGATTTTTGTTCATAAATTCATGAAATATCAATGTTCAACTGGAATATTAGTTATAATACAATAAGCCTGATTAAAATGTAAATAACAATCTTTAAAAGGAAAAAATAATCTTAATTGGAAATAAAAATTCAATCAAATAAAAATAATTATCTTTATTTAAAGTCAAAGTAAAGATTAATATATTTTTTTATTCCATTTAAAATATGTTTGTTGACTATTATCAAACACAAATATATTGATTCCTAGGCTTAAAATATGTAATGTTTCAGCAATTTCATAATTTATTTAATTGAAAAATTCACCCTTGCTAGTTAAAAATAATTCGAAATCATTAAATTTTTCGAAATCACTAACTTATGAAATGTGGTTCGTAAGATTTCTTAGGTTATTTTACTTATGTTCATTTGTCTCATCTGATTCAATAAATAATTATTTTATTTTCAAACAATTAAATTTCAGTTATGTATTAGAATTTCAATTATCGACACTAAATTTGAATAAATTCCCTGACTTTCATCTATTACTGTATTGCATTGTGATTAGTGTTTAGTGTAGATTGAATTACATTTTTAACATCCTTTAAAAAAAATTTATTATTTAAAATTAATATGGCTCCCTTTCCAATGTCTATTTTGAAACCATATTTTACAAACAAGGTTCTAAAATAAGAAATTTAAGTCGCTATAATTAATCATAAGATAACGATAATTTATCAGGGTATGTTTCAATATCTTAAAGTTAATAAGTGGGGTATATCTACTTCGGATAGATAGCACATCTTTGGATGGTATGTCTCGCATGAAAAAGATAGTATGTCTGAAAAAATAATTTTTTGTTGCGTTTTTTATACTTTAAAAATTCCACAGTTGTCAAATTCCAAAATACATTCTTTAAAGTTCTACGTATACTGCCACAGAAGTAAATTAACGTCACTTCCCAGTAATCATTGAACTTTATTATGTTGGGTAATAAAAATTAAATGGACTAAAGGCTTTTGTCACGAACGAACAGGTGGGAAATTGTAATACAGTTGATGGAAAATCATTCAATCACTAGAGCAGTTTTATTGCATTCAAGTTAGCAGTGTCTTTTCATGTATTCCCGTTTATCTCTTCTTTTTCACTTCCTTTTATTCTTTCCTACAGTCTGAGTTAAATAGCTGGTCATTTGTAAAATATATTTAAAATTCATTTTATAAAATGCGTCTAATTTATAAGATATATTTTAATTGCAAACTATTTGCTAAATACATGAAACAGTTAAGAGGATATTATTTAGAAAATACAGTACTTAACTTAGATGGTACATAAAAGTATAAAATGAATTTCCATTAAATGAATTATTTTTATTTGATATAATAAAAAACGTGTGTTTATGACTTCAGCATTAACAAATTTCTTTGGTTGGCGTATTAAAAATCTAGGGGGATGAGTGCAATAATAATAGTATTGGAAGGCTAAATAAACTATACCAAATGCACTGAGTTTCAAAGCAATGCCTACATTTGGGAAATGCTCTTTGTTGACCGATAAAGGTAAAAAACAAATCTAACCGGAGAAACAAATCGACTCTGCATCAGAAACTGTGACAAAACGATCAAACAAAGAGGCTGCAGAAAAAGGGCAGCACAACAGAAAGCTCTCAGTGGAGAAGTGACATGTCCTCCCAATGGGTTCAAGGGAATACCTCCTTGGTACTTTTCACTGATTGGATGTCATTCATCAGACGGGATCGATTCTTGCTGGAACATATTGCATTGTTTCTTTTTGTTTCTTTTGGGATTGAGCTTGGTGGGTCTTGTTTTGGTCAGCGCCTATTTTATTCTTTTTGAGGTTTTGACTGGGTCGATTTGTGTAACCCCTATTATGTTTTTTTTTTGTTTTTTTTTGTTGTTTTTTATCAAAGCTAAAATAAGAACACGCTTCTATTTCACCAGCAGGATTTGTAAGGCACTGGGTGTTTACGCGCTTGCATATATCACTCCTCACGCACACTGGTACGGTTTTCCATGCGAGTGAATTTGTGTAAGCCTTTGTGTAAACCCTACCAAGTGGTGAAGCGAAACCATTACATGGGTTTTTCCATTGCATGGATGCTTCAATAGCATGGTTGGTAAGGCGCTTGGGTTTTACGCTGGATTTTGGATTTTCGAGTTAACATGAAATTTTTTGAAATTTTACATGAAAAATTTTACGAAAAGATAAAATTGAGGATGAGAAGGTATTCCGAATTGAAATTGTAGTTCTCGGAGCAGCTAATATACATTAAAACTAGTACCTCCATTTGATTTGCAACGATTGTGCTCTGCGCAACGATTGAGTCAAAACATTTGCATGTCACATCAAACTTATCTACTTCAACTTTTATTTCCACTTTTTTAATTTTAATTATCCTATATGTAATATAGGGTAATGAAAGTATTGGATTCGCTCAATTTTTTTTATATCTTACGAAACGATTACTTAACGATTTCGATCGAAATCGCTGTGGTAATGCTTTTTTAGATGTTATAATCATCCCCACCTATGAAATTTTCATAGAAATGCGATAAAGGCGTAAAAAATTAAACTCATGCTTTTAACATAGTTATTTTTCCAATCAAAGACTGTTTATCCTTTCACAGGTAGCACAGCATACGGCCAATGTCAGAAACAGGGGTTCTAAAAGATTGGTCAATCCTGGCTCCTGGATTTTAAAAAAAATAATTTCAAAACCATTACAAAAGATATTTTTTACCACTCCATCTTTTCTTATAAAAATATATATTCAGTTTTAAAACTCTTCATCAACATTTCAAAACTTCCAATATATTTTATCCAACACTGGGCAAGATTGACAAGATCAGTAACAACGGCCAGTCTAAAAAGGATCACATTGAGATGGAACAGTGCCGAATTATATTGGCCAGCGTATTTGTGCTTCTGTGGCTTCACAAGAGAGGATAATGCAATATTTATCGAAAATCATATCACCCATTTCGAAATTCTGAAGGTTTTTTTTAGGTTTAATAATTATCGCCAAAATGCCCATTATTTAAAAAAAATAAAAAATTATAGAAATATGAAAACGCTAAATTACACAATTATTGGCAAATATAATGCAGTGTAAATAGCATAATGCATCTAGTTTCAAGTACAATTGAAAGTTGTACGATGCTCCACTCCCCTAGATATATCCTCGAATAAAGCGAAGCAAAAAAATCCTCTCCTAGATTTCCCGCAACCTATATCCCTCTTAATATCCGATCACGTATCAACGACCGTCTTTCGCCAATGAACGAAACATTTAATAGACCAGTCACGGTAGGATCTACGTGAGTAGGGAGATTCAGGTATTATTCACGCCCGACCTATCTTCAACAGACTTAATTCATAGTCCCTGGATAGTAAAGAGGAGCTAAATTCACTTGAGGTCGGAGTAAAGTTTTCGGAATGGGAAAGTGAAGAAGCTTAGTTTGAAACTTGAGTGTTAGATTTTCAATAAGCTTATGATGAGTAGGCCTATATGAGAGCTTTCAGATATTCTCTTCTAAATTTTCAAGAGCTGAGTTGTAAACAAATTATTTAATACTCGAATGTGTGTATGCATATTGATTGCGTTTATAATTTATTTCGGAAAAATTCAGTGAATGTTAGAGTTAAAAGACTTTGATGTGTTCTTAAATACACACACAAAAGTATTTGTATTTACATTGGCATATAACATTTCATATTACAAGTCTTATGATTGTCAGCACATAGAAATCCACAAACAAACAAAAGTATATCTTTATACAACTATAGAAAAATTCAAAAACTTATACTACATAATATCCTTTTTAAAAAACAGTCATGAAAATAATTAGAGGTAATAAATAACATCTTTTTTAGACAATATTAAAGATTTTCATAATAAATCATAAATACCTATAGAATTTACCAAAAACATATTTTAAACAAAAAACTGCGTAAATAAAATGTGACGCTGAGCATGACTGAATTAACTTACTATGATGACTTTTAATTTTTGACTTTCATTATCCGTGAACAATGTTTTCTTAATAAGGCATAAACTACTGAACGCTATCTTTGACCTGTAAAACGAGAAATCATATATTACTTTCAAGAAATGCTTGCACATCGTGCAATGTGTAGGAAAGAAATGAAAACAAAACCTAGAAAATTAAAGTAAAACTTGATAAAGTTCCATCCGAATCTATACAAGCGAACACTTAATGTACAACGGAATTCTCTGAAAGACCTTAACAAACATGGATTTCATTAGCGGAATTCAATCTTGCATTCCAAACATTCCAAATAAAGGCTTTGAGTTTCAGAGATATAATGAACATTGATTCACAACATTCCTTTCGCATTTGTATGGCGGGATGTACAGAGGTTATGCTTAGGAATTGCATCTACCCCCATAGGTATTGATACTGTTTCTCTACACTTTCAATCGTTTTTCTATCTTTTAATCAGTATTTTTTTCTTTTGTCTTATTGGGAAGGATTGCAATTAAGATTTTTTATTCATTGGAACTATTTAATTAACTAAGCCATGGGGAGATTTTATTTTTTGTTTACAATTGAACTAGCATTGATTCAATTAAAGATATTTCATAGAAATTAAGGGAACTTTATAAACAATTTTTCATGTATATTTGCACGGCAACACTTTTGCAAACTTATTACAAATAATTTATTATTAAATGTACAAGCATTAAAGTTGTAATATCATAACATTGCATTTGTTTAACAAGTTTAAATTTGGGTTAGATTGTATATACAAACCGAATTGTCATATGATATAGTGTCAAACTAGGTTTAGATTTTGAGCTTCTCGCATGGTGCCCATTTATAATTTTTTAATTTTATTTTATGTAGATGTGTAACTGTAGCTAATTATTCGCAATATTAAATAAGAAATATTTATTATATGATTATATATAACTACTCTCTATAAAATTAAAATATTGTTATTTTGGCTCTTTATTTTATATGTACGTTTAAAATGATTGATTCACATAATACATCTTTGTAAATCAAACGATTCAAATGCACCAGGTATTTCACATAATATTATGCAAAAGCACTCAGAAAAGTGTCATAAAAACTAATAGGTTTAATTACATTACTAATATGTAAATACGAATTGATAAGTCTAATATTATTGAAAAATTTGATACTTTTAATAATTTAACATAAATGAAAAATGAATTGATATTTAAAAAGAAATTAAATGTTCTACAAATTTCAGATTTCTTCCATGCGCTTTTGATTTAACAATACAGATTAATTTTTACACTTTCATGGGAATTGGGCATTAGATTTCCAAATGTTAATAACTGTTACACAGAATAACATTTTGGTTTGGGAACAAACCAACAAAAGCCGAGGTTTTTCTTCTAATTTAATAAGAAAATCGTAAGTTTTCTTTCGCTCACGTGACCCCGAAGTGATCTCTGTCAAGTTGCCATTTTTGGAAAGGACATTAATGACCAAAAGGGAATCAATCTGAATATTCCGAAGTGGAATCCAAAAAAGATTAGAAAGATTTATCAACTGTCATCTAGTGATAAGATGAAAAGCGTGTAATTTGGTTTGGAATGTCGAGCTTACGGGTGTTCCAACTGTCATCGAAATCTTCTGAGCTCTCAAAGAACAGGCTGAACATGCGAATGGAAACAATCTTAGGGGAAGATGGTGGGGCGTCACGAATGATTCATGACGGCGAGCTGTACACTCAGGGGAAAACTTTCCAATTCAATATCTCTATTTCTAGATGATGTTTTTTCATTCCAATTTTATAGGGGGGTCGTTTGTTCGAATGTTTAGTCCTGTCCGAGGAAGAAGTATAAAAACTATAAAATCTCCAACGAGACTAAATTGAAATAAACTATTTTTCACAAGTAATAATTGGCCAAAAGTGCCATATACATTGATATTAAATGTAAGAATGTTATTGAGAATTTTGTCAAAATTGCAATTTGTACTTGTCAAATTAAGCTGTAGTAAAGTACAACTACTTATAAAATATGTAAGGACGTCAACTCTAGGTTATTTTCATAATGTTGTCCTTTTAATTAATATAGCATTTAATGTTTACTTAACACTTTAAATTTACGTTTAAATAACAATAAAAAATTTTGAAAATAATGAGCTTTTAATTTAAAACCACCCTTGGTAAAATGTTTAAATTTAAACTAAGATTTTATCACAGTTTGTGGTTTCTAAAATAAATGTCATTAAATAACAGTAACACTTTTAAAATGTGTATCCTTAAATGTGATCGTCAAACACATTCATTCACTTTCGTGTTTTCTACAAGTCAATTTTATTCCAAATAACATATATGAAACAAGATAATTGATGTATTGAACTATAAACCATGTCGATGTAAAAGTACATTTGTTTGAATAATACTGCCCTGAAAAGGATTGTTCTGGACGCTACATTACACAGGACATCTTTCTTTTTTCCTGAAGGAACGTCTTTCAAAATTCACTTTATTATGCTACTGAATAGAAATGCTGTCCGTTCTTGGATTAAATCTGGTTAATCATCCTACAAAAAAAAGTTAAGGTGATAAGAAAACAAAATTCAAATAATTTATATACATTTTTGGCTGTGGAACATATCATTGTTTATACCCATATTATTGCCCTTGTGCCGTTAAACTCCAACCAACCAACCAACCAACCAACCACTAGCTTTAAAGTTCTTAAAAACAATCGATTGTTAAATCAGTTTTCGCATTTTTCTACCAATGTTTTGCCCATTAGGTTTAGATTTCCGTTAGTTATGTGCAAAACCAATCAGAATAACCTCTTTTGAAATCTTATATCTATATTAATTGTTTAACGCAGTGCTTTCGATTTAAAAGTGCTCCACTCTTTTGTTAACAAGTTTTGAAAGGAGAAACAGATTTGAAGTGTGTAATTTTTAGATGATCCCTTTAAGTCGTTCCTTGTCGGCAGGTTCAAGAGGAGGAAAATAGGTTAGCCTAGGGCAGAAAAATTACATTGAATAGAGGGAAGCAAGAAAAATTAGATGAAAGCTATATAACTGATGGGAAATAATAATTTTTTTCCAAATATTTTTAATCAATGCTTTGTATTACAAGTAACATTTCTAGTTTCTATTAAGTATTTCAATTTGCTTTTTATTTTAATATGATAACGAACACTTTTTTGGTTTTTATACCAAGCAGAAACATTGCAGAAAACATTGTAAGTGATATAATAAATAATATACCTGGATAGTCTAATAATTTTTAGCAAACTATGTATTTACACATTAGTTTCGCACCTAATCTAATGATTATTTTATAAAGTGCCTTTCATTTTGATTATAGTTTATTTCTCGCCACGCTTAACATAAAATCTAAATGTGAGTTTTTTAACTCACTCTGCTACGTGTTGCGGATGAGCTACATAAAAATGTCATAATTATTTCTTGTTCTTAAATGATATACTAAATAATAAACATTTACGAATTTCACTAAAATCTGGTTGTAAATAAAATAAGCTCAGAAAGCAACAAATATTAAAAGGAAATTTATTCAATTTTGCTTTTTCCATCTATTAAATTAGAATTTGTGACTGTTTATAAGCATGTAGTATATATATGAAAAAAAACCTCTCTAGTAGAGTGAACGCTCTCCATACAAAACAGAAAGTTCTCCCACTTGGATTGCCACCAGAAGAGGACAAGAAGATGATTCCAGTTTTTGTGCTCTACATCTACCCTGTAGATCCGAATTTGTGGCACAGTGCATAACAAATTCGGTTCTAGAGAGGTTCGTGTGGGGCACGCGATACCTGTGAGATGGGAAGCCAGCACCTCAAGCATCTGGAGGACACATCTGTTTAACATTCCAAAATTCAATTCAAACCTTTTCTTAACTAACCTTCATGTCATCAGTTGGTTTTGCTAAGTTTTGTATTGCAGCTTTAAACTACTTAATCATATGTTCTTTTAGCTTTCAAACTACTTAATCATATGTTCTTTTATCTTTAGGCCTTCTAACATATTTTCCCTTTCTTTGAAGATTCGTTATCATAATTTTTTTGAATTTGTATTTGATACCAACACTATATTTTCATTTGGATTATCCTTATATAATACAAATTGAAATAACAAAAAACAATACCTTAACTTATTCCAATTTATATTTAAGTATAAGTCCTTATTCCGGGTACGAGATGCTATTTATGTATAAATAGTTCCATTTTGCCTTTATTTGTAGATTCCTTATCATAATTTTTTCAATTTGTATTTGATACCATTAGTATGTTTCCATTTGGATTATCCTTATATAATTCAAATTGAAAGAACCAATACCATAACTTATTCCAATTCATATTATAGTATAAGTCCTTATTTCGTTTTTATACATAAATAGAGTTACTATTTATGTATAAATAGTCCTGAAAAAAAAATCTTTTTCTATAAATAAGCAAAAAAATAAAATCTAAAATCGGTGTGATTGAAATACAAGGAATAAAATTTCTCCCAGTCCAAAAAGAACATGTTGAATGTTTTGTTAAACGGCGTTTCTGTTCGAGATAGAATGAACATAACAGACTTTTTCGCAGATAGCGTGTCAAAGGTGCTCTCCTGGCACATTTGTATTGTTGGTAGAATGAACTGTTAGTCTTCCTGCCACTAGACGGCGATTGCTGTTGCTTTAGTATCACAGCAAACACATGTAGGGGATATTTTTTTTAATATTGTGTCGACCTCTATTTTTCAAATAATAGCTTTTGAAGAAATATTCTGAATTCCAGGAATGAACTAGGTTATATCGGAATAAAATATATTACAGTAATTAACCTAAAGTTGAAAATTTGGATTCAAGTTTTAGAGTTGAATCGTGAAAATACATAAATTGAGGATCTATTTTGTCTGCCGAGTAGAAATTTTCATATGTAACCATAAAGACTAGTATTTTGTTTTGGAATATTTTGCGATTAGATAGAGAAGGGACAGTCTTTAATGGGTTCTTTATTTCAAAGCAAAATAAATGGATGGTCATTATATGTTTTAAAAAAAAAAACTCTTCAAAATAATTTTGTTGTCTTAATCTTACAAGGCTTGCTATTAAAATCACACAAGTTAAAGTATGGGCAGACATATACATATATAGTTTCAACAGATTTGTAGTTGAAGTTTTGTTATAGAATGCTAGATTATCTATTAAATAGGGCAATGTAGAATATTGAAGAAATATGGATCTTTCTGCGACTAAGTGTATTATTTTATTTAAGCAACACACAAACTATACTTTATAAGCTATATTAAACGAAATGTTTTTAATTCTCACAAATTTTTCATGCCCAAAATTGTTATGTAGTACTTATTATAATAAACAACACATTATTTCAGTATCGTATTAAAACCCATTAAAATGCATTTTTAAATATCCATTCCTTTCCAAGCTTTTTTTTCTTCCCATACATATTTAATTTGTAATACAAGCTCGGAAAACTAGTTATTCCACTGCGTATCGTGTGTGTATTACAACTATCTTTCACTAACACTTTTAATGTTCAAATCTCCTGAAATAAAATATAATCTCGCATTTGTGTTCTACCATCAGGATCCATACCCTGAAATCGACACAAACTTGTAGAAAAGCTTCCACTATGATGAATGATCCTAGGCTAAACTCCCGAGAAGGGTTACGATATAAAAATTCACTACTCTTCGCCAAATTCTGATCAGTAAAACTTACAAATCGTCGCCAAGGGTATGCAAAAAATAAAACAAATTCTGTCATCAATCATGCTGATTTATATCCTATCCTTCCTGAAGATCTTGAAATACTATCTAGTGATGTTTAATGTTTTAACAACAGGAATGATTTATGTATTGAAATTCAAGACCATAAAAAAAAAAAAAAAAAAAAAAAAAAAAAAAAGTTAGTGAAAAAATTATTTTGTGGTTATGTGTATTTTTTTTTTTTTTTTATTATTTTAAGTTAGTTTAATTATTTAAAAACATACTGCATGGACAAAAAATATTTTAACTTGATTAGAAGAGTTCATGCTTTGAATTAACTCAGGTACAAAACTTTCAACTGAAAGAAATCCTTTTATTTACAGGATATTACGTGATGTAGGATATTTTTGACTTGTTTTTCCTCATATTAAAGTTTCTCAACATGAAGCAAAGAACTTTTATCATTTAAAAGTTTTTAAAGGTGGGTCGTACATTTCTTTTCGACTAGTGACATTTTCTTTGAATTTTTATTTATGTATGTTTTTGTTGGTGTATGAACTTATTTTACAAACACTTCTCACGGGTTCTTTTATAATTTATGCGACTGCGTATCTTTTGAAAAAGATGCATTTAGTTGACAAGATTTAAAATTAAAATATTTGAAATTTTATACTTTTGGGAATATATTGGGAATAATTTTAAATCTTTATGGTTTAACTTTAAGTTTTAAAGGATTTGTAGAATCCCCTTTATACAAGACTAGAGTTCAATCAAACAAATTTAAATATAATCAGAGTGCTAATTTTAAACAAAATATTTCTATCAAAGACTTATTGCTAAATATAATTTCCCCTTAACAAATTATATTTCACTTGTCCTGTAGTTAAATAACTTTGTTCATTGAAAATAATGAAGAAACTGTGTTATTTGAAAGCTTCTGTCTCCAAATTTCCTTATTTGATGCCATTTAATAATTTATTCAAGTTTCCTTAGCTTAATTGTTACTGAACTTCAGTCAATCGAATATTTAAACCAAATTTTATTTATAAAATAAAAATAATAATAATAAAATAAAATAAAAAAACGGGAAAGATTACTTTCAAAAAAGTTCCTTTCTACATTAAGCTTTATTTAATATTCTCTCTAAAATTCATGTGTTAAATAATTATGAAATGAGTTGTGATTATAATCCTTCTGATAATCATAAATTTATTTTTTCATGAAATTTTATTTGATAAAATATTAGAGTTTTATACGTACCTACTAATTAGTTAAAATTATTTTAAATCCGAGGCTATTGTTATGAAGTTAAAAAAAAAATTATTTTGGAAATGATAAATAGCCCTTTTTATCTAACTCAAACAATACAAAATAATCCCTTGTGAGAGCATGCAGTTTAAATTCCGATATTTTGTTCCATATTTGAAAATAAAAGATTTGTTGGCGATAAATGGGAAATGTGGTGTCTCGACGAATATTTTTCTTCCTTCAGACCCCTCTTCCATAATGATAAATGGTGGCATCCGTAGCTTATACAGTAGTGCTTATGATTTATGGGTATCTTTAACAGAAAAGTTCTGGGTCTGAGGATGTGCATTAGATCTCTTATACGTTCTACATGCGTCGGCATCTTTGGAAGAAAGTTTTGCTTCAAACAAAAACTCTTTTTTTTTCAGTGATTATTATATGCTCTTTTCTTCAGCTTGCCTTGTTATTTAGAAAGAAGGATGACCATTTTTCTCTTTCATATCGGCCCGATTTTTTAGATCCTAACCCGAGTTTCTTTTTAAAAAAATGTCAGTATGTTTGAATTAAGTAGTTTTCGCATCCAACGAAACTCAAATACATTAAATGTAATATCTAGACACAGTTGCTTTATTTTATGCATTACAGTTGAAATATAAAGTTTTTTTTTTTTTTTAACTATTTTTAAGCATGATCGTTTAATGTTAATCCGTACTTAATTTTATGTATCTACATTTTTAAAATTTATTTATCAGCTTTCAAGAAATTACATTAAATATTTACATTTAACAATATTTTAATAGCGATAAATTAAATATTAATCAAATATTATATCACATATTTATAAAGGTAATTATCTGGAAGTAATGATATTTGTTAATAGACATGGGGATTCGCGTATTTTGAAAAATTAGTTAGCAGTTTGCCTTGAATGTAGATTAACAATTTTTATTACTGTTTACGAAAAAAGTAGTACGAGGCATAAATGTGGTCTTATTTTTTGAAGTAAGGACTACACCATGCAATTATTTGTTAAATATATATTCAAAAAATAACATCACAATATTAAATTGAAATGTAAAATTAATGAAATATTATGTGCTTCGAATACTTACTGAAGTAATACGAAACTGAACTAGTGCATGCTAATATCATTCCAATGTAATTAATCTATGCATTTATTATCATAAAAATGCTTTGTAAAAACTGTCACGTTCAAGCGCTCATATTTGATAGCTCCACGCAATTTCGATACTGCTGGTGATATATAGTGTCTTCCAATGCATCAGAGCTCATATTTTGAAGCATATCATTTTCTAATTAAGGAACCCGTAATTCTTTATGGAAAAACGAAGCATACGATAGATGAAATAATAAGAATTCATACAATAATTCCCCGGTTAGAATCGCAAGCAATCTAACGCAAGACAAAGCTGTTCTCTCTCTCTTTTTTTTTAGATATATATGGCTGTATTAAATGCATAATTTCTCCATTTCATTGAGGGTTAATGCTATGGTTAGAGACGTCCTATGGACGAATTTTGTCGTCGGATTAGCCGCTGATTAGAGACGACTGTTTAATGTTCTCTGAAAAGGGGCTCTATGCAAACCTCTCAGGGAATCGGTCTAGATTCGAAGGATTCAGTTTCATAACATGCATGATAAAAAAACAGAAAATCATTAATAGTTTATAATATAGAAATCGTGCTTTAATTATTCAATTAATGAGTAATTGTTTAATTAATGAGTAATTATTTCATTAATGAGTAATTATTTTAATTGTTCAATTAATGAGTAATTGTATTATTCAATTAATGTGTAATTGTTTTGGAATGTCTTGTGAAAATAAACACACATTACCTACTTCTCCCGCCAGAACGTGGAACCCAAAAACAATTGGTGCTGCTAACCATTTGAAGGAGGTTAATTACTGACTGAGTGTTAAATAAATTATGGAACCGAGTGTAGCAATTTTCAATCGATATTTTCGAAAATGTTGATAACTTTCTCTATTTCAACTCGTAAAATGTTTAATAAATAATTAACGAAATAAACTAGTAAGTTGTTGTTTTAGTTAACTGCCGAAGTACAAAGTTTTTCAACTGCGTGATTAAAAAGTTTACAGATGTGAGACGCTGAAATTAATTTTCATTTTTGAAAGCGTTCCGTATTTTTAAGGTGCCAAAAATAAACAATATTTCTGAATAATTATGGTGACAGGAAAAATATGTAGTTTTTAAAAAATTGCTTTAGAATAATTTTTGTGCTAGTGTAAATGGTTTGGGGAATGTTTGAATTTAGTATACCCCTCTGACAATTTGTTATCAATAATTATTTAAACTTTGTAGCTTTGAAAGTATTTACAATTTCACACAAAAAAAAAAAATGACATTGTTTTAAAAGTAGTATATACAAATTGCAAAATCAATTTTTTTTTTTTTTTTTTAATACATCGTTATAGCTTTTAAACTTACAGTTTGTAGAATATATTTTAGTTGCATATCTCTAAATAGTATATTTTAAATAAATTTTAAAATAAAAATATTATGTCTTATTTTATAAACAACCACACATTTATTGAATTGTAGATTACTATAGATAAATGAGGATGGTGATTATTTTACCAGTCGTACCTTCATTGGAATTGAATTTACATTTACACCTGTACATGCATGGGAATATACATATAACATTCTTGCTAACTTTCGCATGGAGGGCACAAATGATTAAGAAATTGCTTAATTAGCACTTCCAGACACTGGAAATTAGATCTCGTGGAAACCAGAAATAATATTCATGCTTCAAAACGTTAATGTGCCCAAATGACTCCAATTATAAAGCGTCTCTTACCAGCTTTTAATTCATACAAAGAAGAAAAATTAATAAATGATTTTTTTTAAATGTCGAATTTAATAAAATTTTGTTTCGTTAATATTCCATTAGAGGCAATTCAATTGTTTTCTCTTTAAATTGCATATCTTCCCCTTTCAAAAAGGATACTTACACATCTGCTACTTTGTCCAGGGTGTGTCCTTGTTTCTTCTCGAGCTCGCAAAGAGCCCCATTAAGCTTAAGTAACACGTGTTTCCTTGCTCAGGCTCTCAAATGGGAAGCATTACCGTTCCAAAAAGGTAAAAAAGTGATACGTTAAAACTTCTCTAAACTTTTAAAGTGACGGGGAATTTTTCAGGTCACTATAAAACTTCAAATGTGGCGTGGTGGGCAATTTAAATCGATCATTTCTTACAAGAAAACTTATATTTTTGAAGTTATCAAAAATTTGCGCCTTAAATGTTGGCTGTCGGAAGTAGATGATTATTGGATGAGTATTTCAAACACTGGCTTCAATACACAAAAGTAAACAATAAAGTAATTAAATAATTCAAATTTAAAACTTCATTTTAAGGAATATATGTATTAAAAAAACAATTATACAAATAGAATAAAAATTGAAAGAGTATTTTAAGAGCATTAGCTTTCGGAAAAACTGACTATAAATTGTATAGGAAAGAACACTAGACAGCAAACAGCTTTTTATTTCCTGTATACAACACAGTTGGCATTGAAGTAGGGTCAACCAAAGATAATGTTTTAATGTTAGTTTAAATGTTTCCCTCTATTATATGCTAATAAAACTTACTTATATTCTCAAAATACGTTTATTTCCTTAGTATATTCCAAATTGACTGAATATATTATCCTGGCATTGTTAAATTTTCCAAGGCTGTCTTTATTAAATACAAATAAGTCAAATATATTCAATTATATAAGTTATTTTAAATATTATTTAGTATTTTGGAAATTCTAGAAATTGTCTTAAAAGAAAAGGATAGAATTTACTTAAATCATGGACTAATTCAGCATTAAGTTTCACAAATATTCACATGGTCTCTATGAAGAAAATTCAATAATTTTTGAATTCTTTACTTTATTGCTTATTATATGGTGACATTATGCCGATTTTAGTTCTATATCATGATGAAACTTTACTTTCAAATTAGTACCACATAATTAGTATTACACGTTAAGGAGTAACATTATTTGTATGTTCTCCTTTTCTGTAATTGAAGAAATAATTTAATACCTTTTTCTATAAATTATTTTATGATGTAATTAATTTCCTATCATTATCAATTATTAGATAATTCTCTTAATGGAGAGTAGTATTTCTGATGAGATAATTAGGATGTCGATAATAATCATCGGGTCAATACAACTAAAGATGTGTTGGGAGTATCTTAAAAAAATATTTTTATTTTCAGTGGTCATGCTATTGATCAATAACATTGTATATTTATTTTCATCAATAACATGAAATGTTAAACTCTAATTTAAACTTTAATACAGTGCCTTGTTATAATTTATAAGCTTTTGTCCATGTGCATCTCCGTCATTGACACGACATGACCTTTTCCAAATATTAATTATGTCATTATTTTTAGCAATTTTATTCCTATTCAATAGTGTTGCAGAAAGCATTTTGAAAATATATTGGTTTCTACAAGAGCAGTCTAGTGGCGACCGTGTGAGAAACGATCATAAAAAATAAAAATAAATATTTTAAGAGATGGTTCAAAATTTTGCAAATGACTCAAGGAGAACAACAATTACAAGACAAAAATTCAAAACTGTATTTGATTTTTTTTTTTTTTTTTCAGAAGTGAAATGGAACTCATTGGTAATGGTTTTTTGTGTATTCTGTAAAATTCAAATTTAACTAGATTTTTTCGATTTTCGTACTTGTGATTTAAGAAATATTAACACTACTATAACATTTCTAAATTAATCTTGTAAATGTTTTTCCTCTTTTAAATTTCTTGCAAAATAGACTCGCGTTCGCACGTGAAAATCTTCTAGAAGAGTAAATGTAATAAAAACTAACATTTAATGCTTCTCAGATTTTAGTTAAAATATTCGTATGCGATTAAAACGGATTAATAATAGAAACTGATTTTAAAAAATTATTTCAGTAAATGCAGTCACATGCAATTAAACGTATTAATAATAAATCTAATTAAAAAAATTATTTCATTAAATGTTAAAGAATTACTTGCATATACAGAAGTCTTCAATCAGATTGATTTTTTTTTTTAGTCACAGAATGAAATTTCTGAATATTTTAGCTTTACATAGACCATTATGGGAGGTATCACTTATATTTAGGCTTGTCTGAGAGTGATGCCGATTTTTATTCATGTATCAATTATTGACTGTATTTTCTTTTTTTAATGATTTAAAAAAAAATTCTTGCAGAACTGGTAAATTGTATGAACTCAGAAATACTGTGTTTAAAACACGTTAGTAAATAAATTTGATCATCTAGAACTTAAATTATATTTATTCTTAACCCGAAAAGAATTTTCAAAGCTGTACGCAAAAGATTGGTTTCTGAAATATATTTACCATTTATAACTACAATTTATATATAATATTACACTAAATTAATGTAATTTAGAAAAAAACAAACTAATATCAACTATTATTCACGTGACATAATAATACAGAGTAGCAAGCATATTTATATAGAGAGAGTTAAGTATAGTACCCCTAAAAAAAAAATTAAAATTGAAAGGAATTAATCGGAATAGCAAGTGTTAAAAATGAAATTCTATTAACTAAATAAATGCTTATATAATATTTCAAAACTAACATTGCTTTTAGTTTTGTTGAAGAATTTTTTTTCCCGACATGGTAATGTGTGTGTGTGTTATTTTTAGAAAAAAAAAATACAAATTAATATTAAATAATTTCAGATTATGTCATAAAAATTTGTGCAACATATTTAATTTGTGTTTTATTAATTCACTGTAAAAAAAGAACCGGATTGCTTTTAGTAAATCCCTAGTCGTGGCGCCATCTATTGTAGAAGTGACACAAGTTTTATTGTACTCTACTGAAAGACTTGAAAGTAAAACAACTGAATAATAAAATGTATTGAATTAAATATAATATAATTCAAGAATTAAAATTTCGAAAACAATTAAAACAATTAACAGCAAAACTGGGTTTATTTTTTTCTATGAATAATTATAACATAAAATTCCAACAATTGAAACTGTGAGTTTTCTTTTTTTTAGTCAACATATAACAAGATAAAGAAGAATTTATCAAAGAAAACGTTTGATTTAATTATACTAATTTTCTCACATTAGATAAAAATATTACGTAAAAAAAATCTTTGATTTATAATTTGTTTGATACGATTAAATTGAGTATCATGGTCACGATTTATCAAATGAATTAACTCAATTTTTCACTTAAACATTTGACGCTCACCCATAATTGTATGATTTTAATTAAATATATTTTAAATAACTACAAAGTTTTAAACGTGTTTTAGATTAAAATTGGAAGCGCAATTTATTGTATTATTTTGGTTTACTAAATAGATTGTTTAGTTATTTAAAACTTTAATTTATTTGACTACTTAAAAGAACAGTTATTTAAAATACCGAATTTCGTATATCATTTTGAAATCAAAAGTATAAGGTTTGTTAGTCGTAAATCATGAAATTTAGAATTTTTCCCACTGGATTTTAAAGTATAAAGTACTCAAGTTTTTTTTTTTCATGGACAATGGTGTTTATTATATATTTTTAGCGATTTGTGTATACTATATTATCACTAATATATTCGAATTGAAAATATAATTTACTAAACTTAATGAATGTGCTATCAAGTAACTTTATAGTATAATCAATTTGTTTATTGTTCAGTTGGTGAAATACCTTTTAAATCCTAACCTAAAATAATGTTTTTCTTCTCACAATTAGTACAATACATCGAACATTCTGTCTCTAATAATATATAAAAAAAAATAATAATAATAAAAAAAAAAAAAAAAATAGCACTCATCAACGCAAATTTCAATTCTTTGAAATTATATATGCCATTAAGATTTGTAAATATAATAATATGAATAGTGTTAAATCCAGCAGAAATAAATCTACATTACTTCTTAAAATTTCTTTATAAAAACACCATATTAAATTTGAAAAGAAAAGTAGCTTTTTTGTTTACTAATACATTTTGCAAGACGGCATCCAACTTTTTTCGTCCCATAAAAGTGCATTCTAGTGTAAATATTTTTCTTTTTTATAGTACTCATACTTCCAAAGTTCCTTTTCGATTATCAAAAAAAAAATTATAGGAAAGAAATAATTGACTTATTTGATGACAAAAGAGAACATTTATCGCATTTTATCAAACTGTAATTTAAACGACTGTGAAATGTAAAATACTTGTGAATGAACTGAATATCGCTCCGTTAGAGAATTCTTCCCGATGTTTAAATGACGATGGGGCTTATGAAACTAGAGGTGACCTTTCTGGAAATTCAGATGTGATCGCCGTTAGCCAAAGTGAGGTGAATGCCAAGGCGCATGTTTTATTCATCAATGTTCTGATTATAGCGTTCGGTCTCGGCATACCAATTAATCACAGATAGACATATCTTGCTCAAGAGGAAAAATACTTGACAAAAACAGAAAGGAAATGATATTCTTGATTCGGCTGTGGTGATTTTGACAAAAGCAGCTGAATATGACAGCACCTGTCTTTTTTTTTTTTTTTTTTTCATTCACTCTTTCTTGGACTGTCTAATCGATAGAGGCTGATTCATTGTTCGATAGTTTTCATTGGATAAGATAATCTTTCTCGTGAATTCAGTATGATATTTTGAGACCAAATTACTATGTGGAGTTGAACTGGCATTATCATATGCTTTTGTTTTTATTGCTGTGGAAGAAGGATTGCCTTTGGTGATGAAAAGAAGCAAAGTTTTGTAGTGCAATCTTATGCGAAATACAAGTTCTATTGGAATATATATCATCTAGAAAATAGCTATCAAGGAGTTTCTTTTCTTTAATAATGGGGCATTTTGATCGATTAGGTATAATATATACTTTAATAAGTTATTACAATTTATCTAAGTATAATTAAATTAGAATTTATTACATTTAGAAGTTTTAAAAGTTCTTTAATTTCTAAGTGTGTAAAATAATTTTAGTTTATAATGACTCATTGTAAGTCCCTTAAGAGTCCCATAAGTGAGAACATTTTCACCAGATTTAAGCATGGATTGTTTTATGCATACCTTGTCATGAATTACTTAAAATGTTTCGTATAGAACGGAAATAAACACTTTTCAATTCATTTAAGCATCAAACTAAAAAAAAATAAATTTCATGGCCTATTTTTACAACATTTTCCAGATCGTAGGTTTTGAAATTTGAGTAAAAGTTTTTTTAATTTTTGTTTATTTAATTTTTAGACACATAAATGTGTTTAAAATATTAAATAAACAAATACACTGTAGAGAACTAAAAAACCACCCAATAATCCTCGTTTTTGAAATTATCGCATAAAAAGCTTTCACTTCATTTCCAAAAAAAAAAAAAAAAAAAAAAAAAAAATCTCAAAATTAAAAATTTAAAAGACTTTAAAAAATTTTAATTTTTGAAAAATTGTCCTTTCATTTTTAGTTTGTTTTTCCTATTCAAGGTATCCTTATGTGTTGAACGGGATGTGAGTTTTTTAACTTTTAGAAATTCGGTTACCTATTTACTATCCAAAAATGCTTTTATAAATGGTTTTAATGGAACCACAATATTTCATTTACATGTTGAAAACAAACATCAGTTTTTATTTAAAATTTATTTTTTCTAGCTTTTAACTTTTACTCAATAAGCGAATTAGCTATCAGAATAAAAGGGTTTTATCCTATTTCAAAGACTATTTACAAATAAAAATCTTCACTATAAGGAATAGAGATATATAGTTGATAAAATTAGTGATTTTTTAAAAAATTTACTTAACTTAACAACTCTATTAAATTATGTGATTGTTGAATTTTATTTCACATATTAGTTATTACGTACTCTTAAAAATAATTATGAGGGCATATAAATTTTCCATAAGTTATAAAAGTTTTCTTTTTAATAATTTCGTATTAATTCCATCAGACAAGTTCAACGGCCAGTTAAAACTGATAAGTTAAAAAGAAGCTGTATTTTATTTCTCCAACGTTTTATGAATTTATTTTGCAATATTATTTGTGAATTGAAACTAGATTGAATTTTAATTAGTTGTAAAAAAATTCATGTAATATTCAGTCGAGAAGGTGGTAGTTTTTCTGTAGCAGATACCTATAGTATTGGATCTTTTATTTTAAATTTGGATATGCCCTAAGCCCATTGTTATTTAAATAAAAAATATTTCCAGTGAATATATTTATTTCTGGCTTATCATTGTTTAGTTGCCTACTTTTATTGGCTAGCAGAGAAAACATTTATAACATTTGATTTCACAATATTGGCTATTTGTTTCAAGGCTTTACTTTGAAGGAAATATATAACTTTTGTATTTTGAGGTTTTATTGTTACTGATTAGTAAAAATCAAAATTAATTTCAGCTAAACAGCTGACGCTAGTAATGAAAATATTAGTTTGTTACAACTTCTCTTAGCCTTTAATGTAAAAGTTTTACGATCTTTGACATACATTATTATGCTGACCGATTTTACCACGACGTACTGCAAAATATAATAATTGATAGGATCCACTGTTTTCTACCTCCCTTTTCAATGGTTTATAGGTAACTTTTATTGCAACCCCATGTTTTGACTCTAGATCTATAGTGTTTAGAAATTACTCTACTGTTTAGAACTATTATGCTAGTACAATATACTATAGACATCTAGTAAAATTTGAGTGATTTTTGCACAAAAGCATGAGTAAAAAAATGCTCGTGTTAGATTCTTATTGATGTTACAAGTAACTACTGCAATAATATATGCATAAAATTAAATTATAAGACGATGATTAATTTGTAATTTATTCACTGTAACAGTTATTTAGATTATTCTTTATCACAAGTAATTATTACTTTCAATTACTCATATGTTTACATAGGTAAATGAAAGTATTGTTTTCGGTAAAAAATTTCGGTTCGATATATTTTTTTTGCATTTCTCCACGTTTTGGAACATCTTGACTTCAAAAATGTGGTATAGAAAAAATGTATGTGTGTACATGGTCAGCATAACTCTCGGACGAATTGACTCACGATATTCCAATTTGGTGTATGGGTTAATGGTGGCCATGGGAAATTGTGGGGCGTCAAAATTGCACAAACGCATTAAGTAGCTGCTATTGAAAAAAATCCTGTTTTTTAGTTATTTCTAAAAAATGGTTCAAACAATTTTGATCAAAAACGCTGTGCTAATGCCTCTTATAATGTTCTAAACCTCCCCACCTCCAAAATTCCCGTAAAAATACTGTAAAGACATAATAAGTTGGAAAACGAATGTCTTCAACACAGAGTTCTCTTCTCTTGAGCATCACTAATCAACTACAGTTTTTCTTCTCTCCTCTGTTTCACTTACAAAAAAGGATAATTTAAGAATTACTGTAAAATATATCGCCAAAATCGTCATTTGGCGTTTTTTTTTAAAGGTCCAAATAAAAACTATTTACAAAAATATCACCAAACTGGCCAGTTTTTCTAAATGAATGATGGAAATATTAAAAGGGTGAATAATACCAATCCACGTCAGTATAATAATGTAATTGAAAGCTGTGCGATGTTCCACACCCTTAGTTTTTCTAGTGTAAGGAATGAAATTTATGCTTAGAAATGTGAACAAAATAGTGAAGTTTATAGCGTTCATATTCAACTGTACTTTTCACCACCCGAATATAACTATATTTTATTCTATTTCTTCATGCAAGTGGAAACTTAACGGAAATCCAAACATCCATCCATCATCTAAGAACACACAACTTGTTTTCAGTGTTTGATTGACGCATTCAGTAATGGAATTCTTGCCCAGAAACGTACGTTCAACTCCGCATATTATTGATTTTCTCCATTTTTAATCTATTTACTTATATTTCTGCATTTCGTTCAATCTGCATTTCGATTTGATTCCGAAAATGGAAATCGAATTTAGGACGAAGTACTCATTGCATTACCGAATGTATGAGTTCCATGGTATGAGTAACGCATATACTAAATCGCAATTTTATCGTCAATAAATTGCAGGTGAACCAAATATAAAGTGGGTCGAGTTTAATAATAGTCTATAATTGAGAAAAGATTATTTAACTTGAAGATCTGTCCTTTAAATTCTTATATATAAAATATATTCTGAATTTGTAGAAAATTAAAATTTAATCTATTGATATTTTTTGGATAAATCTGCTTATTTCAAGAAGAGCATGCAGATTGCACAATTTTCTAGAAATTACAGCATTTTTGGATTTAAAAAACTTTCAGTTACAGTAGAAACAGTAGATATATTTAATTTTTCGTGGTTACTTTGATTTTAATGTTATGCTTCATTTAAAATTGTGATATTATAAATCTAATATCAAATTTTTTAACTGCACAATTCTCCGTCTGTGGTAGTGTGCAATAATAAGTGCGCTTTCAACTACTTACAAGATTCATTAAAGACTTTGATTACAGTCTCATCTAGTGCCTTATCTACCTCATTTAGTGTTGATTTTTAAGGTTCTTTAAGAACTAGTACAAAGTTTACTGAAAAAAACAATTACTTAAAAAAGAAGTAATCGTGGGCGCTGACAGAATTATTTTCAAGGGGGTGTAAATGGCACGCATGGTGGTTAATTTTTTGTTTGAATCTAAATTTTTCAATTGGATTTCTTAATGAAATTTTAATTATTCTTTATGTATTACGGCAATTATCTGCTGTAAGCGCGAGAGATTTTAGCTATTTTTTCTACTCGTAAACAAATTAGAATTCTAAAATTATTATGAATCTAGCTTTTGTTTTATACAGCTCTACTTGGTGACAAAGTTACAAGGAAAGATAATTGTTTTAGTCAAATAATTGTTTAGGTCAAATAGGCATTTATATCGTCTGACGCACAGAACACGTCCATGTCCCGTGCGTCAGACGATATAAATGCCTATTTGACCTAGTTAAAATAACTATTTTTCCATAAAACTTTGTCACCAAGTAATATTAAATTAAATAAAATAAAAACTAATTATTAAATTCATCCTAACTTTATAATTCTTATCTGTTTATGAGTACAAAAAAGACCCAAAATGTCCCGTGGTTAGTCAGAGAATTACCCATTAAATTTCTTTTCCATTGAATATTTTAAAGCCAATATCATGCTTCAATTTCCAGTTAATCTTACCACTTTTCTTCATAAGATTTTTAATTTTCAAAATCCTGGGGGGAGGGTGCAAGTGCACCTCCTTGCATCTTCCTGGCAGCGCCCATGGTAGTAATGTTGCAAAACATCATCTTACTCTTTGACTAGATTGATCTTGGTTACAGTTTAAACAACTTATAAGGCTGAAAAAAAAAAGGTATTAAATTAATCTCAAATGAATGTACTTATATGAACTCCTTAATGTTTACAATAAGCTACGCAATATTCGGTATTTTTCTCTCTAACATTTAACAACCACACTCCAACACGCTCCTTTCACATTAACGACAGTTTTAAATGTGGTTCATTAATCAATACTCTCAGCAACATGTCCGTCAAAGGAGAGTGCAAATTGTTGTACTAGCAGAAGAGTGTGGAAGTCCTAAGAAAAAGAAAGAGTATGGAAAAGAAACAAAGATCTGCCGCTGAGATTTGTTCTGTGGTAGTTAGTCATATTTCTAATGCGTTGACATACGGTTGTTTGACAAGTCGTTAATTCAAATAGCTTTTTTCTCCTTACGGTGATCCATATATCATGTTCTCGCTTGCGATCTCACTTAAGTCAACTTGATTTAAAGGTTAAGGAATATTTCCCACTTACTCGTTTATAACTAGCCTTAATGGTTGACCATTGAGTTATTGACATAATTTAACACTAGTTAACCCAAGTTAGTATTATTTGACTTCATATAGTTCCATAACAAATGAGTTTATAAACGAAGTATTTTCCTGGTCACGTAAGATTTAATAGTAAATAAACAAAGAAGTATTCAGCTTTAAGGAAAAAAAGCAAAATTAGTTGTGGAAAACTTTGTTTTACGAAGAGAAATTCAATTAAATCGTAAATTTTTTAATTTAAAAATGACTTCCAATGTAATTGAGAACAGAGCAGAAAATATCAATTGTGTTCTAAGAAAATATATCTTTCTCCCAGTTTTTATCGGGATTTATTTATTCGTGAAAGCCAATTATTGAAAAATAATAAAAGTATAATTATTAAAGAACATTGTTTTAAAAGTAAAATTTTGAATTTTGATAAGTATGGATTATTATTTAAAAATTTACATGGAATTGCACAAGGTTGGGTATTATTATTTTATGTGAAAGCGTAATTATTAATTTGAAATATCCTCAATAAGTGCAACAATTATGTTTGAATTTTGTATGCAGTTGTAACAAGTATTTCAGAATCAATTTTTATTCTACGGCGAATACTGAAAGTTAATTACAAATGAAATATAATCACATTTGAAACTACCGTAATTATTTTTTTTACGCAAGGACTACGTCATGCTGAAATGCTTGTTTAATTTTCAATCAAAATAAATTGAATATTAAAATTTGAGCTAACCTACCATTCTCGTCGAGAACACACTTTGTATGCTTTTGGTTATCTAAGTTAGCTACATATAAGAGATGCAGATAAGTTAGATTTCTGGTCGAATTCAAGTATTTCTGTTCATTTCACTAAACCTTACCTCATAATAATAAATGTTTAGAGCATTTTTAATGCAGGATATGGGTGTTTTATTTAGCAGGCATTTAAATGCAATGAAGTTGCGGTTGAAGCTAGAATTATGTTTTAACTATGAAGTAAGAATTTGTAACCATGAAGAAAATAAGAGTTGAAGTTAGTAAAAAACGTTTACTTCTATAATAAATAGTTGATATTCACACCAATCCGTGACAAGAGTTTTCCTCTTTACTAAATTCTTAAAATGCATTGTTATTCAAAAGAGCTCTTACAATTATGAAACCAATAAAACAACAATAACTCTTATGAAAAGAGTATAAAAGAGAGAATTTTTTTTTTCAAAGAACGCCTTGATAGAATACATTTTCACACTAGTTGTTTGTTATAATTAAAGCCTCAAGAGTAAACGTATTTTTTCATCATAAATATTTAATCGGCTAAATTTTCTACATTCAATAAATGAGTGATTAGTATCTTACTAAAATGTAATACTTTGAAATGATTCAATTAACAATCTCCCCTAATTATTATAATTAAGTTCATTGAGAATTTTCGTTCTTAATGTGCAAGACAAAATACAGATAGAATAGGATTTCTTTATATAGTTCCATTTATTAAGAATAAATACCATTCTATTCGGAAATTTCTTTAGCTAATACACTTATAGAAGACATAAACATTAATCCTCTAAAATATGCAGTATATTCAGTTATAATGTGAAAGTTCAAATTTTGATATATTATGGACTATCACTCTTCCTCACACCTAGTAATTATATATTATCCTCTTTTAGCTACAATTCATTTATGATATATTATACACAAATAAACCATTGAAAATAAAAAAATTTAAAAAAAAAATCCTTTTTGATATTAATTTTGAGGGTTTTATTAAATAAGAATTAGGGATACTTCAAATCAATAATCGTAAAATATGCTCCATTTCCATCCAAAATATGACTTTTTCTGCATACTAGATCAGCTCTTGACAATGAATGTGGCAATTGGATAGATAGACAGTTGATATAAATGAGAGTTTAGCTCATTTCGGAAGGTATGATTTGGGTTGATTGGATGGATTGATACTTATTTTGATATCTTCTATCTAGGAATATTTTCATAAAAAACATTGAGGAAAAATAAAATACTGACCTCTTTCATCCTCCCCACTGGGCCATCTGGGAACACAGTTTGGGAACTATTGTCCTGTAGGGAAAATCCTTGAAGGTGCATAATCTTTTCCAATTGGGCATTTACATTAAATATTTGGATATTGGTAAACTGTTGTTTTTTTGCTTCGAATAAAATCAAATGTAATTTTTTAAAATAAATATTTATTTATTTAAATAACAAAATAAATTTTACCTCACCTAATAAGCATTATATGTCACTCAATATAGAACAAAGTTATGATATAAAGCCCCCATTCATATTAGTTAATCCGATCTTGTAAATGAAACTTACTCTTTAATTTTATTGATGAATTGAATTTTCTTTTAAAACTTACTATTACGAGTAATTTCTAAAAAAAAAAAGCATGAAGTTCAATTATATTAACCATAGAAAAAAATGAATATTTTAATGCAGACTCAGAAAATTAAAAAAATAATAATAATCAGGATCTTGCCAAGTGAATCTAATTGTTTTTCTTTTTAGAATTATGAGTACTATAGTGTCAGAAATTTAAAAAAAAGTTTCCTAGATTTCTTTAAAATATCCAAAACGTCAATTTAATTTCCAGCTAGTTACCCTAACTGGTTTTTGAAGTACACTTTTTTTTTGTTCTTTTTTTTTCTTTCGCTCTCTTTTAATTCAAACTGTGATTAATCTCTATGGAACGTTTACTTGTTCTGGTCAATCAAGTTTGTCTTGATTTTTTAATCCACTGCCTAGAAAAAAAAGCCTTAAAAAGTAACATCCCTTCTAATGAGCTTATAAAATCAATATTAATAAAAAGTATAAATCGATAGGGAACATTACTTGAACCGTGTAAGCTGTTTAGATTGCACTGGTTTGGTACTTATTCTTATACCCTATAGACCACTTGTTCTGGGATCATTTAGCCTAATTACTATTAAGATCAAAATTGGATGTAACCCAATTTAAACACCAAGCAGAAAAAAAAAACTAACGGAAATATAATTAAGTAAATTACAGGAAGCCTTTTTCCCTAAAAGCTTTTTTCGAACTGAGCAAAAAACTTGGGTTATTTTTTTAAATAAAGGCTGTTGCCGAGTTTTGTTCGTAAGGTCATTAATTCTGAGTTTTTATTATTTTCTTCTCTACCGCAACTTTGAAAGTAAAGGACAGTTCATCGCATAAAGTTAACATGCTCGTTAATCATTTGATTATTATCTTCGTATCAAAAAGTGCATTGATGTGAGAAAAATATTTAAAAGAAGAACCGTTATGCGGGTATTAGGAGATGCACCTTTGTTTCAAGGCATCTTCAGAAAAGACTGCACGCTAACAATAATGCGTTACTCTACGTTCAATGTATACAAAAGCCTCGTGAGGTATTCAACTCACAAGGAGGATACTACCACTTTGCCCTAATATAGTCTTCGAGTAGTGTGGGTTGAATTATCGTGGTGTCACGTTAAAAAATGTACACTATTCCTTTTTCAAAAATGCTAGAAGCTTACAAGTGAAAGCTTCAATAAAGATCGATCCATTGTTATGCTAACTGGATGGACTTTAAAAGATTTCGTTCTTGGTGGTAAATGAAAGTTAGTGATACATTTTGGTGGTAAAATTTGTAATTACCATGTTTTTACCAAGAAAAATAATTGAAAATTTAATATTATCTTAGTATCACATACTTAACTTGAATCATGATTTGCCAAAATAAACTGAATTTACGTTTATAAATTTTATTAGTTTATGTTTTAATTAGCATTTTATAGATTCTTTCGGGGTTTTATTGGGAATATGGAATATAATTGCACATAATTTTAATAAAAAATTCCGTAAACTATGTTACACATTCTTTTTAAATAGTCTAATTCAATTCATGTTTTTACCTTTGAAATAAAATTTGAAATTGCAATTTTAATGAGTTACTAAGCATACAATATCAAATTGTATTATACTTATTATTAAATATATGTCCATAAGATCCGTATAATACGATTTTAATTTATATTCCATTTATTTCTTGGAATTGAATTTCTTTTGATTTTCTTTAATAGAAGGTTCGAAAGAAATTTTATGTGATGATATGTTCTTACATTAAAACATACAAGCATCTATTTTATTTAAGTGTTGTTAAGAAACATGTTAGTCATGAAATATTAATTATAAATTTACCACACAAACTGATATTTTCTTAAAGTATAATTCCAATTTTGATTTTGCAGTTCATTTATTAGTATCACTTTCAGGCATAACATTCATTTAAGCTACTCATAAGTGGTCACATGAATAAGATACTTAAAAAGCTACTTACAATATATTTTTACTATTTGAAAAGCTCGGCCTTGGTTTATTCGATTGGAAGTTAAGAGCGTGTCCTTCATAAGATATTGAAAAACCATCGCCATTTCCCCCTTTCCAAACCCTAACGGTAAGAAAATAATTTGAGAATTACTTAACCAACTTGAAACAGGGTTTTTTTTTTACATATGTATTTTAAATAATTCAGAATATCGTATGTTACAATGTTTTAAAAATATTTTCAATTTAATTATGATTCAATAAAACATATACTTTTGTTAATTGGTTTACTTATGAGTAGCTTATTAGAACGATCTCTATGTAATATGTATAAAGAAGAGTGTCCGTGTGTGTGTGTGTTTTATAGAAACCTACAATTTTGAGGTAATTTTGCACAATTCATTTCCGAAAATAGGTCACTGGCTACATAAGATATTATATTAAAAATCCATCTCCATTCTCCCTTTCCAAACCCTAAAGGGATATGAAAATAATTTGGGATCTACTGCACCCATTTGCACTTTTTTTTTCTATGAGTACCTTGAAAAATTCAGAATATTAGGAACTCAATTTCATTTCGAAGTCTTGGAGTTAAGGTGAAGAAATCGAGGATAGATTATAAGGAGTCATGTTCTTAACTTGCAATCGAATGAACCAATTCCAAGCTCTTCAGAGAGTAAAAATAAATGAAAGTATACAAACCAGTTTAATTTAATTGTATGAACAAAGGGGAAAGCAAAACAATAAAAATAAATGAAAGCCTACCTTTGTATGATAAAACACAAACAGATTGTAAATTCTGCGCGTTCATATTCCCAGGTTCAAAAAATAAACGCCAAATTATAATTTTCAGGCATAAAATAAGTAAACGATCATTCCATAGAGCAATGGTAATATCTCGAATTTAAATAGCTGTCTCTGAACTCTATATCTATTAGATCGAATGATATGTTCGAAAAAGGAACCCTTTTTCGTGGATAAAAATGATGGCACCTAGATCTTCATTGAATAAGGAAATGAAGCGTTGAACAAACTAAAATGGAACAAAACGGAAACATACATTAACGACATTAGTGGGATTGATTTAAATGTGGCTGTCCTTGAACGCAATCGATGGCATTAATTTTTCTTTGGTCTGCGGGCCATTAGAAGACAATCTGTTCTGCTTGGAATGAAGGGACGCGCTTCCCTTAACATCCCGTTGCACAGGAATTCTCGGGGGGCCAACTGCATATGTAAAGAACTACCCTCCGCTTCAATAGACGAGGGGAGAAGGAATATTCACAGCAATCCTTTTAAACTCTTCACGATATTCGATATTTTTATTATAAATAATAACTTGAATGATATGTAATAACTTGTTTTACATTGTTAAATTGGTTATAAACTTTAAGAATTACAATTAAATATTTTTTTCCTTACTTGAATAGTAGTTATTATCATAAATTACACGCTATCATAAATAACTCTCTTTTCAATATAGGAATTTAATGAAAATAATTCATTTAATAAAAATTCAATTTAGTAAAATTAGAATAATCAACAATATTTTGTTTCGTTCTTTTTATCAAACAAAAACATTGCCTTCATGAATGTTTCTGTCATAATTTTTATTTAAGTATATAATAAGGATATGATGATGTATAGCGAAAAAATAGATTAATAAGCCGCCAAGAAAAATAAGATACCTAAAAATTTTTTAGAAATTTCCATTTCTTTGGAGAAATTTAGGGATTACACTAAAAAAAATTGCTTTATGTTTTGGAGAAAAAAACAACAGGAGGGATATTCCCAAACTAGATATTTAGGATTAAACTATCTTTTGAATTGAATCTGTCTTATTGAAGAATTATCTTGAAAATAGTCGCACTTAATCTCTTACCTTTTATCGTACTTTCATACGTGGTGCGAATTCAATTTAAATATACATTTAATATCTTTTTCAAAGTAAAAACATTTCCGAGTCTTACCATTTTCTCTATATGTAGAAGTCAGTATCTGTCATTTCTATAAAATAATGATTCAGAGTAAATAAATTATTATAAAGAGTCTTTTTAAATACAGAATGTAAAAATATTTATAGATTTTTTTTTTAGTTAGAAGTAATAAACTAATAATTTGTTTTTGTATTCTTTAATTGTGACAATGAGACAGTTTTCCTTTATCAAAATATGTAACAAACTACGGTATAATTTTCACTAAATTTTTATTCACATGAATTCGTACTTAAGTAGAAATAAACCAAAAACGAATTATTTTGTGTAATATTTTTAACTTAAAAGTAAAAGAGTTCTTGTTAAAAAATAAATATGGTGCCCTTTCATGTGCTAATATATCGTGAATTAGCATACTTACAACACATGTCCAAATATATCACTATAGCTCTTTATTTTGAAGGCCTACAAAATTTAAAATCAATTCTTCAGTCATCTGACATTTTAACCAATGCATAAATAATTCTGATTGAATTTTATTTAAGAGAAGATCCACTGAAGCATATCAAGTCAATTCAATTGAAAACTCATTTTATTAAAATATTAAAATTATCAAAGTGTCATACATTATATCATATTTTATCTTATACCTTGACATGCTTGTACTTAACATTAATATTTTTATACAAGTTCAACCTTTCAAAATGTAAAATTTTTGTACCTGAATCATTTTGGTCGAATTAAAAGACCACATTTAATTAATGATAATTATTGAGTTTTTCAAATTTAATAAAAAAGGAAAATTTTGATCAATAAAATAAGTTATGTAACAGATACATACATATTATTCTCATGCCTGTAAAGTGTAGAGGCAATTCCGTGCACTTATTTCTTTAATGAGTGGTACTTATCAGGGATGTAGTGGGGCCAGTACCGTGTACCCGGTATAGTTTTTGAAAATTTTATTAATAATTAATTAATAATAACTCATAAATTTTAATGTATGTGTGTAGTATAAACTAGTGAGAAAATAAATACATAAATTAAGAGGATCATAAGTTGGCTTTTTTAAATCATAACTTAAGTAAAATATTGTGAATTTGCATTTTATACTTAGAAAATATCAGGTTTCAGTTGGGGTTACCGTACAATTGGGAAACTTGCGTACCGGAATTTTTTTTAGCGCTACAACCCTGGCATTTATGTAAAAAGATATTGTATGAGATTATTTTTCACTCCAATTCTGTGATAATTTCATTACCCCATCTGTGAATTTTTTTTCCCTGGGACATTTTCATAACACAATATCAGATAGTTTTGAGTGCCAATCAAATCAAGGTGTATTTACGACAGGCATAAAACTAAAAATAAAATGCTTTTGATATACGTCATTTCTGTACACAGTAATTAGTGATAAACTAAATTGGATTTATTTTAGAAAGTTTATTCATCGACCTTATTTCCCAACAGTAAATTGAAGTAAATAAATTTCTAGAAAGGGGATATTCGAACTATAAGTAGGTTTTTTTTTTTTGGCGGCCAAGTGTTTTTGAGACTAACACTGCTGAACAAATTTTCTACTATATGAAAACCTTGAACGCTTTGAAGAACACACATGGAAGTGTTACGCATGAATATGCTCAATTTTTCTAACTAATTAATCTTTCTTTTCCTATGGCCATTGCTTATTTCTGAAACGTGGTGAAACTAAATGGTGTTGATTTGGAAAGTAGTTTAATGTCAGCTTGTTTCAAATGACATGCAAATTTGTCAAACAATTCTTTGTGTCAAATTAATTTATATTTTTCAGAACTTAAAATACTTTAATAAAATAGTTTTTAATTACTATAAATTGTCAATATGTGCTTCTGAGAATATCCAAAGTATATCGTACTTCGAATACTTGCAATTTTACTTCTTTCAATATTAAACAGCTGGTTAAACAGGAAGAATTAATAACATAATTCCAAATCATAATTTTGATTAAAAAAAATGTTATTAAATTTAAGGCATGACCAGCCATCAATCGCCATGAAATAGTTCCAAAATCTGTTTTTAAATGAAAGCGCACGGTATAATATCTACTCGTTCCCTAGCAACGGCCAAACTGTTTTTACACTGTGTCTCGAACATAGAATTATCCTAACATCCAACTTCCAATAGGGAGACCGTTCTATGCAAGGGGAGAGAAGACGTGAGTCGGAGGAGATTCAAACGTATAATAGGCTGACACAGCGGGAGAAGAAGAAAAAAGAGGAAAAGAAAAATAAGAAGAAAATTTAGAGGTAAAACACAGAGCTGGGAACACTGGAGTAGTGGTGGTTTGGGCGTGTTTCGACCAACCCAATTGTACTGGTTTGACGAAATCTTCAGGATTGCAGAATCAGTTATCTGTCTCTCGTCTACTTTCATAGAAAAAAATTACCAAATAAATGGAAAATAAGAAAGTAATGTAGGGAAAGGATATATATATTTCTTTTTACTTTCATATACGACTTTTTTTATTCAAGTTATTTTCCCGATGCGTTTTTTTTTTTGTCTTGTAGATTTTATTTCCATATTTGCGTAACGATGTTTTGCACTTTGTTATGGATTAGCGTCCAAAAAAAGTTTTCACAAAGAACGAATAGAATTCAAAAATATCGTCTAAATTACTAATTTATTCTCATTTCTTTGAAACTTACATTGCCAAGCTACACATTTAAATTTGTTTTAACTAGTACGTTAAATCAACATTTCGCGATTTTGTATCTAGACCAACATCAACCGCCGCATAAAACAAATTGCAACGAAGGCAAGAACAATAGTATGACCATAAAAATACATTATTTTGAACTTTAATTATTCTTTCTCTTGTATTTTGATGTCCTCAAATTTTGTATGAATGCAGAATTTAGTTGGTAGTTTTGTTTCGCTATCAAATTACAACTGTCTGTGATGTTGAAACATTTGATATTCTATGCATGGTGACTTCATGCCATGCTTCTCTCAAAGACTTACATAGAAGTTCCTTTCTGGAATATAAATTGTGACATAGTGTTATTTATCGAAATTTTAAAAAAAAATCGTTTTTGTTGATAATTTACCATGATAGCAAAAAAATGCCATTTTCAATTTTCCATAAAAATAAGACTTGCTATATTTTTAAAATCGTCACTCAGTGGCATATCTAGAGATGGGTTGGGGGGGGGGGAGGGCTGATAAGGCTGCAGATCCCTCCGATAATCCAGTGAAATAACATTTCTTGATTCTAGATAAAATTTCAAAGAAAAAGCTAGAAGGTTGGAAAATATTGCAAAGAAGTTATTGAGTATCTCTTAAAAAATAACGTAACTCTTGGCTTAATTTGTTCTTCATTTATTAAACAGAAATGTAGATTAATTAAAATGTGTGTTCAAAAAACAATTTTGCAATTTCACTTTCATTAAACATTAAAAAATTAATATACTTAAAAAAATAGTCCCCCTACCCGCAAAACGATGTGTCTAGATAAGCCACTGTAGCCAATGATTCGATGAATAACATTTCTATGTGTTTCATAAAAGTACACATTTGTTATCAAATAAAATATTTTTTGCATATGATTTATATTCAAAAATATTTTTTCTCGTTTTGTGAAAAAAAGTTTGTTCCAGTGAAATTTGTTTCTAAATATATTAATAAACATATTTTTTCTAAATTTTCAAGAATGAAAGTTTTAATACTTTAAGGTATACGTTGGGAATCGCAAAAATTGACCCAAACAGGCATTTTTGTTTTTCATTCTAAAATGTTCTCCAATTCATCATCTTTAAAATGATACCAATAACTTGCTTATAGTTAAAATACTTTTTTATTTACATGCAATTTCGTAAACGTTGAAGTTTAAAACAAATTGGAAAAAAGAAATTGTCGGAAACATTGAACTCAATTTGTGGGGAACTGCTTTTCATTGTTGAGTGAATGTACTCCAACGGGGATATCTTAAGAGTTAATTAACTGATTTTTAAAATTTAAACTGTATAATTTAGATAACATTTCAGAGCAAGAGCCCTAGCAGTTTATAAAAATTTTAGTAAAAAATAGATTTTTTTATGTATTTTAGAATATTTTTATTTTTGGAAAAAATTATTTTTTCTAGTACTTTTCATACTAAATGTTATAATTTAAAATTATTTAAGTTATGCATTATATTTTGCTTGGGTCCGTGTATCAATACCTTGTCTTTAATTTCCAGAAAAAAATGTGTTTCAAAATTAATTAGATATTATTTTATCATCGTTGCAATGAAGCCTTAATTAGTGAATTAAAATTCAATTAATTAAATATTTTATTTTTTTACTTTTTTGTTGCTGCAAATATATTAAATTTTTTGCTCTGGTAATCCTCCCAAAAATTTGACTTGCTGGCATAAGAATTTTAAAAAAAATTGTCCAACGTATATGTATACCTTCTTTTATTTGTCATTTCAATTCAAAGTCATAACTAGGATTGGGGGATCGAATTTAATGTGCCCTCTTTATTTATCTTTTTGCAATTTTCAAATATAAAAGTTCTAATAGTTTTCGTTTTTTATTTATAATTTCTATTCAGAGTCGCGAGCAGCAATATCTCAAAAAACACTTCAATGCTTTAAATAAGTTACCATACTAACATACTTCTTGAAGGCATATTACTTATTTCCATACGCCCGAACAAATTAAATATTCTTAAAATGTGTGTCTAGTTTCCAAATATGTTTAAGTAAGTGCCTAATTTTTTAAATATTCAGAAATCTCTACTTTTACGTAAGGTCTCAGTAAGAAAAAAATTATTTTGAAATTAATTATATCTAAGAAATGAGTAAGAAAATTGAAGAGACAAGGCATCAGGGCCATTCCACGGAAATAGGACATAATGTGTCCTGTACGCGACAGTTAGGTTTAATTAAAAAACTTGGGATTTAAAAAGTTTATGACAAAATTAGTATTTATAAATCGACTTACTCAAGTGCTATCATCAGACCATCACAAATTCTAAAACTTCGTTCTTACGAAAAAGATCTTCAAGAAAATATAATTTATAAAGCAGTTTGAATGCCCTGCACGTGACGGTGGAATGGCCCATCAATGGTGTTCGCATGGAAATTTGCAGCAATGGACTGAATTTCAGTCATGGAAGTCTGACTTGTAAAGTGTGAATGCCACGAGTCCGGGACCCCTGGATTGCAACTAAATTTCCCTACATGATGAAGTACAAGCCACACAAGTCTCAAAGACAAGCCACGCGACCTCCCAAAATAGAAAGATGGATGAGTCGAGGATCTTATGAACTTATTATCTTTCGAAATTCGTGTCTGTCGATCCATTTCTTGTTGACAAGTAGGAATGAGTGATGGCGGAACAAATAATGCCGGCTTAACCCTTTCAATAAGACGATCTTCTTCTTCTTTGGGTTGTTGATAAACGATTGAGATGATAATCTCTTAGCAAGATAATCCGATAGGAAATTTGTCACATACGTCCGAATTGATAAATGTTTGGGGGAGTGTGTCCAGGGAGGGACAAAACTCATTCAAATGTCGATACTTTTTGTGGTTTTTTTTTTAGAGTCGTTGTTATAGAGCGCAAAAAGCAACGATTTCAAAAGATGTTATTCAAGGATGAAAGGATATTGTAAACAAAGAACACTCATTAAGCATATGTACATTTTTTGTTCAGTTGAATAGGAATTTGATAATTTTAAATTTTAAAGCAGCATACCGAATATTGATTTATTTTTATAAATAAAGAAAAAAAGGCAAGAACAACTTATTATATTGAAATAATTTAATAAAAGAAAATTAAGTATAAATAAACTTAATCACGCTTGTTCACAACTCGGGCAATTAAAATTGTTTTCAAGTTTTCAAACTATTTTCTACTTCCACCTTTCCATTAATTATGTAAGAATTGTTACATTATTTAATATATCTTTAATAAAGGGTCACAATTTATTAGTTCATTCCTTTGAAACTTTTTAAAAATAAGAGCAAATGAAATCCTACGTTATAAATATAGTTTTCCTTCCAATATAACATCCTCTTAAGTATTTACTTGGATTGAAACAAATGATTTAGTATGGGTGTTTGATGTGTTTCTGTAAATAACTAAAAAAAACAAGTAAGATAATAAATTAAAATAATTTTAATTTTAGATTTAGATATTATTGGTAGCTTTTCTGCAATTTTTTTTAAAGATAAACGTTTACCCAAATATATTATAATATATAAAAAACGGTCATGAATGTTTATTTAATAATTGAGAAAAGATTAAATGAAGAAAAGTGATACTTGAAGTTAAAAGAACCATTTAAATTTAAATATTTTTTTTCGCAATTAGACTTCTAAAAGTAATTATTCATTTGAATTACAAGCTGTGCATCCATGGTTATTCATTTTAATAGTAGTAGAGTTAATAAATCGTTTAATTTTGTAATAGGTGCTAATGTATTGGAACATTTTTTACGACTCCAAAGTAATCATGTAAAATTTCAATCATTTAATACAATGCAATTGATGCAACTACAACACATGCGAAAGAATTGAAAGCGGTGTGTTACGTTATTCATAGTGGAGACCAATGCGAGCATATATAAAAGCCATAAAATACAAACAAAAAGTCACAATTTTCAAATTTCTTGTTGAATTACCATTGTCCTTGGATGCAGCTCACAATTTTTATTCCAATGCTTTCACCAAATTATTAAACGATATAAATTATACGGTACTACTTGGTTGATATGGGAAACAAAGCTTGTCTATTTTCTGAGAAGTGAACTATGTTGGTTTTTGGTCTTATACATTTAGCTTTCTATATTTTTATACTACGTTCGGTTTGTATGTCTTCTTATTCTACATTTTTTTTTTAAATGTATTTAAGTTGATTTTGAAATCCAGCTCTCGGTGAAATTGTAGATTTGTTTCACTTGTGATAGCGATAAGTACGCCAAGCGTAGCAATCCCTTTTTCATTCTCAAAGCGTCGTGCATGGCAATCAAGCGGCTCTTGATTTCCCGCCCCTCCGACTCACCCCCTATCATTAGGGCTTACTTATTCGAGGGGAAGGCACCAAACATTCCTAATGCGATGTGCGAGAATAGGCATCCTATTCTGTTATTTCTTGCTCTCTTCCCCCCCCCCCTCCCCTCGAACTTTTTTTTCTCTTTTTTGAAGTCCAACGAACTAACCGCGACTCCTAAAGAAACTCCGCCAACTGTAATTCTAGTGGATGCCGCGCCTTTTTCATTTTTTTTCTTCTCCATTCATTTCTTCCGTACTTTCTTTCGTTCGTTTTTTTCTTTTTTTCCCCTTCTTCTTCTTCTTTTCTTTTTTTCGTGTGTGATGGGGGCTATGTAAAAACCTTTTGTGTAAATCCGAGTTCTTGAAAGTATTTTTGAACATTCACTAGCATGAAAAGAAATTCTATTTAAAATAGGACACTTTAAAATTTATTATGTTTTGATTGAGATGAGTTTGATTCGTTGGATATTAAACTGGCAATGACACTGTAATTTTTAAAAAGTGTGCTTTTACTTTACATTTTATGCAAACCTAAATTCTTAACTGTTAAATTGTGTCTAGAAAAATCATAAATTCCCATTCAGTGAAAAATAACATATACTGAACAATTATTGACGAAGATTATTTGGAAATTTTAAAGTATTTCAAACTGTCAGGTTTAAAAGCATTTTTTAATATCGTTAATAACTTAAAAGTAAAATAAATTTTGGTTTACGTGGAAACCCTAGGGTGAATGGATATAAAATAACAATACTGAACAACAAATATTCGGTTTAGATTTAAACATTCAGTTAAGAAACATTTGGAGATTATCTTTAAGACATATGTCGTGCTACAAAAGGGACACATATCGAAATCTATTGATGTTAAAACTTAGTGAGATGTTCTTTCTCTTTTTTTTTTTTCTTTCATTCCAATGGGTAGTTTTGTAAAAAATAAGCCATAACTTTTGGATACTTTTATTCCGGACACCCTGTATATAATGAATGACATTTCTACACAGTATTTTCTATTTTTTCTAATCGTTACTTTTCCAATAAATTCCCATAGCAACCATTCTGTACTTTACAAGAGTTTTGGACAATGTTTCCTGTTCTCAACTATGTCTTGAATGACTGATTTGATAAATGGATTAAAATTCTGCATTTGCACTAAACTGACAAATCCAGATTTATGAACCATACATATTCGAATGACTGTCATTTTGATTAGCATGTTGTAAGGTAGAAGACCTTCCACTAAAACAAATATAGAGCCGATTTATTTTCACCTTCATTAACTAACGTAAATTGTATATGATATAAATAACAGTAATTTCATCTTGATACTTCCGATGTAAAACTGTTAGCTGTACATGAATAGTCATATATTTATTACTATTAATAATATCCACTTATTTGTATTAATTTTATTTTAATAATTTAACAAACTAATTAAGTTCATTTATAAAATTTACTATTCATTAATTTAAAGAAAAACTAAGTTTATTTCCATTTCCCTACAAAACAATCTCGAATCCAGTGCCTATGATAGCATATCTGTTACCAAGATAATAATTGGTCATTTTACCCTTTCATCTCAAATACTGAAGGGATGAAAAATATTGCTGTAATGTATATCTGAATAATTCTCCAAAGAAATTTTTTCATATACTTGTTACACCACCAACTCTTCAGTAATGGTGGTCATAGGTATGCATAATAATGTATTCGTAATTAAATACAAATTTTAAAGATAATTTTTCCCTAAAAGAATTGCATATAAAATATGAGAGCATATTGATTACATAATTTAATATTTTAAAGTATTATTGGTACTTGGAAATATGTTTTTATATATTTAATTAAAAGTTTTGTTTCAAATTTGAGATCTTACGGTTTTTGAAATCAAAATAAAGTATATTTTATGAGTAGAGCAGAACATAAATATGTAGTTAAATGAAAAAAGGGGTCATGTCTCATTGAAAATCTAAAAACATAATCCCTTTTTACATTTGACGATTCAGTGGTCATCTTCTATAGAAATACTACTCCAACCCTTGCTCTTACGTGGAATTTGAAAAGACAAAAAAAATCATTTCGTAATTTTCATTCTTGCTTCCCAAATTATTTGTATGAAAAATGCTGCTTTGGAAATACCTTTCCTGAACTCTCGTTACACAGAACTAAGATACTAAGGTATTTGATGTGAATTCCAAACTCTCAAGTGCATTCAATTGGAGAAAGGTGAACTATTTTGTGAATTAAAAGCATTCTTTGAGATAATGAATATTCTTACTCCCCTCAAAGGAAAGAATATTTTAATTAATGCCTTAAACTAAACGCAAAACTTACAATGATTGAAGCAGTCGAGGAAAATAATTCAAATTCTCTCAACATTCCTATTGTAGTAACATGACAAAAGTGTGCATATGTGTTGTTAAACGGCACCAAGATGACAATGGGGATATTATGGATATAGAGGAGTATTTGTGATGCATCGTTCGTATGTCAACTTATTTCTTGAGAAATAAACATTTTAAAATAAATTTACATAATTGATTTCAAACATTGAGAAAAGTATACTGATAATAATCATAACTTACTGTACTTGAAATGCAGAAAAATACACATACCATATAGATGTGCAAACTTTACAGGCATTTGTAAATATTTTTCCAAATACAATTATTATTAGAGTACTTGAATTTTTACACAGTTGATATTGATCTAAATATGAATGAGTATTAATGGGAAGTGAAAAGGGTTGGAATGGTTTATTTAAAAAGTGGTAGGAATCAGAAATAAATATTTCTTGAATAACCTGCAATAACTGTTAAAAAAAAGTTGAATTAATGATTATTCACAACACAAATTTATTTCCTGGATTAATAATTAAAAAAAAAAATTCGAGTGAATTCAAGTTAACATACTATAATTTTTTATACCATTTTATCTTGAAAGAGTTGTTTTTCAAAAACAAAAATGGCTGCAGTATTAAGTTTATTTTTTATTGCTTTTGTTGTTCGGGTGCTTAACTAATTGGTAACTGAATGCCAAATTACATTCAAATTGTCCAATCAGTATAAAATATTTTAAGTTTACTTTGAAAGTATTGATTAAACAATAAATAAGATTTTTTGTTGAATCAACTCATTTTGATTTCCATATATAAAAGCAAAAAACCTCACTTACTGACTTATTACTAATTATTCCATTTTCCATATACCACAACTCGGAGATTTGGTTAAAATGTCAACAAGGCCAAATATACAAAGAGTTATTAATTTCGATCTCGATTAACTAATTATAAGGGTGACTGCCGTATTAAGTTTATTTTTAATTTCCTTTTGTATCGTTCGTATGCTCGACCAATTGATAACTGTATGCCAAATTACATTCAAATCGTCCAATCAGTATAAAGTATTTTAAGTTTCCTTTTAAGTACTAGCTAAACAGTAAATGCAATCTTTTGAAGAATTAACTCATTTTCATTTCTATGTATAAAAGCCAAAAATCTCACTTATTGACTCAGTACTAATTATTCTACTTTCCATACACCTTAATTCTGAAATTTGGTACAAATGTTAACAAAGCCAAGCATACAAAAAATAAGCTATTCCGATCTCGATTAACCCTTTGGGTACATTTGACGGCTGAGATTCGTCATGACTTGTTTTGCTTGTTAATAATGAAGAACCTATTTCGTCATTCAAACTAGGTTGATTGAATGAATTTTAATGTCACAAGAGCCATGATTGGTTAAGTCAAACATCGGTTGGTTTACCTATACTTTAAAAAAATAATTTGTTTGGCTGTGTTCCTTTAAAGTTCCTTTATTGTTTTGAACCAAACGTTTAAAACGCAAGAATTTTCCCAAATAAATCTGTACCCAAGGGGTTAACTAATTCTAAGGGTCGAAACGTTCAAAACGAGGATTATCCTAATGTACCATTTCCAATGTTGTCACATCTCTGAAATTTTTTTATCAAATGTCATCAAGTGAAAAAATAAGAAGTACACTATTCTGATAGCAATTAACTAGTTAAATGAAACTAAAATTATTATGATTACTCCCGACGATCAATTGACACCAAAATCAAAGGCCACTAAGAGATTTTTTTCTTTTAGTTTTAAGAGTTCAAAAAAAGAGTAAAACGTTTAAACCGTAAATTATTCCAATGTCCCATTTCCAATATAGTCACAACTCGAAAGTTTAGTACAAATGTCAACAAGATCAATGATAGAAAAAACAATTATTCCCATTTGATAAACCAAGTTCCAGTGGTCGAAACTGATCAAAAGTTTAAAAATGTGACATGCATAAATGTCTTTTGGTTGCTAAAATGAAAATGGTAAAATTTCTATCACGCACACTTGATCTTCGGAACAAGAGGCAGATTCCTGGCTCATTGAAATTTCACAAAAACCTCCTTCCCTCTTTTTCACCCTTAAAGGGGATGATATTTACTTGAGATGTACCGTACCGATTTAAAACCGTTTTTTTTTTTTTTTTTTTTTTTTTTCAATTGGTACCTTGACTGATTAAAATTATCGGGAACACAAGTTCCTTCCGATGTTGTTTTTTTGTTAAGGTGGTGAAATCGAGGTTAGGGGTTAAGAGGGTCATGCCCATAACTTACAATCGACTGAACCGGGTTACATTGGCAACGCCAGGCCGTATCTATTTGAGCCGTGCCACGCCAGCCACTTCTATCTATATATCTATTTCAAAAATCAAACCGTTATGTACGCATATATGTATGAATGTGGACTTGTTCCACAAAGCATTCTTATCGGCTTAACTATATTTTAGACTGTAAGAGTCTTAAGGGGGAGGGATTCAAGATTTGTTTGGAATTAATTATTTTATTATTTATCATCGATTTAACATGAGAATTTCATTATCATCAAATGATCTGCATTAGTTTTCTTATTAAAGAATTTAGAATAAACTGTTGCCAAAACTATTATAACAACACTTTATTTTTTTTTTCTTCTCAGAAATATGTTGGTATTGTTGCACCTTATTTGTAAAAGTTTGAAAAATGACTTATAAAAATAATTTAAATAATAATACCACATAAACTCTAAATACTTAAGAAACTAATACAAAATAAAAATAACAAAAGTAATACAGTCTGTTTGGACTCTATAAAAGAATGACCCTATCATAAGATGAGCCTGTTCACAAAGATTTTCCGAAAAGCTTTTCACACAGACCACTGATGTGTCTGATCACGCTTTCAAATAACAATCTGATTGGCTATTTGAACTTGAAAATTCAAATTTATTATAATTATTAATAAACTTGATCCAATTTTGGTGGTGACACCACACATTTTTGAGAGTTCGTGATTTGTATAAAATTCACAACTAAATTTTTCAAACTATATGGACTTGATATCACAGGAAATGGTGGAATGCCAGAGATTAGGAATATAGTCCAACGAGGTTGTTATCCCTCCCTGACATGAGCAGAGGGCTAAGGTGGTGGTCCAAGAAACTTTTTAGCGTGGAAAATGCAGTGAATGTTGCGTATAATGCAATATCATATCTTATATTGGGTAAATAATTGAAAAGCGTATTTTTTTTATCTTTGCTTTTGAAAGATTCTTCTAAAAGAGGACACAAATCATTCAAATTTAGAATGTCGTGTTAACAATCCACACAAATATTCCTGTAAAATTTTTTATATTAGATATGACTTAATTTTTTTCATGCAAATGACGCTCGTGTGAAAAATAATGTTCTTGGAAATGACGCTGATTTGTCTAGAACTATGGACTTGAGTAAACGATATATGTGTGAAAATGTAGATCTTATGCATGACTACGCCACAGGAAGTAGTAGCGGCAAAAATTTCCCGACAAGTGAACTAGCAGGAGAAGAGAAGTGGAGAGAGGGGGGGGGGGTTAGAGGGGTGATGTTTTATGAGCCAAGGGCTTCACTATGGCAATGCTGCTCCAGGAGGGGAGGGAATTGACAGGGCTTAGGTGGTTCGATATTTTTTTTTAGTCGCAAGTGAGGGCATTTGCAACACATACTGTGTTTAATAATCATGTATTCTGTAACAAATTGAAATGTGAAGACAGACTCTTCGTTTTATTACTATAGAGAGGAATGATTCGTAAATTATGAACTCTATGAACAGCCAGCTGGCTAAATTTACAAGTCTCAGAACTTTTTCGATTCCGTCGTAGTTTCAATGAAGATAAAAAAGCATTTAAATCAACATAGATTTTGATAAAAGTGGCAACTAAAAAATCGTTATTTTTTTAATTATTTCAGATTTTTTAAACTTCGATTTTCGATAAATAACACAAAGTGAAATTTTAAAATAAATTATCAGTCAGAAGTAGATATTTTTATCAGTCAGAAGTGGATATTTTAGCCTTTAAATTTGTTCATCATTTATCAATTTTCAGTTTTGTTTTAATGGATAAAAAGAGATCGTCGAAAAAAAAAGCCGTTCAGAAATAATATATACGATATTTTCAAATACGTTTGACATCACCTTTAATAAGAGATATACATGGTGTTCGCAAAGTCTCTTTAAAACTTCAAAAATTAAAAAAGAAAATAAAAAAATTATGTGATATAAAAATGAAATTTGTTATAGATACTCAATTACTATTCAAGTTTTTATTAATTACGTCTATGATCCTTTGATTCAAGTCAGTGAAGCAAAGGATCATAGAGGCCTTCTGCACCATTGATAGCACTTTATTGAAGAGGGTATGGCTAGAAATCGAGTATCACCTTGAAGTCCTTCGCCCTAATGGTGCATTTATAGAGATTTATTGATTACTGTAAAAAAAAACTTTTATAATTACATCTTAAAATAACTTTCAAGTGTGTATATGTTCACTATTTTATTTAACCCATTAAAGACGACTTTGAAATGGATAAACAGCATTTTTTTTAACGTTTACCTTGTTTATTTAGATCCTTTAAGGTAAATCTCAAAATTTTAATATTTTTTGGAACATTATTTTTATGATTTTTAAAAAATAGTAGGTAGAACTACAATCGCAATTTATTAGCAAAGAAAAAACTAAAATTTCGATTAATAACCCCTAACCACACTAACTGAAAGGCCCAGCGTTACCAGGCTCTCAAACAGCTGTGGCCTGGATGTACCCTGTTCAAAAAGGTTCAGTGGATCTCACATTATGATCACACACCTTTTCACCCTTATCCTCGTATTACTAACCTTGACTACAGTTCCTTCGGAATTAATAATGTAGATTTTTCTAGACACCTGTAAAAAGAAATCTTATTTAGATTAATTCAGTAGAGTTTAAATGTATTCCTTGTAGAGGAAAAAGGTCATAAATTCAGTAGACTTTAAAGTTATTCCTTGTAGAGGTTGGGAAGAAGGAATGATTTTGGTTTTTTAAAATCTCATTCTTCAAGAACGGAATAAAATTGTAGCTTCATATAAAAAATCATACATAAATAAAGGACATTTTTTTCATGATACTTTGTGCATTCAATAAAAGTTTAGAGTAATTGAAAATGTTTTTAAAATCAAACAATGGCTTATCTAAAAAATTCATGTGTATTTGTAATTTAACAAAAGTTAATATTCAGTAAAAGTAATTTTTTTTTTATAAATTTGGTAATAAATTTGCCCAACTGACTACTGTTATTATTGTTGATAAATTTAGAATTAGAAAATTTTTGACATCCAGCTTTCAGTTCCCCCCCCCCCCCCCTTCCTGTATTCGTGGTTAAAATAAATTTGCAGCATACATATTTTATAAAATTTTCGTTACCTTTTTATTAAAATCTTAAATACAGAAAACGAAATCCGAGCATTCCCAAACTAAACAAAAGTATACTTTTTCATTAGACTAAGCAACTCCAGCCATACAGCTAGTTGAAAATAATTATTTTAAAAAGATATAACAGGAAAAATTGTGCTTTTTTTCGTAGGGATAGTGTATCTTACTAGATCTCAATTATAATTTAAAAAACTCGACGAAACACAATTTGACCTCTATACTGAAAGTTACATTATCTGATTGCCCATGTATCACTGAGTTTTACAAGTGCAAATTGATGTTAAGAGCTTGAGAAGAGCTTCCAAGGTGTAAGACTAGGTCAAGGTCTAGGTCACGATGCAAGTCAAGTAAATATGCTTAATTTAATTAAGGATTATTTCTATTTAAAGAGTGAATATTTTCTTGCTTGGACATAATACATTACCCACCGTTGTGTCAGCTGAAACATTTCTTATAAGAATATTTTATCAGATACAACAATAGATCAGCAAATACGAGTAGAGCGTCCATCTATGATTTTGAAATTAACGGTGGCCACGGGAACTACCATTAAGGTTGCCCTCAAAATTGCGCATGCGCATAAGGTAGCTGCCCTTGGAAAAAAATCATGATTTTCAGTAATTGCTAAAAAACGGTTCTAACGATTTTGATCAAAACGGCTGTGATAATGCCTCTTAAGGTGTTCTGAACATCCCCATCTCCAAAATTCCCATAAAAATACAATAAAGGCGTAAAAAGTTGGAAAACGAATGTCTTCAACACACAATTCTTTTTCTTCCCTTGAGCATCGTTCATCAACGACCGTTTTCCTCCTCTCCTCTGATTCACTTACATGAAAGGATACTGTAATATTATCGAAGAGTATATTGCCGAAATCGCCATTTTGGCGTTTTTTTTTTAATGTATATATAAGAATTATCACCAAAAATATATCGCCAAACTGACTATTTTTTATAAATGAATGATGGAATTACAAAAACGGTAAATAACACCAATCCACGTCAGTATTATAGTGTAGTTGAAAGTTGTGCAATGCTCCATACCCCTATTTTTTTTTTTTTTTTTTTTTAATCGTTGCGTTACTTGTTGGAAATAAATTTGTTGCTAATTTGGAATATTTGAATCATTATTGAATGAGTATTTGACGAGCTCTGATCATAGTAGTTGCACATAGTACAGATACATTTTGATGCACAATTTTGACAGGTTACGGGTGACGTTATATATTGCTTAATTTGTTACAATAAATGTGATAAAAACCGTTTTCTATGGTGGTTCTGTTTCACCACAGAATTGCAAGCTGACATGAATTGAGTAATTACACTAAAAGAATTAATCTTATCTCTTTATTATCTCCTTACGCCTACTGTATCAACAGACGCCGAGCATAATTGCCGCTCAGAGTAGTTAGGGAGTGGGGCAATTTACATGAGGAAGCCATCAGGTGAAAAATGTGTTTTGTTGAGAAATGTTCAAATCCTAATGCTTTTAGCGACTTTTGATACACATTTATGCCTTGTGCTTTTTAGTATATTTAATTTCTCTCTAAAGTTGCTGCTGTAAGTAGTGATTGCTTATTTCGGTGAAGTACTGTGAGTGAGTAGAAAATCAGTTATTTTGAATTATTATTTAGAATTTGTTCTACAAATAAATTATAAAATTTTAAATGCTCTTTGAGGATTTTCGAAGTTTATTGGATGTTTTTTCACTGTATATAGCTTTTGTGACATATCATAAAATTGAATTACTTTTTCCGCGCACATACTATATCATTGACAAAAATTAAATTGTAAAAAAAAAAAAAATTGTCTGAATGTACAAACAATTTTCCTTATAAGGTTAAAACAATGAAAATGCCTTTTTTAGCTATATTTAAGGTATAATGATTAGTTGCAAAATATAAATTTTAAAGAAATTTATTGATAAGTGGCAGAAAAATAGGACAAAAAAAATCTTTAGTTTCTCTCGCCATACTTGAATCTGTTATCTATCCCTTATAAATCCAGTACACTGTCCAAACTGCTTTTCAAATTTTACATACCTTTATGCCAAATTATTGCCAATAATTATATAAATAAAGTATTTACTCATTACCACTTTGACTACTATTCCTTATAAAAGCAAAGAAAGAAAAACATTAATTGGATTTCACTCCTTTTTCATTTCACACTGTTCTAGGGATTAATCTGCAATACTTTCGAATTCTTGAACAAGAGGAGAAGGAGGGCAATTATTTTGGAGGGGGGCGACAGCAAAAGCTTGCTGTTTAAAATTTATAAGTTTGTTATTGGCTTCAGTAGTATATGATTTTAAGCAATTTTCATTACGAATTTATTTTACATTTATTATTTTCGAAATAAATCACCATTTTTTACTTCAATGAAAAGCAGTTAATCGCAATCGACTTTATTTTTTTTAATCATCACCTACTTTTTTATTAAAAAATATTAGAAAACAATGAACCAAAACACTTCTGAAATAATTAAAAAAAAACAACGTTTGATTGAGAGAAAAGAGCAATGTATTGGATATCCAACATTTTTATGCAATCAACTCTCAATGCCATTACTTTCCCTTACTGATCATTAATCTGACAGAAATTGCACGTGTTTTCATCTTGATTGAAAACTTGATCAACATTCTCTTCTGATTTTCTTCTCTTTTGATGTTAAGTGGAACCGAAACAAAATCTATAAGCTATCTATAAGTTATGGTGATATTATCCAGAAATTTACCATTTATATTTTCTTTTATTATATCTGAATTTATATGCAAAAAAAGGTATTTCACTCTCCAGTATAGTCCGCTAAAATGCGGTAAAGAATGATGCAAGCATTCGTTGTTTTTTTTTAAATATCAATAACTTAGTCCTTATAACGTAATCGGTATGGTCGGAATTTTACATCAATTTGCTTGACATGATTCATTAATTTTACCTTAATCGAATTTAAATATTGTCTCTTACAGACTGGGAGTTTAATTGAGCGCCATTCAAAATAGGCATTTTTTACGTTTATTTTAAACATAGTAACCGAACATTTTAATTCGGGTAGCTTTTTAAATAGCCTTAAATAAATAAGAAGGAGCTGCTTTCTGCAAAAGCATTAAAACATGCATTCTATATACTCATGGAAAGTTAAGCCAAATTGAAAATCGTGGAATGTTAGGCCATATAACATAAGTAGAAAAATTCTCTATTTTTTTTACCTTCAATATAACGGTTAACACCCTGACGAAGTCGTTCTATTGATATAATGCATTTTTCCAGATTGCATTTTCCATTTCTATACTTTAATAAAGTTATCCTATATACTAATTTATTTCCACTATAAAAAATGATGGCAACAATACCTTTACATGTCCATTTCTTTTATTCTTATTTAGTGTTCATTATGTACAAACATTTATCACTTACATTCATTAGCAATAAAAAAAATTCTAAACTTCTTTTAATAAATTTTATTTACAATTAATTAAAAGTGTCCTTAAAGAACAATTTCTTAAATACTTTATTTAATAATTCATTTAGATTAGACGCTATCAGTAGCAAGGGTTTCACACAACTTTTTTGCTTTTCTTTTTTCAATTTTATTGTTGCGTGATATCATCTTGAAATTCTTCACTACTATCCATACTTAAAATCAAATAAAAAATCTATTTGCTTATAAGTAGTAGTGAAGTTATGGCGTTTTCGATTATTAGAAATACAGAGTTAGTGTTGCAGATATATAAAGTGGCATTATTTATAGGTCTTGTAAAAATCAACATAAAAATGTATACTACCATGGGATCTCTACAAAATACAAAAATTTCAAAAATAGTTCAGCCTTTTGCAAATGCTAATTCGCTTTAAAGAGAACAATCAAGTGACCAATACACTACAAGTTAAAGACACAAAAGTGTCTTAAACACAAACAAAATGGTGTCTTAATTTTTGCACACTTGAAGCGTCTAAAATTGGGGTGTTTTCAAATACTTGGAGTGTCTTGGGGGGGGGGGTATTTTCAGACACTTATGTCTGAATGAATTATGTCTGAATGGTTAGGAAAGCTAAAAACATTCCATTTAAGTTAAAATGCAATAGAAATATGCTTGTTATAAATTGCATAGTTTCATTAAAAGAAAAGACAAAATTACTTTTAATTAAATGTTGCACACAACTCTTTGTTGACTATGTTCCACCTTAATGTTGAATTTAAGCATATGATTGCAAAGCACACAACTGTTAATAATATGCTGGTTAGACATATCATAAATATTCAAAGATGTAGTTATAAAGAACGCATAAGATCATTAATGAAATAAAGTTCAAATTCAAATAAATATGATCTCCAGTATCAGAAGGGATGACTTTATACTCATGATAAAGTGAAATTCTTCCAATTGTAAAGGTTAAGGTACCAGTTCACATTGGAAATTGGGAAATTAGGTGAAACTATTCATTTTTTTTTTTTTTTAACTGCGAAATAATCTCGGGATTGGTAGCTTTAAAATGATGCTATGATCTTTATAATGATCAAATTTCTTTTTAAACTGTTCATTTTTATGAAGGTACACAGTGTTTAAAAGATCAATACCGCAAATTTTAAACTCGATTTGTGAGGAACTAGTGTAAGTGTAGTTTTTTTTTTAACAAAGATAACTTCTCTTTGAATCAACGAATTAAAAAAAAAATTATGTAATTTAAAGAAGATAATGCATTGCAGGGAACATACTAGTAGTTAAATATTGCACTCAAGTAGTTAAATTTGTTTAATGGATTAAATATCATCAAATGATAAAACTTTTTTATGCAAGTGTGTTAGTTTTTTAACACTTGTTAAGTGTAAAAAAAATAGATCATGAGTCAAGTTTGAAAAGTAAAGAAAAAATTTCCGTGTACTGGTACCTTAAAAAGCAAACTACTTTGAATACATCTCTTAGTTACCATTAGAAATACATCACTCTCTCTCTTTTAGTTAAATTTCACTATAATAAAAACACTGAAATAAATATTCATTTGCTTAGCTGCAACTTAAAACCCATTTATCGACTTTTACATTGGTGATTCAAATAAAGCACCAAGGCAATGAAGTTGAAAATGGTGTGTGAGGAGTTATTTTCTGGTTAAAATGTACACATCTCATAAAAAAATACTTGAGAGAGAGAAAAGGAAAATTTACCAAACTATATCCTAGGATCGTTGTAAGTTCAATGAGTTTTCAGGAGCACAGTCTACACTTCGTTTTTTTAACTACAAAAATTTTCAAACGATCCTTCTAAGCACCTGTTGACCAAGAACATAAACAATAAGGTTGCGTATTAAGCAAACATCAACTAATGATTGAAGGGGATCATCTAAAATGTGACAGTTTATATACACAATCGTAGTCGCAGGAAAGGGAAGTACTGTGAATGAATCTACTGTGCGATTGTAACGTTACGACTGAAAAACAATACTCAAATGAAAAGAAAATTCTTGAAGTAGAGACTGATCTACAAGCGCATACACCTTTGATTCTCCCCACAATTCTACTAATTTCTAATTGAATTACAAGGGCATTGAAGTTTCGCTGCATAAACGCGACTGCACAGATAGAGTTTGAATGGAACTTATCTTTTATCCACAGGCAGACAAAAACTTTTATTAGTATAGATTAGCTGTGAAAGCCAGCATTGCTGGGTACCCGTTGAGGTATATAGGACTTTGAATTTGACAAACATTCTGGAACTGATACAGTTAATACAAAATGAACACCGTCAAAACAAGAATACTTGTGACGCTTCTTTAAATCAATTCAGTGTGATGTCATTGCTATTCATTATTAGTGAAGCTGTATTTTGACGAATGTTTCGGTTAGTTTTGTCGAAATAGGTTGACCGGATAATATGCAAGTACCAGGAATTTAAAAAAAAAAAAAAAAAAGCGATATGAGAAATTTCAGTGGGTATTGAACTGTTTCTTGTTCATGAGCGAAACTATTTATGGACTTATATACAAGGTGTACCAAAAAAAAAAAAAAAAAACCCGGTTTGATCACGATTACATCCAAGATTATAGTGTGGAGGTGTTCCTTTCTGTTGGAAATAAAATTCGTCATTTTCACCAATGTCCTCCCGAATGCGTGTAATACAATTCTTGCAGAGTATGTATATTTTTAGAACATCCTGTATACATATTACTGATTTTCTGAGCTCAAAAATTTTAAGGTCTTCAAAGGCATCATTTTCTTGAGTCAATGTTTTTTTTCCCCACGGAACCAAGCTCGTGGCAGGCTCAATGCAATGCCCCTTTGCTCAGTGTGCAGAGGCAATATTTCCAGAAATATAGTATTTATTAAATCTACACTCTAAACAAGATTGCATAAACCAATTTTTTAATTGAAATGAAGCCATTGTGCGTATTAAAAATGACTATTTCCGAGTTTGAGCAATTGATCACTAACTCACTTAAATATAGTGTTGTCATCAAATATTTGTACATACATGTCATTGAGAGCAAAGGCTTCTTAATACAGGTCTAAACATTTGGTTACTATTTAAGCATGTATCTTATTTAAAGTTTGAAGACTGCTGTCTCTAATTCCCCTCAGTACTCAATCAAGTGTTTCAATTTATGTTTTATGTGACATATTACTCTAGTATCACACTGTAAAAGAGAACTATTGTAACAGCTGTGACGTTCCTGTTCTTTGGTATGCAAGAATCCAGCCTTAAATTTAATAAAACTAATATTTTAAGTTATCTTCACCTTGCTAGGTCAACGACAATTACGCAATTTGTATTTCCACGGCTTGAAAGCACTACACATACTTCGTTTAGGTATTATAACACGGAGATCGGCTATTACTCTTGAGTCTCGGTTTTTGTATTGTCCACTGCGTGTCATCTATTTTTATGTACTCAGTTGGCACTTAACTGAAGCCGATATTGCAGGTGTTAGTCTGCCAAATTTTTTTGATGGGCAGTTAGTCTTCCGATTGCTTTCTACAGGGACCGAACTCGCTGATAGGAGTTGAGGTTTTTCTGCACTATTTAGGTGAGCTGTTCATAACTTTTCCAATTTTGTCAATAATATCTGCTCAGGTTTGGAATGGCAATGTCTGATTAGCGGTTCGTCCACCACCCAACAAAATTGGAGTTACAGAAAAGTGTCAGAAAGTACACACCACCCATTCTAATTGCACTTTTGCTAGCAACAGATAAATGAAGATTGTTTTTTCTGTGACACCGACTGAATAAAAAGAAAAACATTCCCGTCCTGTGAGAGAACACTGGTTACAATATTTTAATAGGCGTATTTTTGGCTAGTATTTAGAAGAGCTTTGTTTCTTGATGAGGCTGCACTCTGGAATGCTTACAAGAAAGACATTTTGTATCGTATCAGACAGGGGTGAAATATACCATCGATGGAATATGAACATAGTTTTCACAGAAACCTTGATGAAACTAGAAAAAAAAAGAAGAGAAATGCGGCCCATGACACACAAAATTATGGGCACTACTTTTCGAAAAAACAATTTTGATCAACTTGGGTTACAGGTTACTGCAGCAAGAAACAAAACTTCTTAATGCTGGATAAAAATACACCGAGGAAAATGTTGTAGCTAGTGTTCTCTTATAGGCCAGGAATGTGTTTTTATTTTATTCTATCGGGGTTACAGGAAAGACATTCCTCATTAATCTGTTTCTAGCAAAAGATCAGATGGGTTGGTAGTAATTCCTGTCATTTCTGCTAGAATAGACGCAATTCTGTTTGACAGGTGAACGAACGGCATTTGTTATTTCCAATTTGCCCTTAAATATTATTTTAGACTCAACAGCAGCTTGCAACATATCCAAACTGAGTGACACTACCAAGTCGTGTATCGCACCTCTGTCTCTACAGTTGGGAACGAAAGCCAAAACCAGGTGGTTTTCAGAAGAAGCATTGATGTTTATTGAAAGACTAATTGCTAATCAGACAGGAAAGTTATACCCGAGCGTGGAGGGAATGGAAGATCCTTGTATTTTTACATCTAAACGACGCATATGCAGTTTTTTCAAGTCGTGGGACAACAAATCCCATAGTTGTCGCTGGCAATCAGAATGAAGATGATCCAAAATATTAGTTTTATTAAATTTAAGGCAAGATGAGCATACTGGAGAACATAAACGTCTCATCTGATTGAACATTGAGGGATATTCGAAACAGCAGTCTTCAAGCTTAAAATAAATACATGCTTGAAGTAATCAAATATTTAGACCAATATTAATAAGTTTTTGCTCACAAAGTTAAGCATGCACAAATATTTGACGACAACAGTAATTAAGTGACTTAGTGATCAATTGCTCAAACTTGGAACTGCCTGCGAAAAAACCCTCATCAAAAAGACTGAAGACAGAAAACATGTCTTACATCATGAAGGAAGGGCAAAATGTCTTAATTTGATGTTTTATTTAGACATCTGAGGCACTTATCATATCTAAATAGAAATTCAGAAAAATTCAGATGTTTGCGATGTCTGATATGATTAAATATTTTTCCAGGCAAGTCACGAAGTAACACTTTTGTGTCTAAATTTAAGATTCCTATTTACAATGTAGTGGCTAAATTGCTCGCCGCATATTTAGAACTGTTTTCAATTGATGGGAAATTCAAAATTCCCAATTGTACCTTGAATCTTTCCACAACGCGCCTCATGGAAACGTTCACACATGTTTGATGAAATCTAGGATTGGGGCAATGTACAGCCGCCAAGTCTGATGTAAAAGCAACAGAAACTGCAAGTATACATTATGGATATCGAGCTTGGGACGGTTTTTGACCCCGCACAGCTCAGCTTCTATTACAGCTAGAACCCTGATTTTTTTAATTTTTTTTTTGTCATCGTGTTGTCTGGGGTGAGTAGGTGAAATATAACTACATAATTAGTAGCATTACACAAGGAAAAATGTAAAAAAAAATCCTTTGAAAATCACTGAAGTTACCGGAATCTTGTTCTACGCCCACCTGATGGCTGTGTGGTTAGCGCTCCTCGCATACCAAAGGTGAAGGGTTCGAATCCCGAGCTAGGCCTATATTTTCGTTGTGATTCAGATTCCACGATAAGCTGTAGGTCCCGGCCTGATTAGCCACCATTGTGCATAAAAAAAATCGTCGATCGTGTAAAATAACCAACCAACCTTGTCCTTCTAAGTCCGAGTTTTCTTGTTTTAACGAAAACTTTTTCCAGGCCTACAGCTAAAACTATTTGGTGAATTCTTGCCATTCTTTTTTATTCTTATCAATTTAATTATAGGAAATGCCTTTTTGTACATTTTAATATCGACAAGTAGATGTACTTCCAAGAAATGATCTCGGAAGTTGGGCAATTTATTATTTAACCAGAGTATGACTGATTAAAACGTGTCGACGGATTTTGAATTTTCTTCTTTCGCTTAATTTCAAGAAGTAGCTTGGATACTTTAAGTTAAATTAAAACAATGCAATTAGCAAAAAGCAAAATTATGTGCTACTTTCATTTAAAATAAAGTTTTAGCACATCAAGCTTCCTGGTTGGTTTAAAACCACGTACCCTTTGATCACTTTTAATCTTATTAAATTTTTGTTAAATTTTATTAAATCTTATTCTTTAGTATGTATTTGCATGTTTTGTACTCAAGTTGAAATTAGTAGGTACATATTTTTAATTTTTAATAAACCCTTTTTCTTGGTTTGGTAAGGAGGTCTCCTTGATGGAAATGAGCCGGATTTTGATTGTAAATCTAAATCTCTCTACAATATTGCATCATGATATTTATTGTCGCTTGCAATACAAAGAATCGTTTACGAATCTAATGTTGTTACTGCTTAAGCTATTTTGCGTTTAGAGCAACGATATGGTTATTCACGCTAAAACCTTTATCGATAATGCCAATTAAAATGATCAGCCAGAAAAAGTTATGATATCTAATGTTTGTAGCCAAGCAGCTGTGTTTTATTTCAGTAAGGTACTTGTAGAAAATGAACTAAATGAACTAGGATTATTGGAAGGAACCCTCATAAGCAATCAATAATTGGTATGCTAGAGTTTATATACAATTAATCGACAATGAATAATAAGATAGTAAAGTAAGTCATGGCAATATTTACAAAGTAGCTCAGACATATGGAAGGAAACTATTTCGATATAATTCTAACAAGCCAAGTACTGTTTGTCTATAAGTTTTTTTCCCAATAATCCCAATTTAGTTCCCTGTGTACCCCCAAAGAAATTAAATGCTGCCGCGTGGTGGCAAACATTAGATTTCATAACTTTTTCTGACTAATCATTTTTTGGCTGGTATTTTTCCAACGTTTAGTTGTTTTTAGCATAATTTGGAAAAGTGGAGTGATCTGCCTTACATATAAAAGTAATGCTCATATTTTTTATCGTTTATCCAAAGTAACAGTGTGGTAGAAAATGCCATAAGTATCAATGAATACGATTTAGAAACAAATATTTCATCATTATAGACTTGCTTAGATCTAAGTAAAGTAATTAGAATAAAAAAAAGTCAATTTTAATTTGCCTTTGTGCTTCTGGGGGGGGGGGGGTAATTAAAGCAATCCAACATATTGCATCCCATGCCTAAAACACTTTTTTCAACCAATGATTATTTTGTATTGACATTTGATGCGTAATATCATGTGCCTGTCTTTCTGCAGTTCCTCTGACGTCAAAATTTACTCACAAGACTGAAAAAACTTCTTTCAGTAAAAAATATATGTGGTTAAAAAGTTTTTAGGTTTTTTGGGGTGGAATATGCTGGATATATTAAGGAGCGCAAAAGATAATTAAATTTGACTTTTTTTCTGTAATTATGTTTCCTAGCTCTAGGCAAACTTATATTGTAGAAATATTGGTTTCTAAATCATATTTATATTAATTGCATATTTTATCAAACTGCTTCTTTTGATAAACGATTAAAAAATGTGTAACACGCTTCCATAAGACGCGATGAGGAGAGAATTGATGTATGGAGAACTTTTCATCACTTGAAAAACAGTTCTAAAGGTGGGAAGAGTCATAGAGTTTATAAAGAACCTTACGTTAGTTATAAGAATACAGTTTATGGGAGATCACATCTTCTAATAAATTTCAATTCTTTGAAATGCGTGATTTTCAGTATGAATGCATCTGTTCTACTGTACACTAATGACACTCTACTCTTTTGCATATGCTCCCCACTACACACTTTGTATTTGATTTTGCGACTGTGTTCTTTTACTTATAGTTATGTTACATAAAGATGTCTCTTTGATGTGAATTCCATGTGTCTATGTTGCTCCACTGAGAAGTTGTTAGGGGACAATTGATAATCCTTTAATTGTGCACGCGAGAACTACATCTCCCCTTGTGTGAAAAGGTTATGGGTATTATAAGTAATAAAAGATCTTAATTATAAGATCTTTTTCGGAGAAGCGTGACGTTGAAAAATATTTTTCTCAAAAGAGAGAGAGAGAGAAATAATCATAAAATATTCTTTTAACTTGGCTCACGTGTGTACTTAAAAAAAAAAAAATACTTGACTTTTTTAAGTTATAATTGTAAACTTCCCTTTGGTTAAATAGAGAATGTATGTGTTGATTGCTTTCAGAAGCATGAATTTAAACTTAAATGCTAAACAAATGGATGTCGCGTAACCCCCCTCCCCGCTCATAATCTCGAATCGCTTAGGCATTTAGCGCAGGCTTAGACGAGCTCTTCCACAAAAATAGATTCAAACAAAGGACGCTCATGTTAGCTGTCTCTGTTGCAATAAAAATTACTTTTCTCGAGACGTCAAGCCAAAAAGTCCTCCCGAAGGTGGCAGTAATTGCTCGTACCTATTCGTCATCCCCAAGCAGCAATTTATCTCCACGCATTTTGTATACAGTCCGTCTTTGTGATTTTTTTTTTATTTTTTTTTTATTTGTCCAGTTCTTTTTCGAATTTCTTCTACTGCAATCATATCCTAGCTCCGCCTATAGCTGCGACAGATAATCACTAGTTTTCACTCAGACTAGACCTACTCTCAACGTCCTTTCTTCTTAGACCCTTCTAGCTACCCACCTCTCTTTCCCTATAATCTCATTTCGATACACACCCCTTGGCCTGTCAGTGGATTTTCTTGGCTGGCTGCTTTTACATCACCGGTTTTTACAACCAGTTTGGCTTTCCTTCATGCCCTTACACGAGATTTTTTTTCCTTTCTTTCCCGCGTTTTTTTTATGTGGTATTATTACTGCGCCCCCCCCCCCTTTTTTTTTTTCCTTCTTCATCTTGAGCCTATGCGCAGTCCACATTTGAGCATAACATCCCTAAAGTTGGTACGAATAACAACAGAAGAGGTAGTCGCTTAAAAAAAGACTGGAAAAATCTGTACTAATGTTTCTGGCATATGAAGTGTTGTGTGACGCGAATGTGATGTGGAAGGGGGGAGGGGGACTCTAACGAAAATGGTTTTGACATCATTCGATTCTAGTTTCACACCTAGCAGTTGAATTCCCGAAAATTCCCAGGTGGGATATGAGGTGGAAGTCTTTCAAGTGAAGAATTCGTATTTTCTTGTGTGGAATGTTAATGAACCGTAAGAAAAACGACGAGAAAGAAAAGTATAAAAAAATTATTTTGGGAAGAAAAGGTTACTTACACTCTTTTGGGTTCTTAAGATTCTCTGTTTAATCAGAGTACTATGTACAGTAGTGTAATGCGAGTCATATTTTTGTTGTTGCCGAGTTTCACAAAATTTCGTAAGTGCGTTGTGATCAATGGAATCGAGTAAAAATGATAATGTTTATTAATTAATCAGAATAAAATTAAATATAAATTAATATTAGTTTGTATAGAAGTGAGGTGGTATTTTTTTTTTTTTTTTTTTTTTTTTTTTTTTTTTAATATGCTCTAAAAATAATTTTTAATAGAACCACAAAAGAATTTTTTATCATTTAAATGCCTTTAAGAAGAATATGAAAACTGTTAGTGTATAGAATGTCTGAGCATCTTTCTGAAACTTTAAGAATTTTGATTATTGTAGGACCTAGATGAAGGCATTTCAAACATTAAAATTGGCATTAAAATTATGTGGGCTATAAAATTTAGGATAATTTTCCTGATACTTTTAATATTGAAACCAATTTTAAAAATTAGGAATGGTCAGATGTATTTCACTTTTTGGTTGCATCATTTCCAAACATTTTTATAGTAAATGTAAGTGGTCCATTATTATTCTTATAACTACAAAATGATAGAGAATAAATTTACTTATTCAAAAAGACAAGATGAATTAAAACTTTTAATTTACGGTTTTAAAGAAATCTTGACACATTAACAAAATTATAATTATATGACACAAGAGAAATAATGCTTTTAAAGCTATTCTTTTGGTTTTTGAAGAGGCTTCTTTATTTACTTTAAAGGTTATATGTTAATTGCGATTTTTTAAATCAAAAACTACATTCTAAAACAAAAGTATGAATTTATAAAGCAATAGTTTTGATCTCAAAAGAAAGCTTACCTTATATACCCTATACAGCACTTGAACTCTAAATACATTTATGAGAGTACAGTTAGTGTGTAAACTAATTTTTATTGATTTTAAATATATATATAGAGAGAGATATTTGAGCAAGTATAAAAAACCTTTTAAATTGTAGAACTTTTCGAATCTAGTTTTTAATGAAGGGTGATAAAAAAGATGGAACAAAAGGGCATGATGTTTAAAATAATTAAACAATTTGATAAATATAAATATTTTAAAAGTGAAGAATGATATTTTTATTTCTACTTAGTTTTATTTACGTAATTAAGACGTTTTAAACATTATAACTAAATAAGGTATTTACTAGTTTTGTAATTATATTAAATATAACACTATCTTGTATACATAATATAGTTAACGATTCATTGTAACTGTTGGAGAAAAAAGTTGAAAAATTTTTATAAAAAAAGGCTTATGAACGTTGAGTTACCTAGTCATAGTAACGAAGTATTTCACAAAAAAAAAAGGATAATGTTTTTCAAATTATTATTTTCAGGGGGAAATAATACATAATTATTTAATTGAATTGTACAATTCTAAAGTGACCTATATAACTCTTTCTTTGTTTACTTAAAAATCTTATTTAAATTGTACATGGGAACTTTCGAATTGGAAATAATTATTGGTATTTTTTATTTCAGTTTATTACCATTGACACAATATAGCATTTTATAAAAACCCATTCTTCTAATTATTTGTATGCTTTAATTTTATTTGTTTTATAAAGTATAAATATTTTAGAACAGAGAATAAAGAATTGTAATTTTGAACACAACACTTATTTTATATACATAATAATTCCTACCTATATTTTTTAATTTTTATCATACGCTATTGATTAGTATACTAAAAAAAATAATGTAATGTTCTATACTACAGTTTTTCATGCTAATAAATCAACATTAAAGCAAACTAATACACAACAGAAGTCTAATTGAATATACTAAATTTAATAGAACTTGTTACTGTAAAAAAATAAAAGTATTTGAAATTTCATAAATCAGCAGTTGAAGCTTTAGTTTAAGAAAACGGTTTTTAATGCAAATTTATAGATAGAAGAGGGGGGGGGGGAACTATATAAGATTTATATAATTATATTTGTATTTTTTTACTACAAATTCTTCAATGGTCTTGCTATTTAATTTCTCTAGTGGAATGCATTTTCTACTATGTTTATCCATTGTAAAAGCTCTGTATTTTATTCATTATAGAAAAATCGATTTATTGAAATTTCATTCACAAGGGATTTTTTTTTTGCATGTTACATTGTTGCGAAAAAGGAGGGTAGGGAACAACACCCCCTGTTACCGAGCCTCCTTTTGCAGGAGCCATGGGGAGGGGGAAGAGTGAGAGAGTGACATCACTGAATTTGTGGTTCGTAGAGGCAGGAGATCGACATCATATGTGATACTATCAACTAATAATGTAAGCTTCCATTACGTGAAATACTTGTCACCTTATAATATCTTAGAATTTTTTTTTTAAGTGTTGCTTTTTTTTCGGATCTGATTAAAATTTAAATGCAAGGTACATTCAAAGCACGATTGGTTTCAAACGTCATAAAGTTAATCAATTAAAATTGCATCAATTAAAACTTTTGTCACTTAAAAAAAACAAAAAAACAGTGTAGGAAATTTTTATTCAAAATTTGGATCTCTTGATATGAGGGGGTTGAATATATTTAATACTTGTGAAATTTATACTTTCGAAAAATCCAATTTTTTAAGTTACTCTTCGTAATTAGGGCTTGGAATGAAAATTTATATATTTTTTTTAATGCAACTTTTAGCGTACACTTGCATTGAATTTATAATGACTAGAAGAGCAGTTAGTTGAATATGATTTACTCTTACACTTTATAACGGCTCTTTTATACACGATGCAAAATTTTCTTTCTTGTCGTACATTATAAATTTTCTTTGGAAATATTCAAAATGAAAAACTAAATAAAGGATTTAAAAAATGTGTTAACTATTTGAGGCGTTGTCTCATATTATTAAAGCTTTTTAAATGACAAAGAAACTCTTGTAGGATAACCATATAACTATGGTGGAATAAATATATAACTATTGTACAATAAATATAAAACTATTATAGAGTAATTACACTCTTGCAGAATATCTCTATAACGGCTCTCTTATACACGGTATAAAATCTTGTTGCACTTTTTTTTGCTGAAATTATAACTTTTTGGAAATATTCAAAATGAAAAACTAAGTAAAGCATTTAAAAAGTGTGTTAACTATTTGAGGCGTTTCTCTTATTAAGAAAGTGTTTTAAAAGACAAAGAAATTTTTGTAGGATAATTATGTGTAAGATAGTAGAAGAAAGTGTATGATAATAAGATACCCTTAGTTTTCCTTTTTCATTAATTCATGCAACAACTAAAGTAATTTTAAAACTATATTCTTAATAAAATCAAGTAGGGAAGTTGTGTTTTTTAAACTATAAATGTTATTTTCGAAGCAGGTGTTCCAATTTAATATAATGTATCATTAAGTATGTGCTTCCAAACACATAAAATGAAGGCTTTAGTAAAGCAGATAGATCACATAAATATTATTTTTAAAAATATAAGAACACGTTCTTGGGATCAAAACAGACTACCTCACGTTTATAAGTCCAATATTTTTACTGTTGTCTCATTTTTCTTGAGGTTGAGAGAAGAGTATGGGTTACAAGACAACGTGGTGTTACCAATACTCTGAACAAAGTGAAATATTAGTCACCGGGGTGTCTACTTTTTTTTCTATATAATCCTTAATTATGGATATCATGTGTATCGTATTAGGCAAAACTATATCTGCCAGATTGAGCCATACATAATAAAGGACACTAAAATAAAAAAAAGTCTGAAATTAAATGTTATTAAAATAAGTTTTATCCATTGCATTGTTGTTTATTTAGCAATAATCAGTTATTATTTAAAATAAACTTTTATAAACATTACTAATTAAAATAAATTTTTATAAACATTAGTAATTTTAATAAAAATTTATTTTAATTAGTAATTAAAATAAATTTTTATTAACATTACTAATTAAAATAAATTTTTATTAACATTACTAATTAAAATAAATTTTATAATTTAATATTAAAATAAAAAATATTAATTAATTAAAATAAATTTAATAATTTAATATTAAAATAAAAAAATATTCATTAATTAAAACAAATTTTTATCATTGCATTGTTGCTTATTTAGCAATGATCAGCTACAAGAATTATCTAGAGTTTTGGCTAAAAGAGGAATTAGAAAAGACTCTCCCATGAACGCACTACACTCTCTCATATTTGTTAAGTATGTCATAAGAGTATTCCCCCCCCCCCCCTTATATTTTCTAAGACAATTATAATTTACACTGATTATTCTTCCTCTAATGTTCTGTTTAGTATTTATCCAACAAAACATTTATACTCTATAAATATATTTCTTGTCCGATTAGGCAGAAGCATGTCTTGTAATTCTAGCTATACAACAGCTCGAAGAACTGACATTAAAAAAAAAAATCCATTAGCAGACATATTTAGTTATTGCTGATTTAAATCCATGATTAAAAAATACTTAACTTTTTGGTTTTCAGAGGAATTAAAACATGCAAAACGCTTCTCATGAAACATTATTCATAGCTTGGATATTAATTCTACATTCATTACTCTGTAATTCATTATCACTGGAAATTAACGTTCATCACGTTCACTATTTTACAATTCATTACCTCTGGAAATTCACATTCATTATTCTACAATTCATTTCCATTGTTAATTCACATTCATTATTCTACAATTCATTATTCTACCACTGGGATTTAATTGGGCCATCGATATATCCAATGAAATATCCCCTAAATCTTAAAATAGTAGGCAACCGTATCGAAACCATTCACTTTCCCCTGATTCACACTATTAAGTTCTCTAGATTTAAAGAAATAGAAAGAAACATGTGTCGAACATTTCTATATCCTTTCTCCGACCGCATTATTCTGTTTATGACATCACAAATATTTAAGCTTAAATTCAAACATTATTTCTAATTAGTAAGAATGAAACCCCGTACAAGAGGGGATTTTGTTTTCGTTTGTCCAGAAATCCTGAGGGTAAGAAGAAAGCTTAGTAACGCTTTTGAACGATGTTCGTTTATAGTTTATGACAACCAAATCTTTTGGGGAATTTTTACCATGGAGCAGGAAAATTTTTTTATGGGACGTCATTTCCCCAAAGTCAAGCTAGAAAGGGGGATATCTTTTATATGGGGTTTGGAGACTTCTCAAAAGACAAAGTTTTGAATCGGATTTGCTCATTAACGCCAATGTGAATTAAAACGTCATATTTCAGAGAGAAGTGGGGGAGGGGGACTTCTTTGTACACGTGGATAGAAATTGGATATATAAAGGATCTGCGATCTTTTTTACATCTACAAGCTCATGTTGCTAATAATTAACTTGATGACGGTTTGGTTTGGATTTTAAAATATTGACTACATTATCTGTTATATTACATTTGAACTTTTGTAACTTATATGTTAACTCGTGCAAAGTTTTAGAATAAAGGGAATGTACTACAAATTTTCATTTTGTGGAGCAGGTTTTGAGTTTTTGAGCTTTGATTGTTTTTCAAACATTCTTGTAGTAATACATTATTTTCTAAAATGTTATAGAAAATATTGTTTTTGTTTAATATGTAACCAGCATACTGCATGATTGCAATAAATTTTCATAATGAAGCATTGTTGTAACAAAATTTTCAAACAAGGATACTTACATTGTTTTGGACAAAATTGTCTGAGGAACTTATATTGATTCGCAAAAATTTGTTTTTCACTGTTTTCCTTATTAGAAGTTTGATAGAGTAAATCATTGAAAAATGTAGGATCACTTAAAGAATTGGAAGCGCATTTTTGGATCGAATATTTCAAATCTAACTTTGTATTAAATTATTTTACTTTATTTAATTTATAATGTATACTTTAATTAGATAAACATTTTTGGGTAGACATTTGTTCATACTTAACAATCAGTCAGATAAAATTGCATGTTGATATATTGTGAATAGTTAAAAATTTATGGCAAGAATTTTGACAATTAGGGGCAAAAGTTTATAAATTAAATATATTTTTAATTACTTAAATAGCCATCACTTTACTTAATTTTGGAGATTTATGAATATATCGAATATATCACTTTTTCTTTTTTGATTAAGAACTTAAAAGTGTCATATTTGCAGCAAATTATAGAATCAGATATTTATTATAATATGCCATTCCAACATTTAAATATTCATTACAGTACATCATGCATATTTAATTGGTTTTACTCCTGTTTTCGACATTAGCAAACATGCTTAAATGTATAATATAAATAATTCGTCCCATTTCAGAGTACAAAATCAATTTGACATAAGTTGAATGAGAATTGCTTCTATTGTGGTGAATCTATTCTATAAAGCTATAGCATTCATTAATTAACATTAATAAACATCAATTAACATTTAACAATATCTATTCAAATATTACCTAAGTTACACATAATGTATAGAAACTGTATTAAATATAATTAGACGATTAATAACTAATCAGTTTATTTAAATTTATAAGATAAATATCATTTTAAATAATACTTTGAGGATTATAAATTGTTAGTAGTATTTAAATATCACGGTTAACCTGCCACAAACAATTTAAAGTTTCAAAATTTTTTAATGGGGCAAATTTTAATTAAGTGTAAATATAAAAAAGAAGAGATGAAACTTTACGATGGCCAAGTTAATTTCTCTGCTTTAAATACTAAATTAGGTCTCATGAAAAGTAATCAGTTTTGAGACTTAGATAGCTGCATAATATTAAGAGATGGTGTAACATAGCTGCATCAATAATTATTGATTAAAGCTGTCGAGTGATATGACGGATTTAAAACTCGTTAACACGATTGAAAATTCTCATTTAATCTCAAATTAGTAATATATCTACTCCTATATTCACTTATTGAAAAGATTTTAACTGATCTGTTAGCTAAAAGCAAAGACAATGCAATTGCTTTATTAAGGATTATTAATAACTTATACAAATCATCAATTTATCTAAATACTTTGTTATATTATCAAATTTCTAATTCAGAAATAATTTGTTAAGAAAGTTTGTGGAAAGTTTTCATTCAAGTCTTAAAATGGATTAATACTTTTTAATTGTTTGCAACTATTTGGTTTTCATTGTTAAATCTAATTTTAGTTAAATAAAAATTTAAATGACTTCAATTTAATTTTTTTTAAAGATTGTAATACATTTTTAATATTTATATAATTTAATAATAATATAATTTAATAATCATATAATTTAATAATCATATAATTTAATAAATATTTTTTTACAATGTTTTGATATTCATAGTTCATTATACATCTGATTCAAATTCATCTGTTCAAAATACATTTGATTAGTGGTTGCTTAAAAAGTCTTGTTCCAACATTTCAATTTAATTAATTAAAAAAATTATGCATAAATTATTAATTTTATTTTAATGAAAGGCTCACTAGCTGACAGTTGTATAGAATATATTTTTGTTTATAGTTTTTACTTGATAAAACTTATCATAAATAATTAGCATAAGGATTCGAAAATAAACAATACGCTTTATTTTTAAAAATGTTTCTTCACGATTGTTGATATTTGAAAACTGTAGTTTGAAACCTACTTAGTTAAGAAGAAGTGTGTATTTGTGATGGAGGAATGAGTGAGCACTGTACCTGTTTGTTGCCACCCCTCTGTTGTGTGGAAGGGGGCGCCACTGGGGCTCTGGCTATAGTGGTTGCATGCGAGCGACGCACAAGCAATGGTCTCTTCGCTGTGGTTGGAAGCAGTGCCCAAATAGCAATAGAGAAGAGGTGGTTTGTGGGGCTTTTCAGGTGTTGGGCGCGAGTGCACGCCATATTGTAGCGCAATGTGTCCCCGACCATCGATCATTCTGGCTCTCCGGGTCATCGAGGCGGCGCGCGGTTGGCGGGCGCCCGTCACGTGATATGCTAATGCTCTTCGACGGGCGGAGTCAACGCTCACTGAAACGACAACCCCAAAGAAAAATTATTTCCATCCAATTCATCCAAAAATTAATGATCATGAGTTCGTATTTGATGAACTCTCCCGCTTACAGTGATCCCAAATTCCCGCCGAACGAGGAGTACTCTCAGGGGAATTATATTCCCAGTCACGGTGGGGATTACTACACGCCGTCGCATCACCATCCACACCACCACCCACACCATCCGCAACACCATCACCCAACTCACCATCAACATGCACAACAGCATCATCACCATCATCCCTATGCCGGATATCCACTGTCCGGAGCAGCGGTCTCCTATGGACAGGAAAACGGGAGCCCGGTATACGGATCGGCACCCAATGCCGGACAACATTATTACCGGCCCCCTCCATGCGGCATGGGTCCCGTGTCCCCTCTCTCCCGGACCCCTACGCTGCCTGTGGACCATATGCCGGCCACCAGTCTCAGCCCCGTACCCTCTTCGGGACCTCCCGGCCAACAGCGTTCGCCGGTCTCTTCGCCGACTCCACCGGGACTACAGAGGAATCCGTCGCAGATCGAAGCGACCGACTGTGCAATAGGCGGAGGGAACGGAGCCAACCACCCGGTCATTTATCCATGGATGAAAAAGGTCCACGTTGGAACAGGTAAGTCACCCCTCGCTCCCTCCACCAAAAACTGCCGAAAAAACACATTTCAAATAATCCTAGTAATGAATAAATGACGGATCTAGTGAAAACAAGTTAAATGTATTCAAAACCTAAGAATTAAAAAAAACTGTTTTCTCAATGATGGCAAAAAATAGTTATTTAGTTACAAAATAAAAGTATTACGGTCTGAAATTCTTACCAAACGAATGCTGAAATTAAGTTTGCAAGTGAAAAGCAAAGCGTATTTGTTAAATAATAGATAAAAAACGCGTTCTAACGGAGAAAATAATGAGGAAGTCCAACTGAAATGAAAAAGGGATAAAAATAAATAGAAGTTAAGTACAATCTCACCTAATTTTTTGTTATCTATCTCTTTTTTTTCTTTCCTAGCAACATGCTTCATTTAATGTTTCTTTTTTTGTACTCAATTTCAGCTTAATCCTCAGTTAATTTCCTTATTTATACCCACAAATAACCATGTAATCGCCAAAACTTCTCTTTTACAATCATTGAATAACTTTAACTTTTCCATTCGACGTTTGAAAATGGTTAAAAGTCATTTAAATGTGCGTCAATCAAGTTAAGCGTAACTCTCATTTTTCCTGTAATATTCTATTAATAAGAAATTAGTTAACGTATAAATTCAAATAATCCCTTTGCTAAATGTAACAAATAATCCATTTGCTAAAAACCAAAAATATTAAAATTATTCTCAAAATAAAGAAAAATATTTTGACAGCAAAAACATTAACCGAAGTTTATTTATTTTCATACATACAAATTTATTGTGAATAATTTAGTACTAAGAGTAATTTTATTGTCAATTAAGAGTATTTATAAAAGCAAGATGTATTTTATAGCTCCTATCTCAATCGCCAATTATTTAAAGAATCGAATGCATGAGTAATTTATTATGTGAAGTTAATGGAAGTTTAGAGTAATTACTTGTTTAGTGGAGATTTCATAGCCTAGAAGTCGACACGAGTCATTTATTTCAAATGAATCTTGTCTGCAAACGTGGCTTTGTTTACAAATAAAGTGAAATACTTCAAATGAATTCGGATTCTTAAGATTTGAACAAGAATAAATTCTTATCAGTAAATAAATACTCATTGAGAAAGAGAACATTTGGTATTTCAATAAATATAATTAAAATAATGTTGTCCAACTTGGAAAAACTTGGCTTCAAAAGTTATGTCACTCATGCAAGCACAGATATAGCTTAATTATTCTTACTAAAATAATTATTCAAACACTTTTTTTTTTATCTTTGAAAAGTTTGAGAGATAAGATAAAATGGATATTCAGCATTTTCATATCATAGTGATGCAAAGATATCCCAGACCGTACAGTCATAGCACAGATAAGATAAATATAATATTTGATAGTATTCAATATATTATATAATAATGACAAGTTGTAAAAAAAAAAAAAAATGCTTAAACTGAATAAATGATACTGAAACTTTGAGTCTATGCATTAAATTTGAATTTTCGTTCTGCGTTTCTTGGAAAACACTTATTACTAAATATAAAAGTTGAAAATTGTTTCTTAACAGTTAAATGTGAAGAATATTTTGTAATATGTACGTATAATAAGGAGATTTGAGTTAATTAATGCATAGCGTTTGGGTAGGATAAAGTCTTTGGGTATGGTTTGGTTGGTTATTTTTATCCATTGTTTTCCAGTGATGCGCAATTAATTTTTATACTCATTATTTATATTCTTGCTGTGTTTCTCAACATTTATACTTTAAAAGAACTTTGCAAGTATTTTTAAACCAAGTTTTATAACTTTTACTAATTTTATTTTAATTAATCACCTTAAAAATAACAATACATTTCAGAAGCAATAATTAAATAAATTAAAAAAAAAAAAATTAACGTTCTAAGTTTTAATTTTATTAAATTAACATTAATTTAAATTGATACTTTTTGCATGAAACTCATAGTAGAGTGTTTTATTTTACACAAAAGTGTTTAGTACTTTATAAACATTGTCTAACGTAACAGTCCACTAAATCTATTAAATAAACTATATATTTAAAAACTACATTCCTTTTCATAAATTTTTAAACAAATTTGTCAAATTACTTTTAACTCCTAAAATTTTTCAAACTATCGATCCCAAAGCAGTAAATACATTTTCTTTCATCTTAAATGTCGTTTATATGAAGAAATCTCTATTGAGAATTAAATTAGTGGATTTCGAATAATTGCGAGGATACAATTTTTTTTCCTGGCTAAGTATGGGGATAATCCAGCTATGTTTAAGCTTCTAGCTATAATGATTTCACAAAAGTGCATAAGTCAATAACAATTTATTATCAACAAGATGACTTTATATTAAAAAGGACACTAAATTTCAAATTTTCACAGTAAAAAAGAAAACACATATGGATCACTGATTCATTCATTTTTTCAATGATCATTTTCGTATCAACTGATGAAAAGAATATATTTGAATCATTAAATTTTATAAAATAAAAATCCTAAGCGGACGTCCCCATAAACTGATAGTATTAATAGCCTGTGTGAATGGAGATGATATGTATAGATAATTAAAACATATAATATTGGAATGGGCATTAGTGTAATTTGTTTGGAATTTTCGAACCAAACGAAACTTGCCTAAAATAGAAACAAATCTGATTTTGAATAGAAATGTTTGTTTCTTCTTTGTAACTTGTAATAATTATGAGTTGAATATAAAAAAAGAATATGGATGGTAATTATTGAATCCAGAAATTTTTAGTAACTATATGATATCTTTATCAAATAACCAAAATAGTTAAGAATATCAGAATTTCTCACGATTAGCTTGAAAAATAGTTTGACGAGGAAAGAAAACGAAATAATTTCAGCTTTCGTTTGGCAAAGAATATTCGACTAATTTTGAATTGAAAAGAATCTTTTGGCCGGATAGGTTCGCTTTCAAAATATTCGTTTGGATGCTTATTTAACTTGACTGCAAATAATCGTTTCAGGTAGTTACAGTGGGAGTTGGAGAGAGGGGAACTTTAATGCATCCAGAAACAGGTTCGTTTAGACAACACTTTGGACATAGTTCTGAAAAGAACTGTCTGTTGCGTGGAGGTATGGTATAATATTTGGCAAAGGCATTATTATAATGTGACAAATTTTTGGATGGAACAGGTTAGTTCTTTAAGTCATTTTAATTTGGTTTTGGTATAACCTTTCAGTTTTTTCTGACGTAAGATTAGTTTTAAAAATTATTTATCTTTAAAGTACAATTTAAGGCCGTGGAAATTTAGTAGAAAAAGGTTTGCATTTACTTGATTCTAAAAATCCAAGTCTTAAGCTATTATTCATAACTACTATTCACAAACAAAAGGTACTCTTTTAGCTTTTAGTATCGTTCTCAATAACTTTGGAGAAAGAACATTTTGTAGAAATTTGAACCTTTGAAGATTGAAACTTTTTAATTAATAAAAAGGACAAAAGCAACTAAAGCAGCGCACTAAAATTTGTGAAGTGATGTTCTCTGCTCTCCAAGTGATAATGTATCAAAATAGTTTGATATGTTCTGAATGAGTGGATGATTCAGACTTTGTTAATTGTCTTTCAAAAAGGTTCAATAAAAATTGTTAAAAATTATATTTGTGTAATTGGTTTGAATTTATTGATTTTTTCTGGCAAGTGGATATTTACTCATCAATATTTGATTATTATGCACTTTTGTAAAACATTAAGAGCTTCAAGTGAAATTTTTAGCTAGAACTTTAAACTCGGATAAGGGAATACAAAATGTATCGTACACTGTTAAAAATTTGGATCCATCTTGCATACAAATTTTTTATCTCCATTTAGCCGCAACCAATATTTTGTGCCTAGTTTCACGATTTAATGGTGCTTACGGTCCTAGGTAGTACCATTAAATCGTGAAACTAAGCACCAAATGTTGGTTGCAGCTAAATGGGAACCAATTTTTGGTGCAAGGTGGATCCAAATTAATAACAGTGTACAAACGTGTTCCAATGGTTGTACACAGTGTATTGACATCGTAATACGATATTAAATGTAAATACATTATTAGAGAGATACAGTTAGTTTTAATTTGAAAATATATAACTATTTTCTCATGAAAAAAAAAATCTAATTAAAGCAAAAGGCGTTTTTTCATCCTCCAAGAAATTTCTTTTTCGAAAAATACCTACACATTTTCAATTGTGTAAATAATAGGAACTATTGTTGAAATTTAAGTATTTTCCAAATTAGCTTGGAAAGGTTTGATACTAGCAATGGATATCTACTTAAATGTGTTTCACATATTCTTCCAGTAAATTGTATAGTATTCACTTCTAATATTAGTTACTGAATTACAAGTAACAATGTTTATTTAGTTTGACAATATTTTGCAAACATTAAATGTTTTTCGTTTATCGACTCTTCAAAAGAAAAATTATTTAATTTAATTAAACAGAATGCATTTTTAATGGAATGAATTTTTAATATAGCTTGGGAAGGTTTGATACGAGTAATATTTGTTGATTAAAAAGTGTTGCATATATTCTTCTAGTAAATTGTAAAATATTAATTTCTAATAGTAATTACTGAATTACAAATAACAACGTTTATTTACTTTGCCAATGTTTTGTACTCCAGAAATGTACTGTTTGCGTATGTCGCCTACTTAAAATAAAAATTACTTATTTAAATGAAACAGTATTTTTAATTTACCATGGGAAGATTTGATACGAGTAATAGATATCTACTTAAAAGTGTTGTATAGATTCTTCCATCAATTTGAGAATATTAATTTCTAATACTAGTTGCTGAATTACAAATAGAAACGTTTATTTAATTTGACAAAGTTTTGTAGACCACAAATGTAATTTTTTTTTTCTGTTGACTATTTAAAAAAAAATCTTTTTTTTTTAAATTTAAACAGCATTTTTAATTTAACTAATAATTTTATGAATAGTGCTTGTAGAAATTTTACTTAGTTTATTGAAAAATATTACAGTAAATAATATAAATAAAAAAAAATCACAAATACCATGAACATTTGAGAAAATAAATTCAATGTTCATAAAGTTCCAGCACATTCATTTACAATCCATCTTTTAAATTAAGAATAAAAAGTTTTGCAGAAATGGAAAGTAGGAAATAGTTTTATTTGATAGCTCGGCTTTGTGAGTGTTTTTCAATATGAATGTTTTCAGTGAATAAATGAAGCAGAAGTTATACCGAGGGAAATACTAAACAATCTTGCCAATAACAATCCTACCAAATACCAACTAACAATCTTAATCGATATTTCCGAAATTGAGTGGTTTCTCAAAACCAGAAACAAATAATACTTGAAACTTATTCAAAAGCGAGGGAGCTTCCTTCTGTTATGGAAAGATAAATATAGTGAACCATTAACACTACTACGAACAACTTAATTTTCCCTATAGTTTTGTCTGCTCATATTACTAACCGCATCACTAGGTTCCTCCAACCCCAAGGAAAGAACTATCTCGGGGAAGACGATTTGTTTTTCTCCCGATTCTACTGGAGTTGTTTCATTTTGAGGGAAACCGGCATTGTTGATATTGGTCAAAGAGCTGGGTCCCCCCCCCCCCCCCCAAATATTTTATTGTGTGGAAGTGTGTGGGAAGGCACACAAAAAAAAAAACTTGTAGGCAATCGTCAATGCTTTGTAACTTTTCAATATAATTTCAGTTAGTTTTTTGGTAAAATTTATTTTTAATAGTTTTGGGAACTGTGTTGAAAACTTATGAATTGCGTACGTGTGTGAAAAGTTCTGTAGTTTCAACGGTAATGTCAGAGAAAAATATACCAGCATATTTACAAAAATTATGATTTTGAAGTATTGATTTTCAACGTTGTTCTTGATAGCAGTTTATAATTTTGAATTTCATTTAAGTAAACTTCCTCCAGGAATACAGGAATTCGAAAGTAATATTAAAAGTTGCACTTTAATTTGAATAATTTTTCTGACTCCTTTCGATAAAATATTTAATACAATATGAACTAAAGAATGATAGATTTTTATGTATTTTTATTTATGTGAAAGATATCTCAAAAGAAAATTTTAGCTTATTATACTTGTTAAAAGGATCCAATATTTATAAGTAGATATTTAATTGTTTGAAAAACAAACACCTCAAATTTTATAAAACAAATTTTTAACACATTTTTCATACACAATTTAATAACAATTTTTAACATAATTTTATCTAAAAAGTTCAGAAATAACAAAACAGATAATTAATGCCAAAATTGTGCAGTTTTCAACATTAAAAAAATTGAAAGTATGAATGAGAATTACCTATACCTCAAATGTGACATTTTTACATTTTACATTTTTAGTCTTTTCTTATTTTATCAGTCTATTTCTTAGTCTTTTTTTTACTACCAGAATTTCAAATGCTGCCTCTTGTGACATCATAGAAATCGTACAAACAAACCCTTATGTTGTTTTATTTTAGATTTTATTGCATGTCAAAACTCTAAAGATAATACGTCCAGTATATTGTTATGGAAAAGTATAATCAATACCTGGTTTATTATTCAAATGTAACTAACTTCTTACATTAGCTAAAAACAATCAAATCAATATTATATGATTTGTTGTTAAAATTAAGGAGCCATTTCTAACTATGTTGATGACAACTTTATTGTTAGTCCACTTTTGTAAACGTACAAAACGGGAAAAAATACAAACATTTTGAATTTGGGGGAAAGTTTCGATAATTGCTAAGTAATTGTTTGGAAAAGACATACAATCTTTTTACCGTCATAAGTTGAAAAACCCTAAATCCCAAAAAAATTAAATGCTTATTTTGACATTTTCTGATTAGTCTTTAGACATTTTATTTCATGAATGGTTCAAGTTCTTCGGTCATGCAAACCTATACAACAATAAAAAATATATATAATTTCAAAAGGCGAACGCCAAAGTTTTTAAATGTGCATTAGATTTTTTTTATTTTTTTTTTATTTTGTGCTTTTTAACTCTTGACGGCAGCTTTGTGAAGGAATTTTGGATCCCACCTTTACATTGCCATTAATATCTCATTTAGACCAAAAATAGACCTATAACGATTGTGTTTTTAGCTCTCGATTTATTATATATATAAAATATATTTATATTATTTAACAAATTAAACTTCACCTAATCTCATTTTTAACTTACATATCTTTGTAAAGTCAAATTTGTTACTGAGAAGTTATTTTAATCATTGTTTCCCTCTTGATTTAAAATGTTCCATTAATATCATTGATTTAGTTTTTAACTTTAAGGATTGAGGTTAATATTAGAATATTTCAATATATATAGTAATGGATATTCTCATATTTTGTTAAGTTACTGAAATTAAACCAAAATGATGAAATGTAATACATGAATGAAATTACTTGTGTTAATAAAGTTACTTTATATTCTTATTTTTCAACTATTTGATATTTTCATATTCCTAATCATAGCTTAATTTGTAATCTTACTCTCATTCAGTGTTTTGACAAAAATAATATTCTTCTTCAGGAACAATTTTTATTAAATTCTTTGATTTGTATTGGTTACTGTAAATGGGTGAAAGAAAAAAAATATAATAATTGAAAAGTACATGTTGAAAGAAATATGATAAACAGTAAAACTTAATTAAAAGGCTTTTTTTAAAACTACAGAGGATGTAATTACCACAACTTCTTTTAATCAGTTTAAGACTTTCTATATTTTTGAACTTTTCTCAATTTACTATAACTTAAAATGTTGTACTTCTGAACCACCATGACTTCAATTCATTTAGAAATCAGGTTTAAATTATTCCTCGTGATTATACAATATGGTGAAATGCATCATTTTAATACAAACTGCCCACAAACTGAATTGGTTTTTTTATAACAAATAAAGTGCAAAAACTTGAACTGATAATACTTTAAATGAATATTCAGATTCCTGTGATCTGAATACAAACCGAGCAGCCTCCTGCCTCTTTGAAAAATGAACAATGGGTAAGCATTAGTAACTTGCACGCAATCGGCTGTCAGATCGGACAGTTCGCGATGAAAGCTCCACAGAATAAATTTCTTTCACAGCCGTTGTATTCGAAGATCGTGAAAACCTTTATTTGTATTCACGTCTTCAAAATTATATATTCACGTAAAATCATATGAAAGGGGAAACATCCACTGTAATTCATTGTAATCATAACGATTGGGGAGAACATACTGGTTGCTTATGCATAGTAACCTTACAAGTAAAACAAGAGGTACGGGGATATGGAATTCCTTAGAAATTAAAAATATGCTTCTAATCTTTTGTAAAAGTACTGAATTTCAAACAAATGGATTTCCGATAATTGACATTTAGCAGCTATTTTTAATGTGGTTATTAATTAAGCAATTAAAATTGAATGGGTTAATAAATGGATTCAATTCCATACTCTAAATTCATAATTAGATATAGTTAACACACAATAAATTGAATTCATTCACATAATTCATTGAAGAACATTTAATTGAATTCTATTTTTATATACTTAGTTGGAGTATTTTACTTTACACATTTAAACATATTTTTATAATTCAATGGTTTCTTTGTTTTCCAGTTTAAGAAATTTTGTAACTCTAATGTATTCCTTAAAAAATGTATTTACTGTTTTAAAGTAAATTTTTATTTTTTGATCATTTTGAATACGGCTAACTTAAAAATTCTTACTAAGGTTATTTACGCTCATCTTTGATACAATTCTCTAAATATTTTAATAAAAGAGGCATGCAAATGGATAGCCTTTTGATTTAGCAACAAAACCTTCCATTCTTTGTCAGTTAAAAAACCACCCGTTCTTCAATTTTTAATAATTAATTGTAATAACAAGCTACAAGTTAGATTAACTGTCACTAAAAGGCCGCTTCTACACTCGTTTCCATAACTGGTAATTTCAAACCCAATATATCTATTTAAAGACAAGGTTTGTACTTTCAATGCAGATGGAAGCGCTTTTCCCGTTAAACTTAAAGGCACTTCTTGTGGAATTTTGTGTAAACCTGCTAAATTTACTGAGATCTTCAAACAGATGTATAGCACATGTTTGTCAGAATGATAAATTAGAATTAACCTATTGCAAATTGACTTTTATTCCTCCTTTCTAGCATTTCTAATTGTTAGTTTCGCTTGAAATTTAGTATGGGGACACATTTCAGTGAGACCCTTCATTTCACAAGTGTCCATAGCTTTTGTAGTTTATCTGGGAAGGGTGGAATCTCAGATGGAATCCATTTTTATAAGCTTTTTATGACATTAGTATAGTCTCGAATGTAAAATGTAGTGGATTTGAGACAATTTTGGTTTGAAAATATTTATAGCTAATATAAATTATACTATATTAGTGAAAGAGAGAGATTAATACTAGATAGTAGATTGATAGTAAATTAGAATAATAAATCTATACGTTATGAAAATAATGACTAAGAAATTTTGTGGAAAGAAAACCAATTTTGTAAACTTTCAATTTGTTTTTCAAGATTTTAAGAAACAGATTAATTTATAACATTCTAATTTGGCTACCACACAAGCAAATCGACATTATGTATGCCTTTTATCCCATAACTTTGTATACAATACCGGCACCATAATCTCAAAATCTTTGGTTTTGTATAGGTGAGAGAAAACTTTTTGAATGAATTATGTACTGTAAAATATACGAATAAATATGCTAATAATAGAAATTTGAGTATTTCATATTTTTTCTATTTAATGCATTAAAATCAAGTATTATTATATTTACGTCACTTTATTGAAGATCTTAGAAGTTTACATCTTACAAATTTGTGAGTTATCAATATAAAATCACTCAATTGCATAATAGTTGCAATTTGAAATAAATATTTAAAAATATCATCATCATACATATTTTAAGTTAACAGGGGAAGTGCTAGGATACTATATTCTTTTTGACTCTCATGATATTAATTTTTTAAAAGGGAGAACATGACAAGAAAACATATTTTTGTTCATAGGCTTTATTCTACAACTAACAAGATCAAACGCCTTCTCTACCCAAGTTGTCTCATTTTAAAGTAGGTTTACCTGTACTAACCAGTCATAAATACCATTTCAGAAATTTTGTTTACATTAATATACAGGGTAATATTAATTACAACAGTTGAGCCTCAACAGTTATGAAACTGAATGCCAGAGTTCAAAAAGTTATTTTTAGCCGTTTTCCTAAAAATGTTTTAAAGAACTCAATTATTTAATTATAAGGTCATTTTTTTATAATTATTTATAAAGTTTAGTCGAGTTTTGTTGTTTAAAAAAATAGAGTCCTAATGGATAGTAATAGACTTTAATATCACTCTCCACTGTGTATATTCATTAGATCATAACTAAGAAAGACATATTTAATTGATTATCACTACAGAATTGAATTTTCGCTTATTTTCACTCTTTCAGAAGAGAAATCCTTTACTCTTGAGAAACTGTTCCTCAATCAACATTTAACAATCTAAGTTGTTATCTATGTTGTATTAAAACAATCTATGTTGTTATTAAATGATCGTTTAAACAGTGATCCGCTTTCGAATCGAGCCAATCAAACAACTAGTCTCTACTAAATGGAATAGATTATCTAAATGTACCCGTGAGATTTCAAAGGAATATTTCTACTTTTGAACGAGGCGAAAGAAAACCTTCGCATCGTGTTTACTTTTCTGAACCACGTGGAAGATCGATCCCTTTGGTAATAAAAAATAAATTCGTGACGGATAACAACACTTTCGGTCTCTATTTCAAAATGCTGTTTATTTGAAAAATGCTATTTAGGACAGAGGGTTTTTCATTTTTGGCATTATGTAGAGACATGAAAGAGGCTTTGCACAATGGGAAGAGAAGAATATATTTGGTGTTTTATGATGTGTATTTTATATACTCTCACAGTTCTAATTTGTATTATGATTTTCTATATGTATTATAATTTTAGGGCAATCGTTACAAGGGTTGACAAATATTAAGCAATTAAAGGACAATTCTATATTTTTTGTGCATAATATCGAAAATACAGAAAGTTAATTACACATTCTAGCAGCCAATAGTAAGGGCAATGGGAAGATACCAAAATGTAGCTATAATTTTCTATTTGTATTCAGTATGTATTTTAATTTTTAATTAAATTTTTTAAGAAACATGGTAATCTAATTTTTAAAAAATATTAAAATCTAATTAAATATTTTAATATCAATGTAGTTGCTTTATAAATTATTAATTTCTTCTAGGAAGTAAATAATGTACACTCATAAGACAATATCTTTATATATATCCACTTCTGTATATACTTTGTAACTTTACATTCTGGACAACTTTTTTAATTAATATAACCTTTAACAGCTCTCAATTGATACTCATATATTATAAACAGATTACTTAAAACCCCACATTACATTAATCTACTTAACTTTTGTCTGAAAGCTTATTGTTTATCAAATGTCAGCTGTTTTCATCGGTAATAAGCATTTTTATCGGTCTTTTATACGTGCTTACTGTTAAAAAGTCCTTAATTTTTTTTAGTTTTTGGCCATTATGTTCTTCCATTTGAGGATTTCATGTGACTTTCTTTTAATTTTTTTGTTCCAGACGTTTCAATTGGTAATATAGCTTCTCAATTTGCATTAAATTACCGTTTCTAAATGTTACCAGTACTTTCCAATGCCTTACAATGTTTATATTGCTTGCCTTTACCCTCATTACATTTTCGTCCCTTTACAAACTTCGCTTAAGTCCTTGCAACTTTTTTAAATTCACACACTTAACAAAATTCACAGTATACTAACTGATCCACTTCCTCATTGCAACGATTCTTCCTACTTAATTACCACTAACGTGTTGAGATTCGTTAAACAGTCAAGCCTCATTTGATCTAATCGATCAGTAGGTAATTGCTTCAAGTACTCACATTATGAAACAAGTTTTGAAGCCGCCAAATGCTAGAACAAAAGTGACTGGTACATGAAAAATGTGCACGGTGTCGCAAACAGATTATTATTCCTGTAAGCTTTGATGGAGTCTCCGAAAAAGAATCTCAAATGCAACTCAAAAAGTCCTTTGTTGCAAATTGGACTCTTGCCTAGAAGAGCAAGCTATTCTTCGTACATTTTACAATGTGTTTGTAGATAAGTTGTGAGAAAGATGTGCTTGCCAAAAAAGTGATGCTCAAGAGTAGTGACTCGAACCGTTAAACCGTGTGCCTAGAAATATTTCAAGTAAGCTTAAATAATCCACAAAAATTCCCAATTACATTTATCTACAGAAGTCCGTAATTCTAGTAAGAGATACAAATTTTTGGATGATACGATGAAAGTGGTTTTTCCATTTATATTATCAAAAATTTTATTACGTTGCACTTATTAGGTGATACTCTTTTTCTGAAACAATTTAAGACTAGGATACCACCAAAGAATAGGTATAAGATTCAGATTGAGCTTGTTCGTCACTTTCTCTTAACCTTCTGCCCATTTTAAGTGAAATTAAATACGGTTCAATGGAACAGAAAATAAAATCAAGATAATTGATATGAACATTTCAAATTCATTTATTTATTTTTATCGAAATAGCGTTTCATGTAAAAGGAAAATTTGTAATATTCGTAAGACAAGAAATCAAAAGTAAGGAAAGACAATGGCAATAAAGTTAGATGTAGAAAGTTTAATGGGAAAAGACAGGCCTTGTGACAAAACATGGTATACTAAACTTCAGAAAACGATCTTATCAAAATGTTGTTGAAAGTGTACAATAAACAAAATTTTTAATGAAAGGAAGGAATTCTACGAGAGTTATTAAATATAATTATGTAAAAAATGTTAGATATAAAGAAAGGAAACTATTTTTTTGTACTTTTTTAGTTGATTTGAGACAAACTTCATTATCGTAGTAATGTGTACTCATGTGTCAAATAACTATTTTAAACTAGTGTAACACTTATTCGAAAAATAACGGAATACTTTATTTTCTGTCAAAAAAAATATTAGGATTTAGACTTTGATCTTAATGAAGCTCGTGCAAAAGTACACATTCATTATTAATTTAAATGTTTTGTTAAATTTTTCGAAACAGTCTTGCTTAACTTACCTATTATTAGTTTTTCTAACCTCATTTAATCTTCTAAAAAATAAGATTTCTATAAGAACTTCTAGTACATGATATTTATCGTTATTCCTAAATATTGAGGCAGCGAAGTTTTCAATTTGACATCAGAATGATTTGACTGAAAAAGAAGACATTACAAATTAAAAACTTTCCTACCAAAATCTACATACAAAATTTTTAATCATTTAAATTCTCATTTTTTACAGTTAAAAAAATCTTATACTTCTTGCTTTAGCTATTGAATTTTATATCTCTTAAAATGTATATAAATCAAAATTTAAAAACGGTACTATACAAAAAAATGTATACATTTTTAATAAAAATATTACAATACTTTAAAATCACGATGGCTACTATGAAAGCACCGAATACAAAATATCACATAATACAAAGTTTCTCTAAGGTCAATTAGCTGGACTACATTAAAAAAAATGTAGATCTCTATTAATTTTCATTTCGCAATCATTACCAGAATTCATAATTATTCCCCCATTTATTAAATCAAAATCTTCCTCAGTAAATTTCATGTACATTACAATATAAAGTTACTTAAGTACAAAGAAAACTTCAATAATTACATGTAATGGTAATGTATTCATCATTTATTTACCAAGGTATAACTTGCACATTTAATTTCATTGGATGCTACCGTAGTTCACTAAAAATTCAAACATCAAAATTTGATGCATTATGGAATCGCTTTTAAAGATTATAAAACTAACTATTAAAATGGCGAACCGATATGAAAATTCTTGTCATTTATTGTGGATTAGATAATTAAATAGTTCCTCGCAAATAAATGCATTGTTACATAAAATGTTGTTGTTTTTTTCTACTTTTTAATTTGAACCTTTATTATTCAATCGGCAATATTAATTGATTGCGATAAATTTGAAAATAAAAAAGCTCCAAGAGGTGTGACTTGACCTAAAGCTTACTCGTGAGATATTTTTCTATAAGTAACATTCCGATGTGAAACTAAAATAAAAATGTATTTTTACAAGTGAAAGCATGAAAAGATTTGCAATATCTCTCACCGATAGTACCTGCGCCATCGATGTTTTCCCCTTTAAAAATGACACCGCTTCAGTGAAAAGCGTTGGAGCATGGATTATATATTGTAGTGTTCTGCCATTTCTAAGCAAATCAACACTAAAAGTGAGAGAATAACCTGTATTTACAAGATAGAATTGTGACGGCATAGATTAATATATTTCTCTCAAGCCTTTTATTTGACTTAACAGTCCGGCTGAAATCTTGTATATCAGTCATTCAATAACTCACCTTTCCCTAACTGTGTACCATACTTAATTTTTATTATAATTAATGTGTTTTTATCTAGGATATTTTATTTTACCCTTCGTCACTTTTACTTTTTAAACTTAATTAACGAAATATTTATTTACATTGAAAACATTCAAATGAACCAAAAACATTTCATTTTTATTTTCAAAACAGCATTGGGAGAGTTTAATGCTTAAAAATATTAAATGGTATTCAAAATATAGTTATAAATGCGCTTCAAATTCTTTTACACCCTGTTATTTTATTATAAACTTTAAACAAATTTATTTGCAAACCTATGAATCACTAATAATTATATACATAGAACATGAATAGGCAGTGTGTCAAATTATTTTCCATAATGCCATTGGTTTTCTTAAAAATATATTGGTAAATACTTAAGATTCATTTAAATTGTAGCTACACATATATTTGTGTTCATTCTAATTAGTTTGGAAAAGCACGAGTTTAAATATTTTAGTTCTGTTGGTTTCTGCAAAGTGATTTATAGATCCTAAGACACCTTTTGTATCTTCAAAACGGCTCTTTTACATGCTTTTGCACCTCGTACTGAGGCATCGCTTCTCTTACGTCGATTAGAAAGACACGCACTTGATTTTTCAACGTCCAGTCCCCGTGCGTTTTCTGAAGGTCACCTAACTTAAGAGTCATGGTCCGATGGAAACCAGCCGGACGAAAAAATGGTCGATTAGAAACGCCCATGATCGAAAAATCATAGAACTGTTTGCTTTCATCACAAGACCTTTAAGGGATATATTTGTCCACTGCAACGACAAAAGTATGAGAAGTCTAATACTATTTATATTCATCGAAATTACAGTGACATATTTAAGCAACACCAAAAATTAAAAACTTTTATATTTTAATGGACTATCAATATCTTTGTAATAGAGCTAATATCAGAGTTGAATTGATGAAAATAACCATAATAGATGGCTAGGAAAATTGCTATTTATTTACTGCCAAATATTGTTTATTTTTGTAGTATAATTTCAAATGTAATAAAGAAATTCAATTAACTCAATACAGTAATTTAAAAAAAAAAGGAAAATTAAATTACCTAAAATCGTATCAGCATAAGTTTTATTAAATGAATAAAGTAGAGTAATTGAGCGTTATTTTACAAATTGAAGGTGATTTTGACTATCAAAAAACAGTTATCGTTAACCAATTACGTATCGTTATAAATGTGGACTAGCAAACCTTTAAGAGGTGTGAAAGATAAATCAATCTGACTGGCCCAACAAAATCTGCAGAATACACTATTTGTAATTAATTTAATATTTGATATAATAGAAATGTGTCTAAATATGAGTTTAAATCATTTAAATGATTCCTTAGCATTTTAATACTACATAAACTTTAATTTTGAAAACATATCAAGATCAAAAATGTGAAAATATGTTAGGGAGCAATGTTTCTAATTGTGGGATGGAAGTAATTAAGAATAAATTGCATTAAAAAACTAGAGATGACTCAAGAAAGTAGAGTGCTGTAAGTCAATTTAAGATAACATTTACTAAATATAAGTATTCGTTCATTTTCTTATTTGTATGACAGAAAATAAATATTTTATTTAATATTTAAAGATATATTAAAGATATTTTATTAAATATTTAAAGACAGCAAAAGATGATCATGATATGTTATAATTAAAAAATTTATTAGTCAATACATGTTCTAAGTTACCACCACTGAAATAAAATTGAATATTATTTGTAAACCAAACTGTACTATTTTAATGATCGTTAGAAACAAGTGAAAGTAGTTAAATGATGATGAGCTGTGTTAAAGAAGTTAAAAACAAGTGCAATATTTTTATTTCTGGACTTCAAGGAACATGTTTTTTACATTTACTCCTTATTTATTTAAAAATGGCATATAAGACTCTTAAATTGTTACTTTAAACATTCTACTCTATCTTTATTTACCTCCTTCAAAGGTAATAAAATGCTACATTTTGCAGATTGAATTTTATGGATATAAATCTTCATTCGATATTCAAGCAAAATTTCAATGACGAGGGAGAATCAAAAAGTTTTTAGCAATATTTTTGTGTCATATTCATCTTCCACAATTGAAAAATTTAATATGTTAATACGCTTTTCATTTCAAAATCATTTACACTCATCTAGTGATATTTCTAAATTTAATTAAAAACACGGTATAATTCGCATCAAGCGCTTGTGTTACTTTAAATTCACTAGAAACAACAATACCAATTTATTTTTTTCCCCATCAGATTTGTCATATTATATACTAATTTGTATTGGAAATATCTAAAACTTTCAAGATGAATGATACATTTTTATATATATATATACGGGAAATTAGTTTTCCCCCTTTTTTGAATTTTTCGAATGATTTGTTTCCTTCTTTTGCAGCAGGCCAGTTGGGGAGGGAGCGGGATTGTAAGTAATATTTTCATCAAAATTGTACTTTATTTTTCAAATATAATATAATATTATTTATATTATTTGCATTCACAATTCATATTTGAGACAGTATTTTAACTTTTTTTTTTTAATTTGTAATTTTAGTTTAATTTCAAAATAAAACATAATATACTTTAAAATTAATTGATGCAAATAAATAATATAAAATGGAAATAATTTAAAATATATAAAAAATGATTGATATTATTTATTTTGAAGACAACAATTTTTTTTTTAAATGTAGCATTTATCCTTTCACATTAGAACTCTATGAAGTTGTATCATAATTTTTATAAGGATTGTACTTACATATATTAATTATTATATTTTTATAATTGAATGGCTTCCAATTATTAAAGCGTTACATTAAATTTAAAATAAATATCAAGTCATAAACTATTTTATAATATAAAAAAAATCAAAAGATATTTTTAAAAAAATGTTTAGAAAGAAAATTGTTAGATTATTGATTGAAATAAATACTTTTACAATACCAAATAATGATCTTTAACTTAGGCTTGCGTGCGACTTAGAAAGACTTTCAATATTGAAAAAAAAAATATTTAAAAAAAAAATAGGTCATTCACTTATGGATTCAGTTTAAAGCAAATCCGTGCTGCTTTTGACTTTGAGAGCCTTTTTTGAGAAACCCCATTCAGATAATCGAGCTAAGTTATCTCGTGGCATGAAATATTCGATGCTTGGTAACGAAAACTTTAACAATTGAAAATCTACAGCTAACCTTAACTCTTATTAGTTGTCAAATATTTTATAAGATACATAAAATGCATGTTATTCATTATGTAACTTTAAAACAAATACTATATTATAAGACATGAACTTATACTTCAGACATTTTTATTTTTTTTGTTTAAAATTTCATTAAAAGACAGATTAAGTATAATTATTCAAACAAATGCAAATATTTTATGGAAAATATTAAATTTTAGTTTGTTAAATTTCCTCAAAAGTCAAAAATTATATTGGGCATAAGTTTTAAACGAATGTTTATAACAAATTTTGATTACTTGTAATGTAATTATTAAGTGACACATTTATTTTCAAAATACTTGTTTATCAAAGGTTTTGTAGTGGGATTGTAACATGGAATTCATTTGTATTATACAGAAAATATCCATTCAAACTCTAAATAAATACTACGAATAAAATATATTTTTATCATGTTTACAAAAATCATAAGATGATTGTTTAAAATATTTCTTATTATTGCCAGTAAACTGCATATTCCAGACGGTCATTCACCCACATAATATCAATTTATACGAATAAAACTGATCACAAACAATAATCGTTATTATCTGAATTGCTCATTTCATTGGAACTATTTTAACTCTATGAGTAGAATTAAATTATAATATACAACGCACATTTTTTCCTATTTTAAAATACTTTAAAAATAATTTGATATCTTCCTACTTATTCTAAACTTTTGACATTATTTACATTCACAACATCATTTTAGTTCAAATAACCCTTATTGCTGATCAAATTATTGATATTGCATCCCATGCGTATCAATAATATAATCATCAATAAGGGTTACTTTATATTCCTTCAAACACAGTATGTATAATTGTGAATTTTGTTTTATATTAAATCTAAGAACTCCGTTCACTATTTTAAAACCATGGATTGTTTGGGGGAAAATTTTATAGGTTTTTGCCATACCATTTCTCTTTATTCCCAAAAGGTAAATACATTCTTAAATGGAATTGTTTAAATTTTTTTCTAAACCTTTAATTTTCTTACACAAATTTATAGAATATAAAAGAAAAAATTATATTGTTAAGTGTGCGTTAAAATTGTATAAATTCTCAATTTCATATTCACTTTTTTCCAAGAAAATGTTCATTTTAAATAAATAGAGAGGAGATAACTTATTTGGCAGATTCAGTGCCCAATTGAATCAAGTCTATTCTTATATTTTTTTTACTTTAGCTTGGATCTCTGCAATTATTATTCAGTAATAACTAAACAGAGGGTTTAGAGCTTAAGGGAACCAATTTTCAATTGTGCTCCGAGCCCTCCATTTGCAGCCACTACTTGTGAGATCTGCTGTTGGCTTCGAATGTTCATGATATCAAAAATGCTACCATGAATTGGATGCTATTTTTGATATCAAAAATAACAAAACATTAATTTATAAATTTTCAAACCATTATTAAAGGTACCTTTATCATTAGAGAGAGTCAGGTCATTTTCAGAAACTCTTTGACACAATACAAATGAAATAAGTTTCAAGCACACGGTTTCAGTCCTTGGATTTTGTTTTGTTAAATATAGGAAAGTAGTTTTTACAATGGCTGCGAACCTGCGAACTCGTTGAATATAAAAGGTTAAATTATAACTAATGAATGAGTAATAAATTTATAAATTAATATGTGCTTAGTTTACAATATCTTGCTAGAAAAAATAACATATAATTGATACAATATTTAGAACTGAAATATCAAGCACAGAAGTAAGATGTAACAAAGATATAATTAAAGAATATACACGAGTAAGATATATATTCTAGTGAGTAATATAAGTGAACAAATATGAAACTGAGCAATAGCATAAATGTAACATACTTAAATTTATTGTTTTTTTTATTAAAGAAATTTGTGGAAGACATTTAAAGGATTAAAGCAAATTTCATTTAAAAATGTATTTACCCTCAACAAATAGAAAAAATAATGGTGAAAACTAATTTTTACCCTAAACTATCAAACTATCACAATGTCCACTATTAATCATGGAAGATACATTGAGCTTTGAAATATTTGCATCTAAATATAAATTTGTTTGTTCTAAAAACATTCTTTCATCAAAAAAAATATTTTCGACCGTTTAATTTTCGAATATTTGTCATTTAAGCAATCATGCCCTTTTTGAAGTTAAAACTAAGTTTTATTGAAATCTGACATCCATAGAGCTCAAACGAAATTGATCTTCCAAAACACATGCAATTAATTTGCTAATAATAAAAAAAATTGTTTCATTATTAACTAAAAGTCATTGTTTTAATTTCCCTTTTAAACCAATTCTTTAATCTGGTGAAAAATTTATTACTTTTTATTTATTTTGTTACATGCAGTTATTAGAAAGCACTTTCAAATTTTTGTGTTTTATGATAAAGCATAATGAATATTAAATTTTTGAAACTGTTTTCATTTAGGTAATAATACACACACACACACACACACACACACACACACACACAAAAATACTTATTCAAACAACACATGAAATGAATAATCCAATTTTTCAATGAACATGTCACTGTGCAAAAAGCTATTAAACCAAAAAGTAACGTCAAAGAATAATACTAATTATACTTCTCATGAATTTACAAATTATTTAGTAAATCGAGAAAGCTATTTTTATAAATTTTTACTAAAAATTTCATAAAAATTACCCTCAAAGGATAAATTTTTACTATAGTTTTGATATAAATTTTTACCAAAAATTTTATAAAAAATATTTTTAGCAATTTTTTTTTTATCAAGAAATGGGGATTTGATGAAGGGACTAACATTGTGATCAGTTGATACCGCAAATTTTTTATAACGTGTGTTTATCAAAGAAATTAAGAATAATTAGCAATGTTTTTTAAATATTCTCTAAAAATATTAATAAATGTTCAAAATGAACACATTAATTAAAATATTGAATTTTAAAAAGGTATTAGTAGAAGTACGTTTCTTTAAAAATTGTTTGCATTTTTAAAAGCACAAAACAACTATTTTTATTTCAATTTTCCGGTTATTGGTGACAATGACCAAAGAAATTGAATATCGTTAATTTCTTTGGTTGATAAAAAAACTAATTTATTAATATAAAATAATTTTCTTACACAAAATTTAAATTGTAAATACATTTGTTATTAAAACATCAAATTACGATGTTCAATACGTAACCAAGAATCTGCATATTTTTACAGAAAAACTTATCTCCGTTTGATTTCAATACAAGTTTTAAACAGTCAGTAATTCTATTAAATGGGATATATTTTTAATTTGTAATAATTAGGTACATACAAGTAATTTTAAAACAAAAACTGTCCCTAATTAAGTCGAATTCTTGATAAAAAAATCTAGTATTTAAATCTCAACAACTTTATCTTTTGTAGCATATGTGAGATAACTTGACATTACAATACAAAAATAAATATATATTTAGAAGAAACAAGTTAAATTCAATATTTATTTTAATGATTATTCCCGAATATTTTTTCAAACTTATATTTTAGAATGCGACTAATTGTATATCATAATATAAAGTAGAAAGTGCTTCTTAGCTAATGCAATCTGCATTAGATTATTCTATTAAAAAGAGAAATTAAAAGTTAAATAAGATTGATTCATTTGAATTTTAACGCAGATTGCATTCAACTCTAATTGTCTCTGCATTGTTTGATATTTTTTCCCCGATATCAAAATCTAATACCACTAGCTATCATTGTTAATATTTGATTCGGACGTGAAGGAACTTTTTTTAAATGATAGTTATATAAAAAATATAGCACTGAACTTTTTTTTAATAAGACTATTTTTAATGGCAGTTATATAAAATTAACAATAGCACTAGTTTTAAAGGTAGTTATATGCATAGTACAATACCACTATTTTTAATTTTATTTTTCAATAGATGCAATAAAATACAAAATATAAAACTACACATACTAATCTTGAGTAAATTAATGATATTTGCTTCTTTGATTAAGAGAAAAAAGTTGTCACCAAATCTCTTGGTGGTAACCTAAATTTTCAAAGACCATTTACTTAGAAAATAAGTAACTTATTCCAAGTTCTAACTACATAGATTTATTATTCTGCATTAGTAATATATGATAGTTTCCCAAACTCTGAAACAGAATAATGTTTTTAGATTGAAACGTTTTTGATTTTAAACAAGTGTTTTACTAGCGGATCCATACACAGCCTGTGCAATTATAAGATTGCTTAAAGGAATTAATTTTTTGGAAGTTCAAAGAAAAATATTGTATTCTATTTCTGGCAGATACAAGATTCCTTTTAAGTTTCCTCTAAGTGCTGCAATTGCACTTTTTTGTTTTCTATGTTCTACTGAAATATACTATATACTATCACAATTGTTATAAATTTTTGAATTAATTTGAAGCATATCGCAAATTATCATAAATTCTAATAATTCATATAGTATGACAATAATAATTATTTTCCTAAAAAATCAGATATTTAAAATTCCGAGTTTGTGAATCAGGTTTTAATGTCTTTTTACTCTTAAATATAAATACATTTTTATACGTTTAAACAATTATTTAATCAAATATATGTGATATAGATAATTAAGACCATATATATTGGCATTCCTTATTTAATCAGTTTTCTACTGTAATGCAGCTCTTTAAAAAGTACTGTAACTTGACATTTTATTATATAAAAAATGCACCTCGCTTCACAATGAATGCATTACTCTAAACAAGCTCAACTATCTTACTAATATGAATATACTTTTTAAATAAAACTTCGTGAATGAAATGGCTTGACCTCGACTTTCACTATCAAATTCAATCATTAAAAAAACAATTAGCATACGTGTAAGAAAATAAGAGCCTCAATATTAACGTCCCCTGAATCTTTGAATGAAATTTGTTTTACTCTCGTAGTAAAATCGTGTCCCATTCACCAAAGTTTGTCGTTGAGCATTAGAATATGAGTTAAGGGAGTGAACAAGGGAACGATTGAGAATGACTTAAGTGAGGTTAACTAGACTTTAATGGGGGCAACTACGATAAATAGAGGCCATAATCATAAATTATATCTCGATGCTGGTCGACAGAGCGTTCTCCAAATCGCGACTCATATTACTCAGGCAATAACAATAAATCAAGCCGCAGAAAGTATGCTTCCTTTACTACTGGAGTTACCCCTCCTTTAAAATCTCAGATTTTTTTTCTTTCTTCCTCCGTTATAGTCGCGAGATCTGAGTTTTATGGCGATCTGAGTTGACAATAAAGGTTCTTTTCCGTGCGATCATGTTGCTTACACGTATTTAACTTTTTGTGGGGTTTTTTTTTTATAGGAGGGGGATTTACTGTACTTTATAGGTGAGGAGAGGAACCTGTTGAGCTAACTGTCAACGAGGATTTTTTTTTTTGCTTCGCGTTCATTTCTTAGCACTGTTAAGGAAAACGGGAATTAGGCTAAGTGAAAAGTATTGAAATTACTCTTCTTTTTAATTTTTTTAGGAAAATATTATCTTAATGTATCGCAAAACGCAATTTTTTTTTAAATACTAAAATTTTAATTTTTAAACTTTTCGATTGTTTTTAAGAATCATGATGTTGTGGGGTTTTTTTTATATGAGGGGAATTTGCTCTACTTTATAGGTGAAGAGATGAACCTGCTGAGCTAACTGCCAACGGTTGGAGTTTTTTTTTTTTTTTTCTTTTTTTAATATCTTGTTTATTTCTTAGATCTGTTAAGGAAAATAAAGTGACGTAGGCTAAATGAAAAGTATTGAAATTATAATTAGTTAATTTTTTTATGAATATACTATTTAAATTTATCACAAAACGCACAATTTTTAAACATTAAAATATGTTTTATCTATAAGATTTTCTATTGTTTTTAAGAACCATGATAATGAGTTAATGTGTTAGAAATTGCTTTAGTTCAATGAGTCAAATACTTTTATACTTAAGAGCCCGTCTGATAGATCTAGGCTCGCATGCCAAAGGGGCCGGTTTTGAATTCTGGGTTAAGCATCTATGTTTGTTATGGTTCGGAATCCACGTTAAGATGTAGGTCCCGGCCTAATTAGCCGTCATTGTGCATAAATTGAGCGTACAAACTAACCCACATATTCAAGAGGAAGATACACATTTTCTTCCATTGTAGTCGAAAACCAGTTTTTCCTTTGCCTCAACTTTAATGCCTTAGTGCATTCATATAAAAGAGTAATTATAAAGAAAATATAAATCGATATTTCTCATGATTTTTAAATAATTTTAATAAGGGGACAGCGTTGAAAAAATTAATACACTGTGATTCATTATACGTATATCGTTTCTTAGACCCATTAATTTAAAGTGTTTCTCTTTCAGTCAGTATTTTTTTAGTTGCTTTCTAAAGTGTGGATCGAAACTAGAAAAAAACATGGTTTTAAATTTACTAAGTTAGAGTTATTTCAATTATTCACTTCCTAAATACACTTAACTAAATATTTGTGTAGTTCTATGAAACTCTAGAATCACATCTTATCTAAAGCTCTCTTATATATTAATAATAGTTTACACCATTGAAACATTTGAAGTAAAATTTTATAATACAACAATATTATAAATATAAGAAATGTTATTTTAAAAATTAACGGATCAAAATAAAACTTATTCAAAATTCAGATAGCTAACAAATTACTGTTTAAACAAATGAGCATAAACATAACCTAAAGTTTTAGTTTTCGAACAATTTTTCTTGAAAAAATACAGGGCAGTTGCCTAGTATACCATTTCACATGATATTTTAATTTTTCTTCAATAATTAATTAGTTCATATAATAAACTCATTCAAAGTACTTCAAGAGTTCACTTATTTACAAATATAAATAAAATATGGAGGAATTATCTTTTTAAAACTATTTAAGCATTAATATTAAATCAAGTTTTTTCACGCTAATTAATTTTTAAACTTAAAAACAGTTAGCCATTTTTCCATACAACTGATAAGAAAATGAGATAAATAAAAATAATTTATTCAGACATATGTTTTCTTAATGTATTAAACATTGCAGTTAATTATTTTATACATTTAAGACACAAGTAATGGAATATATCGATGTCAGTAAACGTTTTAAAACTGCATTCATCTTCTATATAAGTGCCTAAAATGGAAGGAGTATAACTTTTCCTTCAATACAAAGTGCAAAACAAAAACTCATAACACAAAATGAAATTAAATCGCATATTTCTTCATATATTGTTTACAGTATAATATGCCATGTCTTCGATTGTAATCTTGTCTTACCTATTTCAAGTGATATTGTTACTCATGGTTCAGTCATATTAAAGCTATTAATTTATTTAATTGGGCTTTAAAAAAAATAAACAGCACACACAATGAGCTATTTACGCGTCTTCGAATTAATCCTTATTTGACGCAGGAACTAAGGACGCTTACTTACACTTAAGAAATCACTGCCATTGCTTTGTTAATACTTTGTCAGTTTGCTCAATATACTGGTTGAGCATACAAGTCGCTTTTGTGCTCATGGTAAGTTATCAAAATTTCCGCAGTGATCTAAAAAGTTAATTTTTCTCAATATAATTTTCGAAACATGTTGCAGTTAAAGATAAATTAATGGAAAGTTAGAATAATTGGGTTATACTGGAGTCCACAATCCCCATGATAAAAAACTTGCATAATTTTTCTCGTGTTCAATACTTTGTCAGTTTGCTTCAATATACTGGTTGAACATACAAGTCGCTTTTGTGCACAAGGTACTTTATCAAAAATTCAGAAGTGTTCTACAACTTAAATTTTTCTTAATTTTACTTTTCAAACATGTTGCTTTAAAAAAGAACAGCTAAGATAAATTAATGAAAGATAGAATAATTGGTTGTCTAAAGTACACAATCCCCATGATTAAAAAAAAAAAAAACTTGCTGAATTTTCTCGTGTTTAAGAAAAAAATATAATTTAATTCATACTTTTTCATGAAATGTTTTGAGGTACCTACATGTTCTTTTAGACATTGTGAAGTTGGCAAGGTTCTTCTGGACATTGCTATTTTGGCATCCGAAAAAAATGAATACTCTAATTTGTGCATTATTTGATAGAATGTTTTCTATTTGCAGTTGCTGCGAATGGAAGCTTTCCGGGAGTGGAACCAAAACGACAAAGGACGGCGTACACTCGACACCAGATCCTCGAACTAGAAAAAGAGTTCCATTTCAACCGATACCTCACTCGGCGAAGGCGAATAGAGATCGCCCACGCTCTCTGTCTATCCGAAAGACAGATCAAAATCTGGTTCCAAAACAGGCGGATGAAATGGAAGAAGGACAACAAACTGCCCAATACGAAAAACGTCAAAAAGAAAAATCCAAACAACGCTAACAATGCAAACAACAACAGCAGTAATGCCAACAACAATAATAACAATCCGGACCAGCAAAATGCAAATAGATTGTCCAATCCTCAGTCTCAACCTCCAACATTACAACCAGTTGGCCCACCCTCTCAGTCCTCACATCATATGATTGGTCCTTCACCTCATTCGCAACCAAACTCCCTAGTAGTGGACACAAAGACGGATTATGGACTGACAGAACTGTGATGTGTCCCTCTTTGTACTATTTCTCACATTCCAGAACATTGTAAAAATGTATGTAAAAGATATTAACACCGCTTCAGGTAGTTCCAAACGGCAAAACTGAATTGAGGCTGTGAATTTGTTTGACATTTAGTTTCACAGTGGTGAAGTAACCATGCCTTAAAGTACACCGAGCGGATTCAAATATGAAATCGCTGATTTTTAAAAGCAACTGTGAGGACACCTCAAGGATCTACATACAACATTAATACAAACTAAAAGTATATCAAATATGTTAATAGGTAAATATGTAATGCACTTAAGTAGTCGATTCATGTCATAATATTACATCACATCAATCAGCTGTTAAAGGGCATTACATAATGCTTCTGACATAAATTATCCAATGGATAAATTTAATGTATAAAATAATTAATATTAAATAATTAATATTGCAAACAAACGATCATAAAATGATGAGAAAATATTTTTAATTATGCATTAGAGCAAATCTTTAAAGCAATACTACTCATAATTCAAAATCTAATACTCCCTACAGACATATTTAGTAATTCGAATATTTTAAGAATTCATCTCGAGTTTTGCGAGGAGTAAATAATTATTGTAGCTCGTAGTTTTCTTGCTAGATTTTTTTAGCATTGATTAGCAATTCCTTTTTTTAAAAAAAGAAAGCTTCGAACGCAAAGTTTCCTGGAAGAGACTCGTTGAATCTATGAGCTACTAGCGAGTATCATTACAATAACCTTGAACTTAATAAAGTGATAAAGAGCGGAAATTGCGCTCTGAATAAAAAGTTACAGCTCAACTGTGGCTTCATGTAGTAGCTTTTGCAACTGCGAGAAAAGATGTTGACCCAGTTTTGGAGTGATACTGTTTCAAATGTGTTCTAAAATTATTTCGAATTCTTAATAATCAAAATTCCATCTTAAATAACAATAATAAATCTTCTTTAAAAAGTGGTTAATTATATATGTTTATTTATTAATTTCAGTCAAGAGCTGTATTTAAAATATATGAAAAGAGCTGTATTTAAACAAACCCATTGAATTAGTCTAGATCCTTGAGATGTGTCTCTTCACAAAGTGAAGAGAGAAAAGTGTCGGATCGTGTTGGATTACTTCATTTGGAAACTGCCTATTTCATCTAGACATGTACAGAAAATCCCTTCTTACGTCCACTGGTACTGAAAAGAAGCGCGGTTAGTTGGCGTAGGGGAAGCTGAGATAAGCATACGTTTATTTGTGTAATTTATCGTATCTAAACACAGATTCCAATTCTGAAAGTGACTGTTGCTTTCTTTAGAGAAAGCAATCTAGCCTGACTTTTTCTTCGATGTTTTTAAACAAATCTGCATTTCCGAGTGATAAAAGACTATCTTATACTGAACATTTGTGATGAAAAATAGGTTTGTAGAACGAACTGAACAGAAAGGTGTACGAGGACTAAGTTTTTGTTTTCGAGATGCTGCAATAAATTGAACAGTCGATGGATGCTTTTCATTACTTGGGTTAAAAGTACAAAAGTTGCTGTTTTTTTTTTTTTTTTTTTTTTTTTTTAAATCTAATTCATTGTTTTTATATGATCTGTTGAAAATGAAATCGAATATTAGCTTATTGTATTATGAAAAGAATCAAACAAGGGGTACATTAAAGTAATCATAATGGTAAGCTTAATATTGGAATTCATTTCATGTTCTTACTTTTGGATAAAGACGTATTCATTCAGATGCGAAATTTTTATAACTTAAGTTCCTTTAAAAGTTTTATATTAAGTGCTTAATAAATGCACAAAGTTCATATTTATTTTAATCTTAATGAGTATGCGTAGTTGAATTATTCAGAGATTTTTCTACTCACTCGTTATCTGTGGCAATTCATAATTATTATTTTCAATAGTAGCTGTACTCAAATAATAAGAACAACACATTCTTAACATAAACTTACGAAAAATGAGAAAATGTTATTCCAATTTTAAATCATAACAATTATTAAAAAAAGTTTAAATTATTATACACACCACCTACCAAAGAATTCTATTTTTCAAACTTGCATTTAAACAAAACACTGCTAAGAAATTTAAAAAAATTTACTATATAGCCTACTACCAGGAGTAAATTTAATACATTTTACGGTTTTGAAAAATGTCTGAATAACGAGAAGCTGTAAATGTGTTCTTCACAACAGTCTCAAATAAATTATTCAGTAAGAAATCCACTTTTTAAATTATAATCTACGATTTTTAGCCAAACTAACATTTTAGAAACTATTGCTACTGAGTATTCGCTCATACATTCACGCCTACAAATCGATGATTTGCGCTTTTCTAAAAGGATACATTAAAAAATGGCCCGAAAATAAGCAATTGTCAAAACCGATCAACCAATAAACCAACTTCGACAACTGTTACAAATGCGGTTGTTCTCTAAATGAAATATTGAGCACCGTATTCACCCCCTAAGATTGTTAAGTACCATCTAATTGCTCGCTGACGTTTCCTTAATACTCTCAATCGAAAGCATCCTGCAAGACGATCGTTTTTTTTTTCCTCCAAAAAGGGAAAATTAAATTGAAAAATCTGTGAAAGCGCTTCATAAGGACGCGACAAGCCAGTGACAATGTAGCTCGGCTGTAAGAAAAATGGTCTCCCCACGGCGCGATTCGATCGCCTTTGAAAACCTTCAGCAATTCCTTTATAGAAAGGGGGGCTCTGGGAGAGAGAAAATGATGGGAGTTTAAACTGCGCTAGTGTCTGACATGAACCTTAACTGGATGATGGAACTTGCCTGGAAGGTTGCCAACATCCCAGTTCAAACCATCCGTTCTCTTGAAGACGCGGCGTCGCGGCGTCCTTGTCTCGAACCCGCTAATGTCTCGCTTTTTGAATGCCATGGTGACGTCAGCAAGATTTATACTCCAAGCTCCTGATTAAGACAAGAAAGATTGTACGAAAACTCATTCTTTGCAAGCTGATTTGCCACTTTCATGTTCGATGTTTGGAGAGGGACAATATTTAAAACTGCTCTAATCTAATGGTTATTTATCACATGATTCTTCTTTCAATTCTAGTGTAGTGAAAGTTCAAACTATATTCTTAGTCATTTCATTACCTGCAAGAAGCTTTGATGGCTTGTGCCAAAGAAATCGGTACTTTCGTGTTCAATGTTTACAGAGCGAACAATTTTTAAAACTATGCATTTAAACATTAACTTTCTTTCCAAGATTATTTACCACGTAATTCTTTCAGTTCTAGTATAGCGAAAATTTCAGCAATATTCGTAGGCATTTTAATACGTTTACGGTGATTTTATGATATACAAAAGCAAACTTTAGTACCTACGAATTTGAAATTGTAATTTTTTTTCGGGAGTTGCTGAAGAACTACTTTTACAGGGTATAGTATTAATTATAATCCCTTTAAGCATGGTTTAGAGCTGTATCGAGCCACAAATCTTGAAATCAATATAACGATATGTCAAAAATCTTCTATAAATTCTTCAATCCTTAAGAGTAGTTATGTCGTTTCATTATTTAAAGCTTCTTCTTCCTTCAAAATATTGCATTGCTTTTTCTGGGTATGGACTTAAATAAAGTATAGAATGGTTAATTAAAATATCAGGACCTGAAATTTTAGCTGTTTATATTAAAAATCAAAATAGATTGATTGTGAAGCAAACTAATAGTTTAATGCAATTGAAAGTTATAATATCATGTGGATATTTATGTGAAAATTATGAGATTTTCTCCTTTCCAAATATGTTCTGAAAATTATGTTTATCATTGGTGACAACAAGAGTTCACTTCATCATTCAAAGGTTAGGATTATCGGATCGTATATTTCTTTAATGTCGCATTGAATAATTTGATTTCAACTGAGAATGAGAAATGAATAAATCAGTACTGTATGAGGGTGATTATTTTTAAATAACTAAATGCAACAATTTTGTCAACGTCAAACACAAGCCGATCAATTATACTTACTTTTGAAAAAGTCTCTTTATTTATTAAAATAATCTCTGATCGATAGACCATACGTTTAAAAAAGATTGAATTATGAAAACTGCGAAATTTGATATTCGAAAATATTCAAAAGCAAACTTCATCAATCCACATAAATAATTCTGACGCTCAATCTTTTAATGTTTCCAGAGTAAATTGTACATAAAAACTAAATATTAAAAACCCCATTTCACACATTTTTCTATGATGGCATAATAATTACTTTTGGAATAAAGTTTGTTTATATATAAGCTATAGATTAATTCATAAATATCCTTATTATAAGGACTTTTCCAGGAAAATCTCTGAATTAAATTTCAACTATTAGAACATATTTTGACTAGAATAACTATTTTTCAAATGTTGGTACTTTTTTTTTTATGAACTAAAGGCATCTGAAATAACCTGCTTCTGATCAATATTCCCATGTTGTCTCATTTTTCACGCGAGTTGTATATTTCTCAGTCTTTATAAGATTCAGATCATTATTATTGCTGAGTTGTTGAAGTGTTTTGCACTCTAGTGTCCTGCCATTGAACGAATTATGACATAAGGGATGCAATATAGCAATTTCTAAATATAGAATTATTTCAGTGTTTTACAAATCGTTCGCATAATGCTGTTTCCATTAGAAAAAATCTTCTGTGGGTGCTCTTTTTTTAAAATTGTGAACGATGGACAAAATAAGTATTCATAATTGTTGACTGTGTGAATGCAGGAATATATTTATGTTTGTTAAGTGTTTTCTTGTAATTCAATTAATAATGCTCAGTTTTCTTGTTTGTCTTATCGCAATTTACATGTCATTTAGTGCATTTTATATATTACGTTGTCAAAGAATTATGTTATTGTTGACTTTTCTGTGGATTTGAATTTGTTGTTCCCGTTATTATTATTATTTTATTCCACACAAAATTACCATTCCAAGAAATTATTAAGTAAAAAATCTAGGTAATTCTTTTTAAAATTGAAAAAAGAAAGCAATGGAAAAATATTTAAAATTAATTCATATTATTAGGAAAAAAAAGCAAGATAAAATGTGTTTAAATATGACATTTTTCATTTACAGATAGGAAAATAAAATATTTGAAATTTCCTTTTTGTAATCATGATCAGTGTCCAAATGTGTTTTTTAAAAAGGGAGTCAAATTTCATAACTAGGAGCTGCTTTAAACGTTGTTATATTTTGCACGTATTTTGTATATGTAGATGTGTACGCGTTGCAAAGACTGTGATCTTACAAAGCCAGTAAAAAAAATAAAAAATACTTAGGTGATTACTACGCCTGCCCAATCCAGTGAAAGAAATAGCAAATGAAACCAATTGAAATAAAAACAGAATTTAAAATGTTCAATGATGGATTCAAATAAATAGGTTGTGGAGGAGGCATTTCATTTACGTCTGTTTTATTTATTCATATATGTTTGATTGTTTTGTTTACCAAGTTCCGAATTAATCACTGTGGAAAACACAGTATGTTCTGGATAAATAAAATGCACATTTACCAGTCTGGTGGAATTGTATTTTTTTTAATTCACCAATTTTTTAAGATTAGTCATTAACATTATAATGAACCACGATCAGAAATTTTTCAAATAAAATCATTGTTTCCGACTTATAAAATGCACGCAAAATAGTATATAAAATTGTACATTTTGTAACGAAAAATCTTTTGTAAGAAAAATAAACAGAAGTTATATCGAAACCACTTAAAACAATCTGCTAAAATGCTTATGTTCTCTATACAATTTATTATAAAATAATTTACCTAATTAAAAAAACACTGTGTTAGTTCCAATCATTTTAATATACAATATAAATTATTATAATTAAACTGCTAAAATGCTAATGTTCACAATACACTTTATCTTAATTTTTTCTACTTAATTAAAAAAATCAATCATCTGTGTTGGTTCTTTTCATTATAATACACAATATACACAATATTTTTTTTTATTAATTAAAATTATTTTGTTGTTAGACGCATTTAGGTATGAATGATAAAATTCAACTGAATATTTGAGCAAATGATTCCAACTAGTTTTACTTATGTGGGATAAGAGAAATGTATTATTTAAATTTATGCCAAATTAATGTCATTAAAAAATGAAATTTCTTAGCTGCTAAGAAAGCGTTTATCTAGTTATTTATCACGTAATATTACCAAATATTTAATTTCTTGAAAAATAACCTTTACACACAAAAAAAGGAAAAATTGACAATAGTTCTTTATTTTAAAACTTATTGTTTATTATTAAAGATTGATAAATAGGGTTGCATCGAAATTCGTTTCCGCCAATCGCATTTCTTTGAGATGATGATGTATTTCAGCATCAACCAATAAGATGATTTTGTGAGATCTTTTGAAACACAGCCATTTCAGATTAGAAAACGCATCTTTGTTTCTCCTTTTTTTTCATACATTTTCTTTATCATAGTTTTTTACGTATTCAGAAATTTTCAATCATTTTATATTTCTTTTTGGGAATTTAAAATACCGAAATTTCATTCATAAATAAATTATTCAAATAGCTAGACGATAATTTATGTCCATAAAATATATAATTGCAAAAATAAAAGTATAAATATCAATATTATAGTTATGTCATTTTTAGATAATAAATAAAACAAAAGACAGATATATTAAGAGACGATATAGAAATACATGAAACATTTTTTTTAATGTTAAAACAGCAATCGAACTAATAACATTTTTAGGAGACATCATTTCCACAGGCTATTCAAGAAATCTATAGTATTACAGTAACTACATTAATGATATATCGAGGTTTATACGCATCTTTGATAAGTACACACTAGTTTTTATATTAATGTTAAATAAGATGTATCTTCCATATTGAAAATCTCCGTTACATATTAATTTGAAATTAATTACGTTGAAAATTTAACTAATTCTATAATAAAAATTAATACATTTGTTTCCAAAATGCGTATTCGTGGAATGTTTGTAACCAAAACTTCAATGAAATATTATCCGATTGATTTTTTTTTTTTTTTTTATCTTGTAGCCAAAGTTGTTACGTGCGATTTAAGGCAACTTAATCAAAGCATTTCAGTTCCTCCACTGATTCACATACGTTGTGCCGAGCTTAAATTAAAAAAAAAAAAAAAATAATATTAATAATTAGACTTAACTCTGATACCATTTTAATATAAAAACGATAAATAATAACAATCCCCATCGTATATTTAATAAAAATATGCCAGCAAACATTATACTGTGTACAGTTGTCAATTGAATACAAATTAGAAAGAAAAATTTATTCCCAACTGATTTTTATCTATTCTCAAGATAATATTTTCTAATCTTCAAGTAAACTTTATATATTTATGCCATACATTAGTTAAATGGTCATTCTTCACATACCGACATTATAATACCAAGAATTACTATTAGCATAACACAGTGGAAATACTTAATATGTATACGGACCGTAATTACATGGATTGGGTAAAAATTTATATAAATAAGTTAGATCAGGACTAACACTCGGAGGCTGCTTCTACTTATGTTTTATTAGCAATACATCATGTTCAGACATCAAGAACTTGCAATTATGATATTTAATAATTGAAATTCCTCTATGTTAAGGTTGACGATATATTATTGCAAAACCACAGCCGGTATACATAATCTTCTTCACAAAAATATCGCCGTGGTTGGCAACGAACTTCCCCATTTCCCGATAAATTTTGGCATGGTAACTCGTATAGATGAGAAGTTTCATTTGATATATCGCACGTGTCAGTAGATTGTTCTTGAAATGTAAACCTCTGACAGACAGTCGGAACCTTTGTATAAATTTCTAACTACATTAATTTAGGGTAGAAACTCAAATAGCAAAGCAGCAAAATAAGGCTAAAGACAATTATATTTTTAATAGTTTCCGTATTCTCTCGAACTAAGAAAAAGACCTTCAGTTTGCATTTCAAGTAAACTTCATTCTTTCGATTCATTCTTGCATCAGTTTTAATCAATATGATCATCAGTTTTAATGGATATGATAGCTGTTCTGACATTAATCAGGAGGAAAACTTTAGTTAAGTGAAAAAAAGCTCCAAGAAATGTTGTAATGGTAAATACAAAAGACGAGGATGTCACTAAGTCATTAAATGCGCAATTTTAAGGAGATACACACTTTCAAGGCGGAGATGGAATCAAATAATAATTCAGGTTAATTATTAGAAATTATGTTGGGGACTACAACACATTTATTAAAGTCTTGTTTTGAGATGTGTATATATTTGCGATTGGGTGTCTTCTGACGGAATTCTTTTTTAGTTACAAAGGAAGGAGTTTAAAAAACACACATTAAACAAAGCAAAAGCTTCAACTACTTGTTTGGTTTTTAAATTATTACTAATGGATTGGGCTTGAAAAGATCAAAGAATTTCACTTTTTACAAATTTTAATCCAAATAAAAGGATTGTAATTTTATGGTGAATATTTTGAAGTTAAGCATGTGATAAATTTAAGAAATGTTCAGTCAAAGTAAACTTTAAAAACAAACCATCAATTTTAAAAGAGTTAAAGTGCATATTTTACAAGTCCATGCGTAGAAATCACTGATGTTGTTATTAATGTAAATGTAGATATTTTGTTTCGTCATGTAACATTACTTGTTGTAGGTTCATAATCATATTTGAATTAAATATTGAAGAACTTTCCAGTAAACAAATTATAAGTCATTTTAAATCAACATAGTTCAATTACGTTGACGACAGTAAGCTAATTCATATCACTTAAAAAAAAAATCACTCATTATTTAATAATTTGCCATTAAGTACGACAAAAAGCAATAGAATTTTTAAATTTAATTTTAGGGCAATTTTCCTATATATATATGTGCACTCACCAATTTACTTCCAGACTCCTTTTACTGGAAGCAACTTAATAGCATTTTGATTCTTCGTATCTGTGCATTAAAGTATACCTGGAAGCTGAAATTTAATGGGCAGCTATTAGCTACTTTAGTAAGTCCCATTAAATTCAAGTCTCCAATTCTATCGATTCTCAATTCAGTTCAAATATGGCATATTGTGAGACCTAATCACTCACTTATCATCAATAATCTAAGGTACTTCAAATAGTAGAGCCAGAACTGTGAAATATCCTAAAAAACATGAGGTTGTACAAAATCCCACCAAAGGTCAGTCAGAAAAAGTTATTAAATCTAATGTTTGCTTCCAGCAGCCACGTTTAATTGCTTTGGAATATTTGAACCCATTGAACTAAATTTGAATTTTCGAGAGGAGCCCCTATAGATAATCAGTACTGGGCAATCAGTAATTAATCTCAATCCATTGCAATGGGCACTAAGTAGCTCAAACATATGGAATGAGATTATTCAACAAAGTATCAAAGTTTCTTCTTGAAATTGAGCAAAAGATGAACATCCGAAATACTTTGACCCGTTTCAATTATTCATTGGTCTAGCTAAAATTCCAAATTTCCAGCATCTTTTTCTGAAAAGTACAGAGCCTCATTCACAATAAAACATAAAAAGGTACTTCTTCTAATCCAGATGATATTAATAGAAAGAAAAAAAAAAAACTATTGGCCAGAATACATCAAAGCGTTTAGGCAGTAGACCTGGCTAAAATTCTCAACTATCATGATCATTTCTAATAGGGTACAGAGCCTTGTACGAATAAAATCATTGAAAAGGCATTTACTCTTATCAAGTTGAGTAGAGTTAAAAAATAATGGCCAAAATTCAAATAGTTTTGGTTGTAACCTGGATAAAATTTTGGTCACAACCAGAAGAACAAAATTTCGGTAATTCGGCGATTTTCAAATTGAGTTTTTGCCATATTCCTTTGTTCAATATTAACGATTATGTGGTTATTTTTCATCTACTCACCCTGGACAAAACAATCCAGTTGGTTGGTTTGTACGTTCAACGACCTATTTTTATGCCTGGCTGTTAATCAGGCCGGGACCTACAGCTTACCGTGGATTCCGAACCATAACGAACATCCATGCCTAACTCGGGCACCTTTGGTGTGCTAGGCCAGAGCGCTAATCCTACAGTCATCATATGAGCACGCAAAACAATCAGGGTTCTAGCGTTCTAGCTACAATCGAAGTTGATCAGAAAGGGGTCGGAGCCTAAGCTGGGTCAAACAAAATTTGCATGTCTTTGACGTCTGACACGTTCCTAGATTTGGTATGCTTGTAACATATATACAAGGGGGGGAAAACCCGAATCCTCTGGAAGGCGCAAAAATATAAAACTATATATAAATAGTAAAATACTTCTATTTTGATTATAAAACTTGGAATACTAGTAGCATACCACGAAACCTCTAACATCAAGATATAATAAAAAAGTGTTCTAACCCATAGACCACCTTTTAGCATCTATGAAATGATTGCGTTGAATTTGTTTCCTTTTGTCAACATTTTCTGAAAATTTAATAAAATATTTATTGTTGCACATTTGAACAAACTACTAATTGAGAATAATTTTATATCACCATTACCCTTACTGAATATATAAATACTTCAGAGTCTGGTAAATTTAACTTAATTACAAATTTTTTTCATAATTTATACCAGTAATTACAAAAAGATAAATTAAAATAATAAAGTAGTCGGATAATCCTACAGTTTTTTTAGTCGATCTCTAGCAAAAAGTTTTCAACAGTTTACGGTATAATAAGTAAGTACCCAAGAAAGATGTATAGTACCAAATTTTTTTAACCCCACGAAGTTTTCTAGCAAATTTTAAAGTTATGAACTCTAAACTATTTTAATCTAGAAAGGGTAAAAATAAATAATAATTCTAAAATTGGTCCCCCCCCCCCCAAAAAAAAAGCCATCCCTAAAACAAAGCGGCAAGTTCTTCATGCAATAGCTATGACTGTGAAAAATATCGAGATCTTAGTAAGTTTTTAAACAAGAGATTTTCATGTTAAAATTGAACCTTTATAGGCCTAAATATCCAGCTATAAAAATGTTTGTGACACTTGGTTATTATGTATTCTGGAGCACTGTTATGGTGTATTGGTACTGTGAAGGGTCGCACAAACTTTTTTTGTAGCTCTGAATATTTAGACCTATGAAGGTTCAGTTTTTAACTAGGGGAAGAAAATCTCCTGTTTAAAATCTTACTTTTCATTACCTTAAACTTGAGACATTAAACTTGGCTGTACTTTCTCAATACTTTGTAGATCTCAATACTTTTTACGGCCATAGCTATTGCGTGAAGAACTTGACGTTTGCCTACAGAGATGCTATTATTGGGATTTAATTTTTTACCAATTTTAGAAATCACCTTCCTAGAAATATGTGAAGTACCAAAAAAACCCTAAAATTATCATTTAAATTTATAAAAATTCAAGCATTCCTTTAACTGTCATCCATCCTACAAGAGATCGAAGGATTTTTCACTTTTTATTTTAGTAGAAATCCCTAAAATAGTTGTAGTTTTCGGCGTAACTATGAAAAATAGAGAATAAAAGAGTAAGAAAAATTCTGTTATGACTGGCTCGATCTAACATAGAAGAAACCGTCTTCATGTAATGCATGTCTCTAGGGACTATTACATGGCCAAACATTTCTTTCCTTGGCTATTACGGAAGAAGACGAATTGGTATGTTAGATTCGTACTGCAAGAAACCGGGTTTCAACTGGCGAGCTTAGTTTTTCAAACACGCCATTCGCCGGGGTTTCACGCAGCAGAGCTCCTTTTCTCCCCGCCCACAACCCCCCAGTGGGGGAATTCCCCTCTCCCCCTTTCCCCTCCAAGTCCAAACTTGCAAAAGTGGCGGCAGCCATTTTCCGGTAATAAATGTCCTACCTCAACATATACTTCATCGCTCACAGTCAGTGTTCGACCAAGAATAAGAAATGGGATTCTGAAAACAGCTGGTAGTGTCAATATTGGAAGAGTGTTGGGTAAAAGTGTTTATAAGATAGCTGCTGCTCCTTTGAGAATTTAGGAGATGGAGCTTACCGTCTTGTTGCTTAATAATTGAGATTCAGTTTGCTTTTTTTTGTGTGGGGAGTGAATTTCGTGAAAGATTGGATGTGGAAAAAGTTAACACTTCGAAAAAGTGTCAATATTTTGCCGCTTTAATTTGTCGAATGAAGGAACCAAAAGGTATATCGTTTGAACGAAGGTGTGATTTTAACGTTAAAAAACTTTTAGTATTATCATAAATTTTGTGTATATTTTATTTGAGTATAATTTTAAATCATCACGAAATAAGTGATTTTGAAATAATTTTTTAAAAGCCTTTCCTTCATTTTGAAGTCATAATATTAAGGAATTACTTTTCTTGATTTATAAAAAGTCTTTTATTTCTGTAAACAAATATAATAATTATGAATTTCCATTGAAATAACATAAATAAATTAGTTATTTTTACTGACTGCGTAGTATTCAAGAAGACTTAATTGACGCTTATTAAGTGTAAGCATAATAGCTTATAAAAATGTATTCTTATTGGAATATCTTAACTTTAACCAACATAAACAAAATTATTTAGTGACTGACATTATGGATAAAAAAATTAAGCACTTAGTATGTATCAAAATATTTTTCTTTAATAAAATTTTTACGTATACACGTTAACTTCTCATGTGCATTTTATGTACAATGGATAGTAGCTTATTTAATTTTCAATGAAGAAGATGTGCAATGAGCACTAAATGCAATACATAAACAGATGTTAATATTTCATGCTGCTGTTCATGAGACTATAATAAGAACTATGGTATTCGTTATATATCATAGCAAATTTTAAATAACTAGTAACTCTATTTGAACATTGTATCAGCTATTTTACAAATCAATTAATTTGTATCTAATTCCTAATTATAAAACGGAAAATTTTCACATGCGGTTAAATATAAAGAAGGAATGATCTATAAAGGGTATAGCAGCATTTTTTCTTTAAAAAGTGGTTGCATGAATCAATATAAGTGAAAATATAAACAGATCCGACTTTATATTAAAGCTGCAGTTGTTTTTAATGGCGCCTCTCAGCTTTTGTTCAGTTGATTATCTTTCGGTGGTAATCAAACATATTTATCACTGCGGGTGTCATGTCCTGTCACCTTAGCAACAAAGTCTCGAATATGACCAAAAAGGCATCCGAGGAGGTGAGGAAAGCCCAGAAATAAAATAATAAACGAACACGTTCTCCAAAACCGGTCCCTCTATAAAATAATCAATTATAACGTCCGCCACAGACAACCTTCTCCGGGAGGGGTGTCAGAGGTTCTTGTCAGAAGAACACAACAAAAGCCTCTGGCTCTCTCTCTCTTAATTGCATACTATTTCTTACAATGGAAACAACTGCTATACCAATCTCGTGTATGACAGACACGCAATCTTTACCTGCGGTGGAATGGTGCTTTCTTCGAAATGCTGTTCTTCGTGTCTCGACCAATGTCTGGAATGCGACAAGTTTCAGTCTTCCATTTTTTCCCCTTTTCATTTTTTCACCCAGACTACATTTGAATTGCATATTAAAGTCAGATTAGCCAATGGTAAGACGGTGTTATCTCTTTATGGCGTCTATACTAAAGTAATTTTCTCATTTTCTTGTTCGCGTACTTTTGCTGAGAAGTATAGAAGTCGGAGCGCTACTTTTATAATGGTCTTTTAAGTGGAATTTCCAGATGATAGGGAAGGCGAGGAGGGGGATGCTGTTGAATAATATATCAAAAGAAAAATCAGACAACAAAAATTCAAAACAACTGTCGAAATTATTGTAGGAATGGACTATTCTGTGAAAGGTCACTCCTCTGATTAATAGTTGCAGTTTCGGTTAATGATTTATGCTGAGAGCTCAAAACCACGACTTGCCAAATTATAGATTTCGCGAATCATTGAATTTCAGGATATAATATAAAACACATTCATTTAACTATCATTTCGACTTAAAAACAAGTGATGGAGATGAAATGGCATCTTGTAAATGCGACTTTACTGTTTGACCAAAGTAAAACATTTTCAGGGTATCATATGAAAACACGATTGTATATAATGTTTTCATTTTACATAGATTTGTTTGTATCTTTATTGATGTTTCTAGAGCCACATAGCAAAAGAATAAAATAGCAAAGTTAGTGACTATTCTTTTATTGTGTAATTCTACCATCTTGGAGAAAATAATGCTAAATGAATCATTTGTGAAAGGCATTTTCTTGTTTGAGTATTTTATTAGAAAAGTTTGCCGTTTTTGTTATGAAAATATATTCATTATAATTAATAAATAAGCCAGAAGCTTCTTTTCAAAAGAAAGAACATCGCATTAGAAATCAAAATATTTACAAGAGATCATTCCCACTTTTATTGTTGATTGCCTGTATCAGAACTGTTTTTCTAAAAATATTCCTATTGAAGAAATCAATATTTAAATGAATATGGGCACAACAATGATTGAACTATTTAAATCAACAGCTATTTACCAGGTTATACGAATTTTGCTCGAAACTTTTGTAATATAATTAAATTTAAGATTTCTATTAGCCACTATTCCTTAAGAATAAAAACTCAAAAATATCACAAGATTGCAATATTGTTTTATTTTAGATGTTAAAACAAAATGAATTAATAGTCCAAAAGGTAGCTATTTAGTAATAAGCCACATTCAACCAGTTTTAATCCCAATCAACACAAACTAGTTACGCCTGAAAGCATTTTCTCCCAATTTAACTTAAATCCAGATTATCAAGTCGAAAAATTAGTGAGGAAAAACAAACTACAACAGCATTTAAAATCACTTTTCTATTCACCCAGGCCATATAACCGCAGCGCGTTTCATTTATATTCCCATTATCAGTCCATTACTTTGAAAAATCTCCTCATCATTTATCACCTCACCCTGCTCACTTAGGAGACGACCCCTAAAGTACTTCAGTACTCGATTGATCAATGTCATGCGGCGTGTTGTCATTCCTCGCAGACCACCGAAACGTTGAACGCTTGCCTGCAAAATATGTAAATCGAAAATTACCCCGTCAGCCTGCTAGTCCGACTGGCGGAGCTAGTTTGAGGGGCATGCAACCTTCTGCATTGGTCAGCATTAGCGTGAATAACCTTTAGTCTCACGTGTGGGATTTCCGTAAGCATTTGTTACGACAACTTCGCTTCTAGTAAGTTAGCGGAATAAAGTCTGTTGAGAGAATGTTTAGAGCTACAAAACGGTTCTCGGTTCAAGGAAAATTAGGAATATTTTTGATGAATATCACTGCATTTGTTTGTGATCAATGCATTGAGGCTATGCTTCAAAGGGTCATGAGAGATATAACTTTTTAATAAATAATAAAATTAAAGAACAGGAAAAAATACTACAGATTGGATGTAAAACAGCAATCGATCTATTTCATCGGTATAATCTTGAAAAGAGAACATTTTCGACAAAGTTAGTCATGAAATATTTAATGGAAATCTAGATTTCATGAATGTGATTTAAAAGGGGAAGTTATTATTTAACGTTAGACGAATCGCCAAAATATGCACAAGTAATTACACGAAAACGATACTGCAATAAAATTTCGGTGAAGCAATGATTACTCGCTAAAAAGACATTTACAATAGTCGAATAATTTTCTCTTAATGTGTAAATCTGATAATGACAAATACAATTATTGTTTTCTATTAATTGAGAATTTTTTTAATTTACCATTGCAGCCTAAATGTGTCCTTTGTTTTAAAATTTAATATAAATTTATTTTTAACTCCACAAATTATTACAAAGATCTACGATTGGTTAAAACACTGACAAAAAATAAAAATGCAAAAAAAAAAAAAAAAAAATCAAGAGAATTTACACTGATAGTGCAGATTATCCAAAACAGAATTAAACATGGAATATTAATTGTACTGTAAGCAAAAAAGCTGTGGCGATATATGCGGTTTTAAAAGTCGTAGAATATTGCGGTTTGCACCAAAGTAATTTGTTAAAAATTCTTTATATGTCTGGTGTACTTTTTTTTTTTTTGGTAATAAAGCTAATTGTTCACAAAGTAAATTTTACTCTATGAAAATTTCAATAAGAACAGCTATATTTACCTTTTCATTCGATTTAGAACTTCATTTACGCTAAATATATAACATCAGTCATTATGTTGAAAAATATGGCACATATGAGGTAAAGACAAATCTCAATATTGAGAGGCGTAATTTTAAAATCCAGTATTAAAGAGGGAGGGAACAAATGGAATATACGAGTATTGTGCAGAACGATACCCGGACATTAGTCTAAAATTATTCGAAAACTATATATATTGTGGCATGTTTAACAAGGTTATACAAAATAAGTAACTAATCAGAAATGAAATTTAATGTAAGATTATTAACAAAACTAAAAACAGGCCCACTTCACACGCAGTACATTCAAAGTCAAAAACAAAAAAATAAAATGCAGAAGTTAACATATATTAGTCTTGGTAATAAAATTGATAAATATAAAATGGTTACATTATGGGTTTATTTAACATTGATAAAATACTTGATGTTAATTAGGTCACGCTTACTTTTGTTATAGTCTAGTATACAGTTCCTCAAAGTAGTCTTTTTTTTGTTTTACATTTTGGCAAAAAATTTTAAAACAAAACGTCAAAAAAGAAATAAAAAAATTATAGCGGGTTTTCGATCTTGATAAATCTAATGAAAAAAAAAAGTATGTTTCCATTAAAAATTGTTTTATTAATTTATAATTAATATGAAAAAAAAACTTTATTGCAGAAGTTGTATATTGTTTATCTTTAGCCTTTAAAACTATCGTTTGAAACAAAAATCACTAAAATATTTGAATTTTTTGAGAATTTACTGCAAAAAAAAGCAATTTTTCTTTTTAACATTAATTTTTCATTTTCTTATCATGATTTGAATTACTTACCACTCTTTGGTTGGTTTGTTGTATGGATTTTAACTGCACAAGAGCTAGTATTGGCTAAGCTGCGCCATTACCACTATTTGCAAAATTATGATACTTGGTATTTAGACTCGTTTTTAGACGCTACATTTAAATCTGGCATAATATTATGGGATTGCCATTGAACTTCTTAAAGTTTGATTTAATATGAAGTTAGCCCTTAATATTTTAATATGAAGTCAACCCCTTATGACAAAAACTATAGACAATTATTCAAAACTCTTCATGAATTACAACAGAACTTTTCCATTTTTTATCTCACTAATTAGAATATAAGATATAACTAGCTTTCGGATTATTAATATTTTTATTTTTTTTGCGTACTGTATATGGTTGGAGTTCTAGAAATACAAACCATCTTCACACTTAAAAATCAAGATTGGGATAGATGGAGGTTAAACTAATTTTACAGTTGCTGTTTGTTGAACATAATCTGCAGAAAAGGGATTTTCAATCAATCTAGAGAAATCTTTTATTCAGACCTCAGGCGTGATTGAAAGTGTGTGGCTGTTAAAAAAAATACGATCACTCGAAGCGTGTCTTGAATAGCAAAATATCGCATTGTAACTAGAACTTCTTTTGGTATCTGCATAGTTTACGGAGACATTTAACACTACACAGAAATTAACACATTCTTTAGGGAAAAATTTAAAGATAGTCTTTAAACTTCGGCATTTGTAAAATTAAAATAAAAGAAACGGGATAAAATCGTTAATAAGTACAAAGATTATAACAAATTAAGTATACGCCCATTCATCTTATTCCCTCCCTTATTGCAATGGATTAAAATTTCATATTGAGAAACGCTTGCACACAAAAACAGAAAAGTTATTAATAATAAAAAAACTACTTTATTAAGCTTCATAAGATAACAAATCCTTATAATAATATACTGATCAAATCAATCATCTTATACATAAATTGAAACAGAAGAAACTAATAAAAATAAAAGTCGTCTGATTATCTGATTAGCTACTTGCCGAAACACTGATTTATATAATGCTGATTTAAATAATATTTTGAATCAATTCTCTCAATGCCATCAATCACAATATTATATAAAAAAAATAAAAAATTGCAACAATTTTTGTTTTAATATTGCTTTTGCCAATTAATCAACCACATTTTTCTCAGAAGATGTATATTTTTAAATAAATCTATTCTTCTTAATTTAAATATCTAGTATAATATCTTATTCTAATATGTTTTGTTCTGTTGTTAATAACCATATTCTTTGAAAAAGGAATAGCTGACATATTGTTCCAGTTTAAAATAGGATTAACTTTGTTAGCAAAAACACATTAACTTAGAATATTTATAAACCAATTTAACTCTGTAGTGGTAAATTCTAGAGTTATAAATTCAGGTTCCATAACACTCTTTGTTATTCACTTTTGCGTTGTCGATCTGTAACCTAAAAACACGTCACCTAGTGATCATGTAAATCACGAAATTGATCGACGGCAATGTGACGATGTCACCCCAGAGGCATTAGAGTTACCTTTTTAAATCAAAAGAATTAGCTTTCGGTAAATCAATTGCATACTCTCCTTTTTGACCAATGTTGTTTAAAATCCTTGCTAATAACATATAATGATAAATTGTCGGTTTGGATGAAAATTGGGCACAACAAATTACTGAAAACAGTATGTCTGCATGTGTTCTACTTGCCAAGAACAACAATGAACCTAGAAGTTCTCTAGATGGTTTTGAAAATCTAGTAGTACATATTGTCACTACAAAAATCTGAAAATAGCCTACCAATTAACGCTTTCGAAGAAAGCTCAAAATTATTTCTCAAGGTTTTCTATGTTTACTTGGGGTCAGGTTGATCAGCGATTCGCTTCTTTATCGGTGAGGGAAATCCACATTAATATATGATGGATGTAATGGCTTTGTCCTTTTGACGTTGGAAGGTAACTTGTACCTCCTAGAAAGCATTCTTAGGTGACGATGTTTTAATCTCTGAAGCAAATCTATAAAGCCCCTTGTCTCTCAAAAACATCTCCATGCCTGCCCTCTAGCTTTTAAAGTTTTGGGACCCGTTTGGCTTCTCAAAATCTAGCGTTCCGGTGTCATTGTTATAGATCATCTTTACACAAATGAACGACAGGTAAACCAACATTTCTCGGTCGTCAGAACTCAGTTTGCAAATTAGCATATACCACTTGTTCCGATATAGTGGTTAGCGTGCTAGCTTCTAGACCACGAGGTTGCGGGTTCGAGTCCCGTGCTAGGCATGGATGTTTGTAAATGTATGTTGGCTTGTCTAATGACGAATGTTTCGGCTCATTATAGCTCTCGTGTTGCTGGCGGCGCCAGATAATCTGAAAACAACCAACATCACTTGTTCACGGCACAACCCGTAAGTCTTCAGTTCAGCATGCAAGTCCTCTACTTTCAGTTCATAAAGAAAAAAGGTTTTACAAATTTTCAATTCTGCAAGCAGCATTTCTAAACTAACGTGAAATTTGCGTTTTATTTCTACAAAGTAATAATATCTTCAGCGCCAACAAGTTATGGTAGGATAACATAGGAAACTTTGGCAAACAAAATCAGAAGAGTTAAGAAGAAGAAAAAAAACACTTTATTAAGCTTCATAAGATAGCAAATCCTAATAATAATATTCAAATCAAATCAATCATCTTATACATACTTTGAAACACATGCAACCAATAGAGTTAAAAGGTATCTGATTGGCTACTTGCCAAAACAGTGATTTACATAATATTTTGAATCAATTCTCACACAAAACCAATTTATGTTCGCACTGTTTGCAGTTAAAATGTAAAATGAATCCAAATCGAAATTCAGATTACGTGTCGAAAGCAATCTTAACCGATTATCACTTCGAATCTCGATTGTGCTTGAACACGCAATTTCAGCTGAATGTTCTTGAAACAAGTAAATAAACCTCTCACACATCCGTTATTTTATCATTCATGATATTTGGGTAAAAAAATCTTTCGTGCAATTAAAAGCCTGAAATTTTTTATTAGAAATATTTTGACTTTCATCTTTATTGAAATAATAACTTTTGATAAGTTTGAACCTTTTACTTTCCCCTTTCTAAAGACGCGGAAATTGATCACACAATTAAATATCTAAATAATATTTAATTATAATTATTAAATATTATAAAAATATTGATAAAACAATATGTGTTAAAATATGGCATTCATCATTTTCTATAACACATTATTTTTTGGCTTACATATATAGAAATAACAAATAAAATTTTACTATACATATTAATATTAACTGCCCTTTATTTAATGACGGGACATATAAGTCCCGTCATAGTACTGTATTTCTCATGGCACTGAATTTAAACGCTTTGAGAACCATTGTTTGAATTCCATTTCTACGAGGTTCGTTCTTCAATTTCTGTATGGCAGCGCAAGTTTTCACATGTTTGGAAAAATTAAGTATTTAAAAAAATTAGCTTTTAAAAAAATCCAGTAAATAAAAGGTTACGACACAATTACACAAATTATATCAGTGATCGAAATAATTCAATCCATATCTGACAGTGACAATGATGCAGTTTCATTTAATAGTCACAGGTCATTCAAATCATCGCAGCACATCTAAAGCTGTCTAATTTCCGAATGAAATTTACCCCTTGTCTTGTTAAGCTATTCCTCCGGACGCATATATTATAAATAGTCCCTGTGTAGCCCTCGAATAGGGGTCTATCGAATTAAAAGCGCAAACGACTGATTGTACCAGTGAAACAATCACACCGCTCCTTTCTAGGGGATGAATAATGTAACCCGCCCGTTTCAACTCTAATCTACGTATAGAGCACGAGGGCAAAGCAGCAAGCACAAACGGAATTCAAAATAGAGCACAACTATGGTATCGGCATTACTAATTCACGTAGACACATGTAATGAGCGAATTCGCCTCATGAGCTCACACCTAAATTAGATCAGGTAGAAGGGGTAGTCTCCCTTGAGGAGGAATATCTTTTGAAAAAGGGGAAATTTAAATGAAAGGGACGGAGCGTAGTCTAGGAAGGGGGACGTATTAGAAATTTGCATTCAAGTTGGACTACGCCGATCGTGCCAAGCCTTGTTGCCGGGGTATTCAGGAAAAGACTAGGAATCGTGGTAATTGGAGAATTTGAGCTGATTTAAAAGTTAAAGCATTCAGTGCCAATCTCAGTTGGTTGGTCACTCAACGACCTATTCTTGTGCGCAATGATGGCTAATTAGGCTGGGACCTACAATTTAACGTGGATTCGAAACCGCAAACATCCATGCCTAATCTAGGATTTGAACCCGGCGCCTTTGGCATGCAAGGCCCAGAGCGCTAATCCCACAGCCATCAAGTGGACCAGTGTGATGTAGAAAGAATGCTGATGGTAGTCAGGGTGATAATGAAAGACAAAGCAAACACTGGGGATGGATGGGGGGTGGGGAGGGGGTCGAAAACTTCTTGGACCTGGAGAAAATCTCACTAAAAATCAATTTTTGAGTTGGGTTGTTTGAGTTTCATGGCACAAGAGCTCGATTAGGGCCATACTGCGCCATAAATTTTTAAGACACCTGCGAGTCAAAAGTAAAAACCATTCAGGATAACAATGTTTGAATTAATGAGTGGATATAAAAAGCGAGATGTGCCAAATCTGTAAAAGAATTAATTTATAGATAACTGATTATTCTATGTTAGATTAATCATGTTTCCCTCCCACCACAGAAATTCTTAAATATTATGTACATCTAGGATCACTGCAGTGTTCCACCGCCAATTCCCAATGTCAAAGCGGCAGTACATTCAAGTGTGTATTATTTTGACTTAGTTTAGCCGGTTTCTGACTCCTTAAAGCTCCGCAACAAATACGTACTATATTCATGATTTGAATTAAGAAGATTTACGTGGGAGGTGTTGTATGCCAGAAGTAAAATGTTTCCTCAATTTCATTTCGATTTTAGTCACTGCTTGATCTTAGTAACAATTCGCATTTATCAAGTTTTTGCCCTTATATTTATGTTTTGTTGCCTAACAATTTAAAATATTTAAATTGAACTACTTTTGGAGTATGAATCATTGTGAAAGTGTTTTTTACTTATGTTTTTTTTTTCTCTCTTATTTCGAAAATTGCCAAAGCCACTTGAATTTTGTTATATTTCATGCTGTAGATGTAACCAAAATTGTAGCCAGGGTTTGAGTTGAAACAATTTGATTTAACAGTGCTGAATTTAGCCCCTTTTTTTCCAACTCTATTAAAGGGTGTGCCTTTTGTATGTTTAATTGAGAACAAGAGTCTCCACCTCCAGAGAGTGATCCCGGAAGTTAGGATTTTTGAACAGGGTAAAGAGGGATAACAACGGGTTGAGTGATATGGGTTATCCGTCTTTAGATTCATGTAAGCAACTGCCATAAAACTTCATAAGTTGCGCTATTAAAACAATACTTTAAGTTGCACTGCTAAATCTAATGGTTGCCACCAAGTAGACCCGTTTTATTTCGAAATAAGCTCAGCTCATATGTTTAAGGTACTTTCCGACTACTGAACTGAAATAATATTTCTATAAAAACTCTAGTCTGCCAAGTACTGACTTCTTAAAGGGGTTCTTTCAAATAATTTCAATGTAGCTCATCGTGGGCAAAGTACAACAACAAAAAACAAAAATTAAACACTTTCGCTTTGCAACAACCATTACATTTCATAACAGATAAACTTTATACATTTTCTGACTGACAATTTTTACTTGGTATTTTTTTTATATAAAACTTATAGTTTTTCTGTGAGATATATGCGTTTTCTACAAGTTTTGCGTGAATAAGGACTACAGGCAGCAATTTGCAGTATAAGGCTGGAATTGCTACCAGGAAAAACTTTTTAAAAAGAGCTGTCTTGTATTTGAATCTTGATTTTGGTATTACTTGAAAAAATTCCACTAGACAGTGCAATCAATAATAAGCATTAAAAATATCCATCCAGGGCCAAAGACTTTTTTTATGTAATGTCTGTAAGAGACGAACCTCAGATGACTGAATCTCCAGCTGCGTACCATACCGTTGCGCCGTCCGTCCGAGATACGTGTCTGATCAAAAAGTAAAAAATGTTTCGAATGATGCTGATCCAAGAGCATCGGAAAAGATACTCCTCTTTAATAAAGTGAACTGTCTACAAGCGAAAGGGAATTTCCTTGACGCCGCTTCACGGAATAAGGCGGAAAAAGAATCCTCCGTGCTTGCCAAATCCCTGGAACAAATTAAATGGCACGAGTGGTCTCGAAACGGCTTCGCGGCCACCCATGCGTACCCAATCTGCCCCCTTTACTTGAATAGGAAATACAAGCCGCAGTTCAGATCCAGGGATTTATGCGAAGGGATCACATGATCAGATGTGTCTTCATCGCAGAGAGTATTCCGAAGAGATGGAAGGGTAATTTTGTTTGCCAGGAACGTACGACCCCAAGGGAGGTTAAATTACTTTTAAAGACGGGTGAGGAATAGAGTTTTTTGCTCCACCTGACAGACACAGTTTGCATTCGGGGCTGCGCTGTAATTAAAACTTCTTTGTTCCAGTCAGAACTTTGCGCGGAGAAAAGGAGGAGTTTTAATCAGGATTTAAGAAAAATAATTTAGCGTAAGTGATTAATCAAATCGAGGCAAGCTTACTAATGAATAAGTAATTAAACACAAAAAAGGGAGGGTGACGATCAGACACGGAGGATTTCGATCCTAAGTGCATAGAGTTTTCTTCACTTTCTGGTACTGTGGCTCGAAAAAAAAAAATTTTTTTTTTAAAGATTAAATCGGAATAATATTGGGTAAAATATCGTCGGTAATTAAAATGACATTAAAATAATGCGAGTTATAAATAATAATAATAATAAATAAATAAAAAAAACTAAAAAAAAACGCAGTACCACTATGTATATATATATATATATATATTAATATCAAGAAACATTATTTTTAACTTATATTATAAAAGCGTAATACATTTTTATAATGAAATACGTTTTCGAAATGTGTTGCAGATTTTATAATAAAATACGTTTTTCTCTCTTGCGAGATGCAAATGTGGGAAGATACCGTCTTGGAGAACTCCCAGAAAGTGTTTCCTGACACTTAGACTATTCTCAGTAATCCAGTTTTAATGATTCCCCAGCATAGTATAGCTCGCGTGTTGCTCTTGAGGCAGCAACACAACAACTAACAGGATGAAGATTTGAAAATATTTCCACTTATTTAAAAAAAAAAAATGCCTGAAATTAAGTATCAATGGTCAAATCCAAATTGTAGTAATAGTGGAATTTAACCCAGATAATACGAGACCTCTGATGATTAACCGCTCCAGGTAATTTAACAGTTGAAATATTTAACATCAGCGGAGCAATAATACTAATTAATAATTCAGAAAGTCATTTAATCTGCTGATCTATGACTTGAAGCTATAATTTCGATCCAGGTATGTGAAGCCGAGTAGAAACTACTAATGCTGAATTAAATGACTCGCACGTCCACTTGCTTTAAGCCGAGCGTTCAATTTTCATCGAGCTTCAGATGTCATTTGCCTGAAACTTGTGAATGACACTGCTAATTTATTTGTACACTTAAATAGCTAACTTTAATTTAACGCTTGAAAGATTCATATTAGAAGCTGAATGTTCTCTATATTGCGTTTGAATGCACCAAGTGAGCCAGAACTCCTGTGTTATGATTTTATGTGAATGATATTTGGATCTTGCCACCAAATAATTCAATGAAATAATTTGGATTAATTGTTTATGGTCGGAAATACGCTTATAGTAGACTATAATAAATCATTAAATATAGGTTACTGATTATTATTTAATTCTTAGGATGTTGGTTTCATAAATTCATTGTCAATTTTATATAAAGTAATGGCTAAACAAATCTATTACAATAGATTAAGAACATATTCAAGCCTAATTAACATTTAAATCCATGGGCAAGAGATTTTATTACTACCATTGACCACAAACTAACAGTTTGGAACATTCTATCCCAAATCCAGGAATTAAGCTGACGGTGTTTTTTTTAGCAAAATGCTATAGAACTTTCTTAAATGCTAATATTACAAATTGTGATTTATTTCTCATGCTAAAACATTAAACCACCAAATTTTCAAAATCATTTTTATTACCTAAAGATTAGTTATTAATCTTAAAGGAACAAACAAACTGAAGGTTGAAAGGTATTTTTTCTGTTGGTATTTGGTATAAAATAGCTTTAAATATAAAGTTCATAATGATTTTATAATGAAAAGTTTTTTAATTATTTTAAATTAAACATCAAGCGATGAAAGCTCGTAACTATTTTAGTATTTTATCAAAAAAAAAATATTTGACTTTAGCTTTTTTTACTAAAAAATGTTGTACCCCAGCTTAAATACTGCCCAAATCTAATCATTTCTCTAACTACGCAAGCTGTTATTTTGAGTTGGTTTCTTCAGTTCACAACGCTTGTGATCCAATACATCTTTAAAAATACATTTTCTCCAACCTGATGGCTGTGGAGTTAGCGCTCTGGTCTTGCATGCCAAAGGTGCCCGGTTCGAATCCTGGGTTAGGCATGGATGTTCGTTGTGGTGCGGAATTCAAGTTAAGCTGTAGGTTCTGGCCAGATTAACCGTTATTGGGCACAAGAATATTTCTTTGAGCGTACAAACCAACCAACCAAAAATGCATTTTCACATTCCACAAGCCAATCCTTTTCTTAAGTTCATAGTGATTCCCAATATATTTTACTCAAGCAAGGCTTTATGTATCCGTCATCTCATCGATTTCAAAACAACGAAGCTTATTCTTCTGTATTAAATTGGCATTCGGAAGCAACTCCATTCTGCTTTCCAAATCAGTCAAACTTTTGTGTGGAATTCTCAAAAACAGGAGGTCTATCAACAGAGGGGTTTAAGTTAATAGTTTAATTTTAGTTATTATTTTTGGGTTCTGTAAATATTCATATTTGAAGAGTTACGGCAAAGAACGATCAGAGTCCGTTTTTCTCAATTCACTAGAAAAGTCAATTTAAAGTTTCAAGTCTCAGGGCTTGTATTAGGGTTGAGGTAAATGGTTGTTCAACATCTCACGTACCCTGATATTTATTTGCCAGAGGACTCCACGTAGTTAAACCATCTGCTATAACCTTGTAGATAACGGGAAAAACTCGTTGGTTGTATTCAGATTATCTGGCGCCGTCAGCAACACGAGGGCTATAATGCGTCGAAACATTCGTCATTAGACAAGCCAACATACATTTACAAACACCCATGCCTTACACGAGACTCGAACCCGCAACGTCGCGGTCTGGAAGCTAGCACGCTAACCACTATACCGTTTGGTCGGCGGGAAAACCTCGATTTCGTAAAAAATGGATTCCGATCGTTCTTTACTGTGGCTTTTCATTTATTTTCATTCATTTTGGTTGGTTGTATTCAGATTATCTGGCGCCGTCAGCAACACGAGGGCTATAATGCGCCGAAACATTCGTCATTAGACAAGCCAACATACATTTACAAACACCCATGCCAACACGGGACTCGAACCCGCAACCTCGCGGTCTAGAAGCTAGCACGCTAACCACTATACCGTTTGGTCGGCTTTCATTCATTTTAAAATTAAATGACACTTTATAGGTTTAGACCCTTGGTTATTTTGAAAACTGATATGGAAATTTGATTTGATCGGAAATGAAATTTATAAAAAAAACTGAGTTTTGGTGGCATTTTGACAAGTTTCTTGTTTATACATTCTCTTCCATCTTTCTGAAAACGCCTCTTAATTTTGAAGATGAGTTAGCTTTTCACGTCATGTGGATTCTACATCGTGTATTAAAACCAGAGACTGATTTACGGCAGCGCATTCGGGGCACTTGCCCAGGGCCCCCATTTGATGATGGCCTCCAAAAATGCTGATAAAACTAACAAATGCGAGAAAATTAAAATTAAATTTACTAATGAATGAATTTTACAATCAATATTTTTTGTTACTTTTTTGCAAAACTTCTATTTTATGCAATCGAAACAATTTCGTGTTTCTTGCTCGTTTATGACGCAAGCCATCTTTTGCAGAAGCAACAAACTTGTATTTATGTGCACTGGGATTTGTCTTTTACTGATACTTTTTCCTATTCAAAATTTTAAATGTTTATCATTATGGATTTGCTTTAAAATGGGCAAGACATACCAATCTGGCTCAACTAAAAGGAAGCTAAGCGTAAGAAACGCATGACAGAAACTCAGGTGAAGTACTTCACCATTAACAACAATTCTTATCATGATAATCTAAATTTAACATTCGTATTTCCAATTATATCTAAAATAAAATAATAAGTGTAGTACTATTTAAAATATAATTTTTTTCGAAGCATATAACACTTACATTAAAACATATGGGTCTGTTATTTTATGTTATGTGCTTATACATAAATTTAGACGTTTTATTTTAAGTTAAGTAGTCCCCCCCCCCCCCAATGATCTTTTTTGCCCTATGCCTCTATGCTTGAGAGTCACTCCCTGATTAAAATAACACAAACTGCAAAGACCTATTGTACTTGGAATTTCTCTTGAAAAATTCCTAAAAGATTCAACTTTTCCAACAAAATTTTTAATTCGATACATACTTTTGGTTGAGATTAAATGAAAATTCAGTGTTTGTTTTGACTCACTAAGATGGAAGAACTTTACACTATTGTTTGATAAAATGGCTTGTTTCTGTTAGAGAAATCATAATACATTTTGAAATATGGTACACACGTTTTATTGTTTTTCTAAGAAATTATTCTAATGTTTGTGATTTTCATTTAATTGTATAGATATAACATAATCAATCTAAAAAAAAATTTAAAGGTATAAAACTATAAAATGTATACTTCGTCGTTCTTTCAATTACGTCTCGGAAGCGCTTTACTTTTTTTTTTTAATTATTCAAAATAATGCTTTCACTCAAAGGTTTTGAAGAGCAATTGAATTCTTGGGAATGAAACAGTATCCTTTGGGAAAATCTGATCGATATATTTAATTTTCAGAAAGTATTAAAAATCGTTTTAACTTCTAAAAGTACCTTGGCACAATTTTCTCCTATATTAACCCTGACTACTAGGAAGAGCTTCAGAATTATTTCTTTGCAAAAAATCCTCTTATAAAATGGTCCCCGAAGGAATTCTGATTGCAAAAATTCTTTTCACTTCAAACACAAATGCGTTATTTTGCTTTAATACTTCCGTCAAACTAGAAATTTATTATCCCTGCTTAAATTATAAGTACAGGCTTCTAAAAGTAAACTTATATTCCCCCTTAAAAACTACTTTTTTCTTACTGTTCATAAACAATGAAATGGAATCAGTTTTGCATTTTACTATATTTCTGAGTTAACTATGAAACTCATTTCATTATTCAGTGACATTATTAATGACAAGAAGCTATAGATTTATGACATAATATCTTAAAGCTCCCAAAAATGTATCGCAAACAAATGAACAAAAATAAGTTTCCAAAATTAGATTTCAGCAACTTTATTTTGTATCCATGCACGGTAAATTCTCTTGAGAGATACATTTAATTTTAATCAAGTTCCATTTTAGAGACGCCTTTTATCTCTACTATTTTTTGTTTATCTACACTGCTTGACAATTGCTAAGGAACAGTTACATTTTTCGGAATAATTAATAATAAACATTAATTGAATAAATGAAACTAAGTACATATGTAGTAGAGACAGTATGTATTTAGTATAAGTAAAACAATTCAGTCGCGAACTGAAATGCAAAGTGTACAGTGGGGGCATATGCAAAAGAATGGAGTACCATTAGTGTGCAATTCTATAGATGTATTCACATTAAAAATCACGCAAATCATGAATGTATTTTTAGTGTGAGATATGATCTCCCCTGTCATTAGTGTACTTGGCACTATATTCTCATACTTAACATGAGTTTTTTAATGAATTATAGTGGCTAAATTGCTCGTCCCACCTTTTGAACTGTTTGCAAGAGATGGAAAGTTCCCAATACATTAAATCTTTACACAATGCATATCGTAGAAGCGTCCCACACATGTTGGATGAAATTTGGATTAGAGGAGTGATCTGGCTTACTTATAGGGGCAATATTAATATTTTTTAATCGTTTATACAAGGCAAAAGTGGAATAAAATTGGCCATAAGTATTAATAAACACGATTTAGAAACTGATATTTCATAATTAAAGACTTGTTTAGATTAAGTTAACATAATTACAGTGAAAAAAATCGAATTTAATTATCTTGTGGGCTCTTGGGGAGCATATTAAACCAACTCAACATATTGCACCCAAAGACCAAATCTTTTAAACATCAGATCTTGTTTATTAAATATGATTTTTTCGGTCTCATGAGTAACATTGGACATCAGAGGATCTGTAGAAAGAAGGAAACATATTTCATGTTAAAATCCAATTCAAGATAACGATTTGGGGGGAAAAGGTTTGGGTCTTTAGGTTCAATATGTTGAATTTATTTAATAAGCTCCCCAAGAGCTCAAAAGATAATTAAATTCCATTTTTTCACTGTAATTACGTTAACTTGATCTAGACAAATCTTTAATTGTGAAATATCAGTTTCTAAATCGTGTTTATTGATACGTATGACCAATTTTATTCCACTTTTGCCTTGGATGGACGATTAAAAAATATGAATATGGCCCCTATAAATAATCCAGATCGCTCCTCTAATCCAAATTTCATCAAACATGTGTGGGACGCTTCTACGATATACATTGTGTAAAGATTTAATGTATTGGGAACCTTTCATCGCTTGCAAACAGTTCAAAAGGTGGGACGAGCAATTTAGCCACTAGAATTCTCCAAGAAACTCATGTTAAGTATAAGAATATTGTGCCAACTCAACATATTGCACCCAAAGACCAAATCTAATGACACTAATGACAGGGGAGATCATATCTCACACTAAAAGTCAACTTCATGACACTTCTTCAACAACATGACAACAACTTCAATACACATTAAATATTAAAGATAATTTTAATATGATTTTCATGATTTTTAATATGATTTTTGATATAGATTTTAAATGTAAAATACATCTGTACAACTGCACACTAATGGTACTTCCTTCTTTTGCATATGCCCCCAATGTACACTTTGAATTTCAATTTACGAATGAATTGCTTTACTTATACTAAATGCACACTGTCTTTACTGCATATGTACTTAGTATCATTTCTTCATTCAATGTCTATTATTAATTACTAAAAAAATGTATCTGTTCCTTAGCAATTGTCAAGCAGTGTATTTGATTTCGATTTGATTTGTACTATTGTTTGATCTGCATAGAATACCCTTTATTGTATATATCATGCTGGGGCTCAATGAAACCTATTGGAAAGGTATTTTCTTTAATACAGAGGAACTTACATGATCGCAAAGCCAAAACGTTATGTCGATATTTCAAGTAACGTCATTTTTATGGTTCAGTACAAGTTTCTTTTTTAATCAAACGTAGATTTCTGAAATATTATGGAAAATCTACTTCAAATTTTACATCTTTGGAACTGTAATTTCAATAAATGAATTTTTTTTTTGTAAGACAATGAATTAAAATTATGCAAAGCTAAATTTAATGATGAAATAATTAAAATTATGTCCTCTTCTGAAATAGCATACAGTTTTAAAATTTAAATGTAATATTAATTTAAACTAAATTTAAGATATGTATTAACAATAAAATAAATTGGAGAAAAATATGTAGACAGATTATTTTTCAAATTGTTGCAGTTTATTGATTGAAAAAGATTGATTATAATATTTTTTTTAAAGTTTAATTCCTAGATGATATTTGAATGAACATAGCGTAGGCATTATATAGCTTTCTATAATTTTAATTTTTTTTTCATTTTTAATTTAAATATAAAAAGAAAAAAATGACTAATAATGGGAAAATAACTTTAACCGATTCTTAATATGTTCTCCCTTTCCATGTTGTAAGGTTCATCCGGTTCAAGTATGGATGTTCATTGTGATTTGGAATCTACGTTAAGCTGGCAAGTTAAACCTTATTATCCGTTACTGCGCACAAAAATAGGTCGTTGAGGGTACAAACCAGACTGAAGATTCGAGCCGACCACTTAAAACGCTTCTCACAACTTTATAAAATAGCTTCTAAATGAAATAAAAAAACTAATTTGATGCGAATTAAATGTACTTCTTAAATGCTTTATATTGACTTCGATTTTGGGGGTGACCACTTTTACCTACGCTAATTTTGTCACTTCGGCTTATAATTAACACCAAAATCCAATTGATCTAAAACTTGGTATATTGATTTGATGTCAATGCATTCTGTTGAGTTTTGAGGGCTGTCACTGTCACTAAAAGAAAGCTTTTACACACGCTTCTATTATCGCTTCTGATTACTAATAAACCTACTTCCCGTCACCCAATCCAGCTGGAACTTAAAAAACTTTGCAGGTACACTCTTGTCGATTTCAATGCTTTCTACCAAGTTTTTGGACTGTCACCCAAAGGTCGTTTTTGCACACATTTCTATTGCCTTAAGTCAAACTTATCAGCATTTATTCAAGTTCAATTATCCAGATACCAAACTTAATTAAAACATGTTCAATTTAGTGATGATTAATGACTGAAACATTGCCCTATTAAGGTTGATGGGGTAATATATTCGGAGGACTGACTGATTAACCCACTTGCTCTCATCCAAACGACCAGTATTTTTGCAGATAGACTCGTTGTAGATGACATAATGTATTTAATCAAGTTTTTGGGACAAAAGAAATTAGAAAATAGTTTGGAATTGATGTTTTCTTCAAACACTATGAAAACTCGATCTAAACTCAATAAGTTGCAATTGCACATAAAAATTACCAATGCATATAAAAGATTTATATTAAAATCTTTTTTTATAGGTTGGATTATTCAATATATTTTGCTTTTTAATTTTCTTTAAAAATGGTTTTGTAATTTAAATTACTGATTGTTGAAATGTATTAGAAGAGTCTATTACAATGATGTAGTTGAATATTTTGAGATTGTTTATATAAATGTTTAAATATTGCTTTGTTTGGCTCGCTAAATATGGTTTAGAAAGAAAAAAAAGGAATTTTCTCTTACAATTCAAATGACTAATATGTTAACTAAAACTTATATCTTCTAAAACGGGAAACAGGATAGATTAAGGGAAGTTTGTGCGAATTCGCAAGCACATCCACATTTTACCAAACAGTTTGCATGGGTTTTATGAAAATCGATTACGCATGCGCACTGCTTCCAAACTTCAACAAAAGAAAGAAGGATCAAGTCTTGGTGACTGGATTGTGTGTCCTACACATAGGGCAATGTATCCTGTAAAGTCCCATCAAAAGATCTCTTAATACGGTCGATTTATAAACAACAAAGTTGCAAAAATCACAAATATGTTAGTTGATTTGAAACTTTCCACAAAATATCAAATAAGTCCTACCCATAGTCCAATGTAGAATTTAACGCAGTTGTGATTCCTGGAAAAATTTAGCATTTAATTTATTAAATACATTTAATTGAAAATTTATTTGTTACCACTTAATTGGTTATTTTATTTAATAGATTCAGTAACTAAAAATACAATTACTTTTGCGCTTCATATTATTCAAAGATAATTAAATTACTTTGAAAAGAGAATAAATCATGAAATGTGATTTTCGTGAAAAACTCTGCTTAACTTCTGCTTTTTGTCAATTTTAAATAAAATGGTTGGTCGAAGTTTAACGGTACAAGGCCAACACGTGGGACATACTGTGCCAAAATAAAAATAGTTGAAACTTAAAGTTATTCTGATCCGTTTGTAGACTTGGTGAAATTAAATGGGACTGTCCAGCAACAATTCTATAATATTTTTTTTTTTAATTAAAATGCTATTTGTCCTGATAGAGATAGAAAAAAAAAAAAAGTTATGTTTCATTACAATTGATCAAAGTTGATGCAAGAAATAATTAAATCCAAGAAACACGGGAAATTCCTATTTTGTAATTTGTGAACGGGTTTTTGCTATTTTAATGTACAACAAATTATGCCTAGGCATTTTTTATTTTTTAAATAGTAATATTGAGGAGCTGTGGACCGAAACCAGACATAAACTAGTTTCTTATAGGAGAGGTCAAAATAAACTTAGTTCTGTATATAGGTTATATATGTATTGCATTATATATAGTTGTTTTAAAGGACTTAGAGTCACATTTGATTGGAAATATTTGGGAGACAAAGGCGAGTTTGAGCAATTTTATTTAAAAAAAACTGACAATATGTTTCCAGTTTTGTTCACTAGCTCCGCATTTGCAGGGTTGTTTGTACGCTCAACGACCTATTTTTGTGCACAATAATGAGTTATCAGGCCAGGACCTACAGCTTAACGTGGATTCCGAACCACAACGAACATCTATTCCTAACCCAGGGTTCGAACCCGGCACCTTTGGCAAGCGAGGCCAGAACGCTAAGCCCACATCCATTAGGTTGGATCTCATTTGCAGGATTAAAATTGACCTTACAGTATAATTACTTATACTACTTATTTTTAGATATTAATAAACAGAACTATCATATGCATTAATTTCAAGCATACAGTGGGTTAAAAAAGTCTCCATACGGAAGTCAAAGTCACAAACAAAATAGCATAATTTCTAACATTTTGCTTCATATCTTCAGTAACTACTGAAATATGCTTAATTTGCTTCTTTAAAATAATTTTATAATAAGTCTCTTTTTACAAAACGTAGCAAGTATTTAAATTGAAATATTTAGGAGATGTTACTAAGTGCATGGATTGGTTGGTTGGTTGTTTTCAGATTATCCGGCGCCGTCAGCAACACGAGGACTATAATGCGCCGAAACATTCGTCATTAGATAAGCCAACATACATTTACAAACACCCATGCCTAACACGGGACTCGAACCCGCAACCTCGCGGTCTAGAAGCTAGCACGCTAACCACTATACCGTTTGGTCTGCCTAAGTGCCATGGAAAAAAGTTTATGTGTGCAACATGAAAATTAATTCTAACGTCTTCCACAATAGACTTGCAGAACATTTTCAAAACTGAAGTGTGCGTAAGTGTCATGTAGACGTGACAACAGTACTTGTTTGATTTTAGCTTGTAGCTAATTGTCTTAAAATGGAATTCCTAAACCTATTCATGAGTTGGTGATTCTATTATGAAATGAAGGATTATCTTTGGAAAAAAAAAATGCCGTAATCTTTAATATATTGAAGTCTATAGTACAATATATTATTAAAAGACACCGTGAGCTTTAAACTTTTGAGGATAGAATTTGATCCTGAAGATCTTCATAAAAGAAATATCCTATTGTAAGGTTCAATATAATCCGCGAATAAGTGCACCTCAATACGTACATAGCTTAAGAATTGATAAAAACATTGAAGACAATTTCCCAAGTGACAAAACATAAACTGCCGACACCTGCAGCCCTCATACATCCCCCCCACCATAACGCTTCCACCACCGTGTTTGACAGTTCCACATACATTCTTAGTTAACATTTGTTGATTTTGTTTTCTACAGACCATAACTCAATTATCTGACCCTTGGATATTTAATTTTAATTCATCACTAAAAAGGACTGATTCACAGAAAGATAACTGATTGCTTACATGCTTCTTTGCAAAATCAATGCGCTTTTTTCTGTTACAGGTACTTATATAAGGCTTCTCACTGGTTGAAAGTCCATTTAGATACGCTTTTTTGATGACATTTCTCATGGTTTGAGATGTCACTTCAATGTTTTTATCAATTTTTAAAACAAGTGAAACATAAAGCGCACTTATTCATGGATTATCTTGAACCTTACAATAGGATATTTCTTTTATGCAAGCTTTTAGCTTTGAAGGTTTTCTGGATTGATCTCTATCCTCAAAAGTTTGAAGCTCATGGTGTCTTTCAACAATATATTGCACTACAGACTTCAATATATTAAAGATTTCACCAATTTTTTCAGACAATTCATCATTTCATAACTGAATCACCAACTCACGAATAGGTTAAGGAACTCCATTTTAAGACGGTCATCTACAAGTTAAAATTAAAAAAATTCTGCTTTCATGTCTTCATGACACTTGCGTACACTTCAGTTTTGAAAAATTACTGTAAATCAGTTGTGGAAGACGTCAGAATTAATTTTCATATGGTGCACGGAAACTTTTTTTTGCTTGGCATTTACCAACATTTCTTAAATATTTCCATTTAAATGCTTGCTGCGTTTTGAAAAAACAAACATTTGTTATAAATTTATTATAAAGAATCAAGTGAAACATATTTCAGTAGTTACTAAAGATATGAAGCAAAAGAGTAGAAATTATGCTAATTTATTTGTGACTTTGGCTTCCGTACGGAGACTTTTTTTTTACCCACTGTGTAAACACGTTGAGTTCCACGTCAGCCCTCGTTGGCTGACAGTGTAAAATATGATATAAAACTAAAAAAATTACTTTGTTTTATGTAATTACTGAAATTTTATTTAATGATTATTTATTGCAGGACTATATCATTAACACGTTGATTGCCACGTCAGCCATCAGTGGCTGACACTGAACTTTCTGTTTAGGTCGCGTCAACCACCGGTGGCTGACAGTACGCTTTTTTTTCCCCACACCTATAATTTGACATAGTGCCTTTCTTAGTACTTTTTAAAGTGCAGTAAGTCTTAGTTTTTGAAATACTATTGATATTTCAATAGATACAAATATTATTAAATATACTATGTCCAAAAATTGCCTACCTAAGAATTTTAAGTCCAAGGTCTAGCGTCGACCAAACGGTATAGTGGTTAGCGTGCTAGCTTCTAGACCGCGAAGTTGCAGGTTCGAGCCCCGTGTAAGGCATGGGTGTTTGTAAATGTATGTTGGCTTGTCAAATGACGAATGTTTCGGCGCATTATAGCCCTCGTGTTGCTGACGGTGCCAGATAATCTGAAAACAACCAAAATCCAAGGTCTGGCAACGCTGCGTAAATGTGTTGAATGAATGTCTTGAAGCATTTCAGTCTAAACGTAAATATCTTCCCCCGCGATAAAAAAAACAATGGCCCTAATATATTTACACAGCTGTATCAAGTAAATTTCAATTTGTTAGTAGTGCTCTTTTCATTGCTATACCGCAATACCAGCACTTCTAAGTAGCGCAAGGGGCCTGAAGGAGAATTCACGTGGCACTTAACGCGAGAGGACTACTTAATCATGTACTTAATTTCCTTAATAAGAAATAAAAAATATATCGATTAACATTTTTCATTCAAATAGAGATGTTACATTTTAAACTTTTATTGAAAAGATGGAAACAAAGCAAGATAACAACACAAATTTGTTACTTGGAATTTTATTTTTATTTCCGAATCAAAAGTTTAAACTTAGCTTACCAGTTCACAGACCAAAAGCGAGTCAGAAGAGGCTTTAATAGATTAGTTAAGTAGCCCACTGCGTTCTCATTGACTTGCTACAGGACCGTCTCTATAAGCGCTGCGCGATTTCGAAACGGCCCTGCTTGCTAACAGGGATAAAACGAGTCAGAAGAGGCTTTAGTAGATTAGTTAAGTATCCCACTGCGTTCGCAGTGACTTGCTAACAGGGATAAATATCTTCCTCTTTGTCAATCTATCAGGGATCTCCTTCCATGTCAATAAGTCAGTGTTGATGAGTTGTCTATATACTAACCAAATCCGTCAAGCAGAATCTGTTGATAGGTAAATACAAGAGGAAGATATTTATCCCTGTTAGCAAGTCACTGTGAACACAGTGGGATGCTTAACTAATCCACTAAGCGGACACCAGTACATTATGGTTGACTTGGTTCAACAAAGACCAAGGATAGTTCGGCTTTTACCGTTGGTAATTGAGTTCTAACGATTGGATTCGCAAGTAGTCAACGATATTGGAGTAACACTATAGTTAAGTAGTTCAAAACTATGTAGCTTCATTGTGTAGAATGGCAGGAGTCTATTGTGTAAGTAAGTTTCCAGAAAAATATTTACCTGGTAATCTTACTACACTTGTTCCCTCAAATGCTTTTTTAAAAAACATTGTGATAATGCAGCGTAATTCAAAATGAATATAGCGATTACAAACGGCAATAACTATTTATTGAAAAATAATTTATCTGTAAGATTAACACTTAATGTAGACGGACGTAAAGAAATTTTGAAGTTCCGTCTACATTCTGTGTTAATCTCATCGATAATTTCTTTTTCATTAAATAGTTATAGCCGTTTGTAATCGCTATATTCATTTTGAATTACCCTGTACTATTTAGAGCAAGGCCTTTTTAAACAAGGCTCTTTATAACAAAATAAATGATCCCATGGCAATAGTATTTTCTAAGTAAGCTCGGATTTGTATCAATGTGAAGTAACTTGAGGCTACCATAAGAGCTGGTACATTTTCAAACTTATTTCATTAAATGTATGTTTTTATTCTTCGACAAGTATATTATAAATTTTCTAAAGACTGCTTTAAAATTTAAAAATATTCTTGTCGCATATCTGCGAAATAAAGTATTTTCTACATTTCATTATCTGTACAAGAAAGAAATGAATTTCAACATAGAAACATTCCTATTATTAAAGAATTTTAGCAATTTCTCACATTTCACTCTTGTATATAATAACTGGTTGTTATACATAATAACTTGGTTGTTATACAAATAAATCATATTAGCTATAACATATATATTTATCTTACGTGCCGTTCAAATTTAACAGTAATTCTTGCTTACCTGATATCTGTGTGGTTAGCATTCTGGCCTCATTTGCAAAAGGTGCAGGGTTCGAGTTCTGCATTAGACATGAATGTCCACTGTAGTTCAAAATTCACTTTAAGCTATATGTCATTGTTCGATTAGCGGATACTGGGTTCTAAAAAGGTCGTTGAGCACACGTACCAGCATTATTTCTGAAAGCAGAATGGCAACGACTTTGCGACCACAAATTACAAAACCGATATTTATGATTGAAGTACCATCTGAACTGCAGATTTTTAAAAGGTACTAAAAAAATATTTTAATTCCTATATTTTTCACAATTGCACCATTGAACATGCCTCGTCTTCGGAAGTAGTTTTTGATAATCTGAGTGGCAACACCTAACAGGATTGGAGTTGTGTGTACATATTTCAGACCCGATCCGCATATTCTCGATGTTAATAACTACTAGTTTATTTTAAATTGATTGTTTCAATTAATTGTTGTTCAAAGTCATTGTTCTCCAAACTGAGATTGAGTAACCTTTAATTCAACGTTCTATTGCAGGGTTTATATTCTCGCCAATATCATTTCCGGAAATTGACGAATATCATGTGCATGAAATTATCGAATTATTACACAATTAATTACACAATTTTCTAAAACGAGAAAATTCTTCACCCTAATACAGTCATTTTATGGTAATTTCAAATGATTTTTTAAGGAAAAATTGTTTATTGTAGGGGTATCCAATAACTTTACCTTATTCTAATTCTTGGAAAATAGGATTGTCTTGTGTTCATCTGTCTTTTGCATATTAAATACTGAGAAACTTAGTTTTTATATAAAGGAGATGTACTGTAAAATATTATAATTTTCATCAAATACAACTGCAAATTTTTATCCTGAATTGAACTGAACTATTCACTATTTGTTTGACTTGTTATTTTTTAAATTAGCCGCTATTGTACAAAAAATTGGTTGTTGAGCGCACAAACCAACCAATTCAGCTGAAGATCATTGAAATTGTTTACCTTTTATTGCTATCATAAGTTCTCTATCCTTAATACTAATACGATTAAATTCTTGCTCTCATAATTAGTTAGGTAATGACTCATTATTAGTTAAAAGAAGAGAACGATACTAATGTTATAAAAGAGTGCCGATGATCTATAAATAGCGTTCTTTTGTACGCGCTCCCCCCCTTTCTTCCTGCACAATGCAAGGTCTCTCTTTTGCTTTAATTACCAATGGAGACGAACAGCAGGCTTGAGTCGGGAGGGAAGCGCACGAACTGCACGAAAATCTAAACAATAGGGTCTTAGATCCATAAACGTAGTGCACTTTCCTAGTCCGATTCAGTCTTGTGTTTAGGCATAATAAATCAAAGAAAACTTTGAAAAATAATCTATCATTTAGAAGACTTTTTTTCCCTTCTATTTATTCTTTTCTTTCGAGGCCTTCCTTTCTTTGAGCTGCCCCAGCTTTTTTTTTTCCGACAATTCGACTGTAATTATAAAGTAAATTTTATTTTTCGTTGTTTTTCTAAAGAATGAAAAAACGGAACTGAGGTATATTATTTTGGGGTTTTGTTTGAACTTGTATAACTAAACTTCAACGAATGGATTTGAGGGTTAAAGTACGAGGCTACCAAGCAAACATGCTCTTACGTTAGAAAATGGTTGGATTTATTTATACAAACGATAAAAAATACTTATCTTCAAAAGGTTTATGATTATGAGCTAAGTGATATATGTTAGGGCACATGTGCTTTATGTGGAATATATTTAACTTGAATTATGAAATAAAATATTTTAAACAAATAAAAATCTTTTATAGTTTTACGCCTGATTCCTTTAATAAAATTAATCTTTTTTGACCATGCTTCTAATGAAACATTGGTTGGTTGTTTTCAGATTATCTGGCGTCGTCAGCAACACGAGGGCTATAATGCACAGAAACATTCGTCATTAGACAAGCCAACATACATTTACAAACACCCATGCCAACACGGGACTCGAACCCGCAACCTCGCGGTCTAGAAGCTAGCATGCTAACCACTATACCGTTTGGTCGGCTAATGAATCATTGGAAAATGGTTTTAAATTTAAACTGCATTATAATCAAACTTTAAAAAATGTCCATAAACTCTAAAAGTGTGTGTCATTCGCTTCAGTTAATCCTAAACAGGCATTAATTTAGTTTACATAGTAGATTATATAAAGAAATTCTCCCCCGTCCCCCCTAAAAAAATCCCATTAAAATAAAATTTTGGGTTGATTTGCCTTTACCATTATTAAATAGAATAAGTTTTACATAAATTTGGTAAATGAAGTGTATTAGATTTCTAAAATGATCGCGTTTATTGCAAGCTGATGTATATACTAATGGAAATGTGAAATAAATTTTATTAAACATTTCAAGGTTTAATCTTAAGATTATCCGTTAAATGTTTTATAAAATGAGTAAATTTACTAATAATTTAATAATTAAAATGAAAAAAATAGTTTTTAAAAGTTGAGTATTGTAAATAAATTTAGTCGAATGTGCGGTTACTTTTAATATTCAGTTTCATGTAATGATTGGTTTGAAACCAATTTCCAAAAAAGGTAGTAATCTATTAGCTATTTGAAACTCGCGTGATGTCTTCGATTCAATTACCGCATATGATTGCACCCACGAAATATCAATGACACGATATCTATTTTTATTTCTGAAACACGTGATTACAAAAGAAAAAGACTACAAGCACGCATTGGAAAAGACTTTTTCTCGAATAAAATTTCACGGATCTTCATTCCCCATTTATATGATTATATAGCTCTACAAACAAACGACTTAGTACATTATTATTGGTACTCAACTTCTCAAACACTGATCAGTTCCACGTGCTGTAACAAACTTAAACTGCATAATTATGTTCCTGGATAGTCACACTCGTATTATGTTCAAGAGAGGTCGTCTCGCGGAGATACATTTTCTATGCATTTTTGGGAGATGCATTTTCCAGTGTTTTATCGGATCAGTTCCAAAATCAATTTATGAAGCTGAAAATGTGGAAATGACAGTACGAACACAAAATCAGAGAATTAATTTGTGATTTTGGTGCCGAGCATGTTTTAAAGCAATATCATTCCCGCACAAAGCACTTAGTACAGGGTGGTCATGAAGTAACTTTGCCGATATATGGATATCTAGCGGCCTTTCCGTTCAACATATTAAGATGAGATTTTAGTTATAGTTATTCAGAGGTATGAGCTCAAGATTCTGTGAAAGGCAACAAAATGGCGGTTACGGTTATAGTTACAGAAACTCAAAATTTTCGATTTGCAATACCTACTTTTTCCTGTCTCTAAAGAGCGTTGAAACGGTACATTTATAACAAAAAACGGACGTATATGCACGCACAAAAAACAGCTCGGCAAACGGCCAACAGTAACATGATCGGGGCATACGGAGGAAAATTTGCACCTAGAAAACCGATAAAATTGCCTGTGATGGCACCCACACAGCAAATGGAAATGTCTTAAAATAAGACACAAAATTGTCTTAAACAAGTGGCACTGTTTTAAGATCTAAAATGGTGTCTTAATCTTTAAGACACTTGAAGTGTCTTAAAATGGGGTATTTTAAGACGTTTAGACTGTCTGAATTGGGGATATTTTCAGACAGTTGATGTGTCTGAAAGGGTTGTTTATGTTACACTGTAAAAAATAATAGTTCAACCTTTCACCACTTTTCTGGTTTAATCTAGCGAAGCTGAGAGATTTCACCAGAAAAGTGGTTCAATTCAATTCGAGCTACTTTCTCGATAAATGAGTTGCACCAAAATTCCGGTGAAATGTATTGATCCCATCATGCATTGCGCGGTTTTGCTGGCAATACAACATGGCCGAAACTTCGCACTCGTAGAACTCTTTTCGTGTTGTACTGTCGAACAACATATTTCAAATCAAAGGTAAGCTTTTTTTTATTGCTTACTTTAATAATAGTTTTGTTTGCAAGTTCCATCTGTCTAATTCTATCATTTTACTTAATTTAATAATGTGTAAACAACTAGGCCTATTTATCTGAAGCTGACAGTTCTATAGTGCTTTAATATTTGGTAAACAATTGCTTTGAAACTTGAAATATGTATTGTAACTTTAAAAGTTGCATAAGTCATAATATGTTTTCGATGTTAATAGTTTAGACGTTAAAGTATTCATACCTTTTACAACTTCCAACTTTTAGATATTTTATCGAAACATTTTAGTAATGAATTTTGAAGCTAAACATATACAAATTGGATCACTTTATTTGTGAATGTTTGCATCGTATAAACAACAGCAGGATCAGTTTCATAATCGGTATTTTTTAAATACGATTTAAAATCTTGGGTACTTTTCCATTTCGCGGGGACAGGCGATAATGTCGCCATAAATTATGCAATTGACGCCAAACAGAATATCCCCGCTGGTAACTTTTTACCGCCACATTTTGAAAACAAGACGCTGCCATTTTTAAAATAAATTAAACTAATAAATATAATCTGCTTGGCGAGATTTGCAGCATTATCAAAAAATTTTATGTGTATACTGTGCGTTGTCGCAAATAAAGTCTGCTTGGCGACATTTGCGCCTGTGAAATGGAAAAGTACCAAATCTTAATGTTTACTCTTGCTAAAATTGTCAAATTGTGTGAACCATGTAATATAGTATTAATTTTCCTTACACTTGTTCTATATTTTTTTCAGAAAACAGATCTTATTCATTTGTGGCGACATCAAATAACAGATAAAACTTCTGTGCACTTGAGTACTCTTTTGCACAGAGGTAATGCATCTGTCTCAAGACACAATGGTCCCTGGTTCGAGCCTCGTCGCCCTTGAAAGCTTGCTAACGCTTTATTGGTGTCTTGACTGTCAACAATCAAAAGTTTCACTACACACTCATAGCCGGATTATTCAAATACCAGTTCCTTCACAGCGATTTCAGCACATTAACATTGATCTGGTTGGACCTCTCCCACCGTCTGAAAGATACAGCTATATCCTCACATGCATGGACAGATACTCCAGATGGCCTGAAGCAATACCAATTACAGACATCCAAACCGACACAGTCGCTCGTGCTTTCTTCAACCATTGGATTTCTCGCTTCGGCACTCCTTCTATTGTAACTACTGACCAGGGAAGACAATTCCAGCCTACACTCTTCTCTTCTTTATCAGCACTACTTGGTGTCAAGCTCATCCGCACGACCCCATACCACTCAGCAAGCAATGGAATGATCGAACGTTTTCATCGCTCTTTGAAACAAGCGATAAAATGTCACCGCAATCCGCTGGACTGAAGCACTACCACTAGTACTCCTTGGACTGCAATCAGCAGTCAAACAAGACCTTGGTTGCTCTCCATCAGAGTTAGTGTATGGTTCGACCATCCTACTACCTTCAGAATTCATCTCACCATCTGCGACTCCAGTCATCGAGACATCTGAATTCCTCCGTCTTCGTACATGTATGCAAAGCCTGTCACCAAAGCCAGCTTCTGCACACATCAAACACATCCCTTTTGTCCACTCAGCACTCAAAACTTGTTCGCATGTCTTCTTGCTCAGAGACCGCATCAGAAGAGCATTAGATCCACTTTACTATGGACCCTACCGAGTACTGGAACGCAACGCCAAAACTTACACCCTCGACATCAACACCAAATGTAGTGTCATCAACATAGATCGCCTCAAACCAGCCTTCTTCATTGCTGATGACTTCTTAGACCCAACTACTCCATCACACACAGCAGCCTTTTCACCCTCACCTACTTTATGCGTTCCATCTAGTGCTCCAGACACATCTCCCACCCCTAGTTCCCTAGAACCCCTCCCACCCCTCATACCTTTTACAACTTCCAACTTTTAGATATTTTATCGAAACATTTTAGTAATGAATTTTGAAGCTAAACATATACAAATTGGCTCACTTTATATGTGAATGTTTGCATCGTATAAACAACAGCAGGATCAGTTTCACAATCGTTACTTTTTGAATACGATTTAAAATCTTGGGTACTTTTCCATTTCGCGGGCACAGGCGATAATGTCGCCATAAATTATGCAATTGACGCCAAACAGAATATCCCCGCTGGTAACGTTTTACCGCCACATTTTGAAAACAAGACGCTACCATTTCTAAAATAAATTAAATTAATAAATATAATCTGCTTGGCCAATCTACACTCAAAATTTGTGCGACAAATCATAAAATAAAACACTTAAATAACTGTGTGCGCGTGTGAACAACAAGAATGCTCTTTATTGGCGGCACTTAAAAACCGCCAAATCTGTAGCTGCAGTGCCGTTAATACGCAAGTACCATTTTAATTTACATAAAAGTCAATTTAACTTGAAGCTTTTGTAAACTTAATATTTAATACTTCTATATTAAATTACTGGCATGTATTGTCATTTTTTTTTGTCAATAAGATAAAATTTGTGCCTGTTTAAAAACATTTACTCTTCCATTAGTCTGATACCAGATAAAAACCACCAGATTGTAGTGATAACTCATACAAAGTAACAACCTTCAAATCTATAATTCCTAAAATAAACCGTTATGACAATATAGGCTTGCTTTCTAGGTACTGATCTATTAGACGGGTACCAACTAAAAATTGTCAAACTACAATGATAACTCATCCAGACTAACAATCTTCCAATAATTTATAACTCCTATAACAAACAGTTATAAAGTTTCTTTAGCAACCTTATAACAAACCTTTCACATATAGGCTTGGTGATACATTTACGTGTCATTTAAATATGTAAACATTTAAGCTTGACGCCAACTGGTACCTGTCTAATGGAAGAATTCCGTTTCTTATTGTGCATGTGAAATATCCTATAGAAGTAAATTGACTTATACTACTACGTAACTAGCCTCCCTGATAGCTGTGGGGTTTGAGCTCTGGCCTTGCATGTCAAAGATGTCTGGTTCGAATCCTGGGTGTTCATTGTCGTTCAGAATACACATTATGCTGTAGATAATTAGCTGCCGTTGTGCATGAAAACAGGTCGTTGAGCTTTTATAAACCAACCAACTTCTACATAACTGAAAACTAATATCAAGTCAGTAAAAACAAACTGAAAAATTTATTGTTTACATTTGCTAATTATGCTTCACGCAGAATATTTTTTTAAAATTTATCGAATTTCAATAAAATTACTAACAAAAAATGTTTTGCTGATAGAATTGTTGAATTTGTTTCCAGAAAAAAATCACTACAAAACTACATATTTTAAAAACTATAAACAAATCTTGAAACACAAACTTGTACAATTCTAATTTTGTATTAAATCTGAAGTGTTATTTTCCTACCCACTTCTCCAAACTAATTACTGAATTTAGTTCTTTGATAACTTCTTGGTACATGTGTTATGAAACTAAACATCTGTACTTTAAAAATGTTGAACAAAGTGATAAAAACTTATTAACTTGTCTTTGGTTACATATCACTGGCACTATAATTCTTGTAGACATGTAGGACAGCAAGATACGACTAATTATGCCAAACCATCAAATAAGAATATTTATTGTTAAGATAATATAAGATTACCATGATTTCTATGTTTCGAAAGCACAAACTAATAGGCTTAATATAAAAATGATAATGTGTTTTAAACTAATGAATAGATGAATTAACATTTTTAAAATTGTGGTAATTATCAGCAAGTCTAAAGATTTTTTTGTCTATCGTATTTTCATGTTTAATACCATTTTACTTGCGGTTATTACTAATTATCAGAATGTATTGATATTTTACCTTGTAAACAGTTTGTCAATAAATATCTACTGTTTCTTTATAAGTACAATAGCAATAATATTGTAACTCTGAAGAATTCATTTTTTTTTAACCCTAATGAATGTAAAGTTTTATGGTTTGGCAACAATGGCATATTTTTTTTTTTTTTTTGATAACTTGGCTGTTATAATAAAAATGTGTTATTGTTCATTATTAAGGTATTTATAGTGTGTGATTTTTGTAAATTTTTTGGTTTTGTGCACAACTTGATAATTAGCCATTGAATAAGAATGTTTTTTTGTATTCTAGCAATAAACTATTTTGTAAATAAGAATAATTTTTTTGGAAAAATGTGTATATATTGTGCTATTAATATAATATTAAAAGATTTATCTGCTCTAATGTATAGAAAAAAATAGTGATTTATTGTTAATGTTATTTTTCTAAATGTAAAAACATTTCTATTGCAAAGCAGTTCTTAGTAAAAATGGTTTAATGTTGTTAATTTACAAATTAGTAAATAAACACTAAAAAATATGTTGTATTATGTGAAAGAAAGCAAAATTATTTAACTACAATAATTTACTTACTTATAGATTTGTGTTAAAAGAAAAATGAACCTATATAAATTTTATTATGTGATATCTCTAGTCGTAGAAAATTATTTGTTTCAATTTTGGAAAGTCATGGATTTGTGACATTTTATTTTGGCAGAAACTGTCATTATTGGATTTTCAGTTGTGTACTCAATCCAATAACAGATAATTTAATTCCTCTTAATTAATAGTCCTTTTTCTTTTATGTTTGATTTTCTGCATTCTAGAAAGGAACTATTTTGTAAATAAAAGTTATTGGTGTGTTGAAATAATGTTGTGTGTTAAATTATACTATTAATAAAAGTTACAAATATTGTTTGCTGTAATGAACTCTGTTCTTTGCCAAACAATAATACTGATTTAATATGGTAATGCTATTTTGTCTAAGTTAAAAAAATGATCTTTGCAAAGTAATTTTTAGTAAAAATGTTTTTATCTTTTGGTAGCAATTTATCTAATGGCAGTTCTAATGATAGTTGGTTTGTAAATAAATTTGGTTGGTTAATCTAAGGCAGCAATAAAACATTCAGTTAATAATAAAAGAAAATTTAACTGTCCCTTATTTTTTTTGTATTCTAGAAAGAAACTATTTTGCAAATCAAATGTTCTGTGTGTGTTAAATTATACTATTAATAAAATTTTAAAATATTGTCTTTATTAAGAAAGTGAATTTATGGTAGTGCTAGTTTGAAATATGAAAAAATATCTATTGCAAAGCAGATTTGAGAAAATAACAGTCTAACTTTGATGATTAATAAATAGTTAACAGACACTGAAAAATACACAATTCTCCTTTTCAAATAAGCTTTTATAGATTTACATACTTTATCAAATCAACAAACTTAAAAACTCAGTAAAAAGTTGTAAAATCAAACTCCAAAAAGTAACGAAAACTAGATTCATAAAATAGTAGAAGATAAATACAGAAACTGACGAAAGCTAAATGAAAAACTGGTAAAAGCTAACTACAAATAGTGGGGAAAGCTAAATCCAGAATAGTAGTGAAAGCTAAATACTAAAAGTGGTGAAAGCTAAATCCAGAATAGTGGTGAAAGCTAAATCCAGAATAGTGGTGAAAGCTAAATCCAGAATAGTAGTGAAAACTAAATCCAGAAACTGGTGCAGGGAAAAACGTGAAATCTGGTTCAACCTTTCACCATGAATTTCGTATATGAAGTTGAACCACAAAAGTGGTATATCATTTCACCAAATAGTGATTGCAGCTACTATATTACCAGATTTCTGGTGAAACCTAGCACCAAATTTTTAACAGTGTACCTTTCAGATGTTGGGAAGCTAAAAATACATTTATTTAAATTAAAATGCAATAAATGAGCTTGTGTTAAATTACAAATTTTTATTAAAATAAAAGTCAAAATAACTTTTTGTTGACTATGTTTCACTTTCCTGGTAAATTTAAGCATGGGATTGCAAAACTGCAACACAACTGTTAATAATAGGCACACAACTATTAATATATCCAAGCAAGGGATTTGGGACTTAATGTAAATATATGTATTGGGATAAAATGGACATTGTATTGTGGCTGAATCTTAAATAGAAAAGGTTTGACTTCCAAGATTGTATCACAGTTTTAAGTTGCTTTTTACAAGTCAATTTTAACATCAAATAACAAGTGTGATGTAAACACTTATATAGTAGTTGCATTGGCAAGTCTAAGATACATTATGTGGCAACATAAACTTATTTGAATGATGAATCAAGCAGTAATAATCTAATTATTCTCCATCTGGGAATTTAACTTGTTTATAACATTTCCCTATAATAACACTACATAATAAACACTACAATGCTTCAATTATTGTCGAATAGTTGAAGCAGATATAGGACTTTAAAAAAAAAAAACTTTAAAAGATGCATAAAAGATAAACAATTAAAACTAGAAGGCATAGAAGTATCTGTAAGGAGACATTTCAGAATATGGAGGTAGAGTATATTAAATTTGAAAAGTATGCAAGTTGTACAAAAAATTTTGCGTTTCTGAAAACGTCAGTTTCCCAAATTTTTGTATGCTTGTAAAAAAAATATGCCAGATATACAGTTGAAATTTGTTATTATGATTAAATAACATATTAAGTGCATACTAAAACTAAAATAATATTAAAATTCCAGTAATTTGGGGATGGGACCTTTTTACAACAATTTTCCCTATCGCTGCGACTTTTCGTTAATCGTTGAGAAGCTAAAGAAGAGAGGGCATTTAAAAAACCTAAAAAAATGTAAGAAAAGGGGGAGGGGGGAATTAAAAAAGGAATTTGAAATATCTGTAAAGATGGCTGCTTCAAAATACAGAGTTGAAGCACATTAAACTTGGAAAACATGCAAGTTATTAAAACTTTTATAGTTCTTTCACGTTTTCTCAAAACGTTGATTTTCCAACTTTTGGTATGCTCATATAAAAGACTATGCAAGATATAGAATTGAAATTTTTTATGGCAATTATATAACATCTGAAGTACATATTAAACAAAAATATTATTCAAATCTATACAATTTAGTTTTTAATTATTATTACTTAAAAAATTGCAAATTTTCATACGCTCAACAAATTACCACATAAAAAAACTTTCTATTATTATTTTGAGAAAGCTGATATTTAATGTAGTATATAGACATTTCTAAGAAATAAAAAGCAAAAAAACTTTTTATTAGTTTTAAGAAGATTCCTCTACGAATGTAACCAAATTCAACTCATTGCAATTTTTTTTTTTAATCGAGTTTTGAATAAGTGATTATTAATAAATTATTAGCCTATTATTATAAACTTTTTTCTAAAATATAATTTAAAAAAGGTTTGAACAACATATGTAAAAAAAAATTTTCATTTTGACCAATATTCAATTTCTTTCAAATGCGTTGATTTTTCTGATTTTAATGCTGTCATCGAGTACCCAGTCCTCATAATATGCAGGTCATATCATAAATATCCTCAGATGTAATAATATGGAACATATAAGATCATTCATAAAATAAAATTCAAGGACACAATAAATTTTATCCAAATTACATCAAATCATGCTAAATATATTTTCAAAATCATTAGTACCTGTAATATGCAACAAAACCAACAAAAATGTAATTGAATGTTAAAAACAGAAAATTTAGAATTCTGTGAGGGTGATTTAGAAATCGATCAATTAAAATTTACTGTAATAAAAGCACTGAAAATAAGATAAATAATATTACATAAACCAACTTTTTCACTAGGAATGAAGCCGTTGTGCATATCAAAATAATCATTTCTGAGTTTGAGCAATTGATTGTCAAGTCACTTAAATACTATTCTACTTGTTCATGTGTATATTATTGTGAACAAATGCTTTTTAATGCTGATCAAAACATTTGACTACTTCAAGCACATAATTATTTCAAGTTTGAATACTGTTATCATTAATATCCCTCGGCGTTCAAGTTATGTTTTTTGTGACATAGTACTTACTCTCATATCATGCAATCAAAGAGTACTGCTCCAACAGCTTGGCAACGATGCTCAGTTTGGATATGTTGCTAAGTGCTATTGAGTATGAAGTAACAGTATTAAAGGGCAATTAGAACATAGTGTATACCGTTCGTCCATGATTCAGCAGTGGCAGCAGTTCTAGAAGAGGCAAGCGATACCAACACTTCTGATCACACTTTTATTGCATCAGATTAATGAGGAATATTTCTCCTATAACCCCCAATTGAATATTAAAAAAACAAAAAAACACTCAAGACACATTTGGGTACGTGAGAAAACTCTGGCAACAATATTTGATACTTTTCCGTTAGACGGGTACCAAAAACCGTTAAGTCGGAAAGTTGGCGTAGTTATCGCCAAGCTGAAATGTTTACGCGAAAATAATATTTTGATCTAGTGAAATTTTATTTTTATTCATTAGTTTGGGAGACTGCCAAACCAAACCTTATCATAGATTGGAAGTTATTAGTTTGAATAAGTTATCGCTGCAAATTGGCTATTTTTATCTGGTACCCGTCAAATGGAAGAATTCAAATGATGTTGTAATCATTGATCAGGAATAGGTTAATATTGGCCTATAACTCATGATCTACAGAACCAATTTGGACAAAGTTTGCTTTAATAGATAGAATTTTTGCTGAGAATACACTTTAAATACAAAAAAAACCTGCAATTACATATGAAAATGAATGTCGTATTGCTGTCTATGCTGGAGCGAATGTGCGCCAACGGGATTCGAACCCAGGACTCCTAGGTCAGTAGATAGGCATGCTTACCGCTAGGCAAAAAGAACCACTAGTGCCTAGTTGTTGTATCTGTCATTTGTACACGAGACCACCACATAGACACGTCGCAGTGAGTCGCGAAGGGGTCGAACGATTGAGTTGCTTGAGTGCGAGTTGAGTTTGTTACATGAGAGTTGAGTGGTTGTGTGAGAGAAAAAGTTGCTTGCTGAGTTGGTAGTGTGGAGGTCGTGCAGTAAATTTTTCTGAAGGCGCCGATAGATGACAGCATGATTCAGTTGTTCGGTACCCACTACTTTGGAGCGAATGTGAGCTAACTCGATAGGTTGCGATCTGGGAGATGAGTTCCTCTATTTTGGGAAGCGGATAGGCATCCAACATAGTAAATCTATTAATTGTCTGGGAGTAGTCTATGACCATTCGAGATTTTTTATTATCTCCTTTGATGACAAATGCTTGGGCTCTCCATGGGGAATTGCTTTGTTCGATGACTCCTTCATTGATGAGTCTGTCCACTTCTTTAGCAATAAATTCACGATCCTCTGAGGGAAGACGTCTTGATTTTGTTTGAATGGGTCTACAGTCAGGCGTAAGATTTGAGAACAAGGAGACTGGTGGGACATCAGCCTTGGTCAAAGCACAGATTTCTAAGGGAGGCCTAACACAAAATGTGCAAAAGCTACATTTCCAGAACCACGAGAATTTTTAGCTTTACATACCCGCTGAAAATGTCCTTTCTTGCCGCACTTGTTACAAACTACATTTTTGGCTGGGCAAGCGCTTCGAGGGTGACGATCATAGCCACAGAAGAAACATGAACCAGAGCGGGAGACAGCAGCAACTTGCTCTTCCTCGAGTATTTGATCAGACTCGGCAGTTTCCACTGCAGCAGAAGTCATCGGCTGAGGTACAGTGAGGTATGATGCAGAATGAGATTCCGCCAGTTCGAGGGCATGAGCTTGGTCGACAGCCATTTCTAAGGTAACAGAAGAGTTTTCAAGTAAACGTTCGCGGATACGTGAGCTCTTTAATCCCCTTATAAATGCATCACGAATGTATTCGTTTTTATAGAGTTCAGCAGTAACAGCTTTGAATTCACAGTTCTTGCTTAGATGTTTGAGGGCCTAAACGTATTCACTCACCATCTCGTTTGTTTGTTGACATCGGGATGCTAAGCAATGCCGCGAGAGGTTCAAATGTGCTACATGTTTTGTTTACGTTTCTCAACTGGCGAGAGTGTTGCCAGGTTCGATACATGGAAAATCACAACAACAACTTTGGATTTCTGTGAAAAACAACACTTTTTTTGGGATCCTTCAAAATTTAAAGGTATTCCTTTTAGTTGGTAAATGAACTTGAATGATATAATTGCTACGGCCCATGGTCGTACTGTCTGAAAGAGAGAAGCGTCTGAATTTTGGAAATGTCTGAATTTGGTTCGAAGTGTCTTATTTTCAGTTACTTGTTGTGACTGAAAGCAATTTAAGACCCGTGTAATGTCTGAAATTCGAAGAAGTAAACCACCTTTGTGCAAAATAAGTCACCTAATGTGTCTGAAATGAATTTTTCAGACATTTTGTGTCTAAATTTAAGACACCAGCATTTACAGTGCATGTGAGCTTTGGCCTCTGTCATGCAAATTTCCACCGTGCACCCCGATCACGTTTTTTGGGCCGTTAGCAGAGCTGTTTTTTGTGCTTGCATAACGCGTTCGTTTTTTGTGATACACGTACCGTTTTAACGCTCTTTAGGGTTTTCATTTGCAACAGGAAAAAATTGGTGTCGCAATTTGAAAATTTCAAGTTTTTGTAACTATAACCATGAGCGCCATTTTGTTGCCATTCACAGAATCTCGAGCTCATACCTCTGAATAACTATACTCTGTAAAACGGTACCGAAGCAAGAGGTCCATATATCGCCAAAGTTACTATATGACCACCCTGTACATTATTATTGGTACTCAACTTTTTAAACGCTGATCAGTTCCACGTGCTCTAACAAATTAAACTGTATAATTCTGTTCCTGGCTTTTCACACTCTTATTGCGTTCAAGAGAGGTCGTCTTACACTGGAGATACATTTTCCAAACATTCGGCTTTTTATCAGAACAGTTCAAAAATCAATTTATATAGCTGGAAATGCGGTGAGTGAGTAAATGCAGTCAAACTCAAAATCAGAGATTTTTGATTCTGATGTCGAACATGTGTCAAATCATTTCGAAACAAAGTAATATTGATAAATTGAAAGATTGAGTAGTTTTAGAAGTAACCTGTTATGAATACAGCGTTGTATATACCTACAATTCATAAATTAAAGGGTTTAATTTTTCCGAAATCTACTTCATTTTTAGTTATGTGTTAGAATTCTCTTACACATGAACAACGCATGCACTGTAAATGCTGGTGTCTTAAATTTAGATACAAAAATGTCTGAAAGTTAATTTCAGACACAATAAGTGTCTTATTTGGCACGAAGGAGATTTAATTTTTTGAATTTCAGACTTCACACGTGTCTGAAATTCCATTCAGTCACGATAAGTATCTTAAAATAAGACTTTTCGGACCAAAATAAGACATCTCGGTATTCAGACACTTGTATATTCAGTCATAACGTAAAGAGTATGGGCCGTTACAATATATTGTTCAAGTTTATTTACCCAGTAAAGGGGCAACCTTTAAATTTTACAGGATCCCAAAAAAGTTTTGTTTTTCGCAAAAATTCAAAGTTGTCGTATGTAAACATGCACAGTTTTTAAAATTTAACTATTAAAAGTAGAACTGCTTTTCACGACCTGTTTTCATGCCAATAAGAAAGCTCGCAAAACCAAAATATAAAATCAATAATTTAGAGGAATAAAAATGTTTTTTATATTTATCAGTATAAAAAATGCCAAAACTACGCAAAAACAGTCACTTGAATAATATATATATATTAAAAAAAATAACTTTACTGGTATCCTTCCCCCGTACCGTTGTTTGTTTGTATACTTTTGAAAATCGTAATGTTTAAAAAGAATTTCCGAATTATTTGTGAAGTACAGGATGTAGACTGCATTGCGAAAGAAGTGAAGTATCACAAATCCTGATATAAATGTTACACAAAAATAGTTCTGTACCCTCGAATATATTTGAACCTCATGAAGCTGAATACAGTGCACTCCGCAAAATTGTTTTGATGAACGTATCACGCATCATAAGAAATTGTGAGATTCTGAAATCGGGAGAATCAATTCAATGTGATGGCCATTGATTCCACCGAAGATTTTTCAAACTTTAGTTCTTTAGTTAACTAAAAAGAGGAAAGTTGTTGTACAACGAAGAAAAAATTCTCCGACGTAATTTTCTGAGGACAAGTAAAAAATATTAAATTAACCTTCTATTATTTTCTTTGATTTATATTGACAAACTATTCCTAGTGTATATTCAAGAGTTAAGTATGAATTTCCGATACTTTTACAGTATTTTAGTCAATTTTTGAAATATTATGACGTTAAACTAATCTGGTTAATTTAAGAAATCTATTAGCATTAATTGAAATTATCATGTTAATTAGTATAACCACCAACTTTAAAAGGTTAACCACAATAAATCTATAAAACGAGTGCGATGTTGTTTCATGTAAAATTAATGTCATATTAATTTAGATGTTTCTATTTTTGTAATCTTCCAGAGATACTCGGGTTATTGATTTCACATTAGGGGGGCATGTTTCATCTATCAAGGGCATTTAAAGATCTCAATAATTTTCGTACAAATATATTTTTCACAGTGCTATTTAAATAATCAATTTAAGACTGTTTATACACTGACACCTATACAGAAAGTTTTCTTATCGAAATTAATTCTTTCGATTAATTTGTTTGCTAAATTTATAAATTGGGATCCATATGATGATGATAAATGTTATAAGAGGCTTCGCTGCTGTAAAATTAGAAGTTAAACAGTTTGAAAGCAGTAGTTTAAATTTTATTAGCTTTTTCTCAAATATTTTTTAGGTAATAAATGCTAAAGTTTGAAGTATGAAATATATTATAGATTCGAAAATGGTCTGGACATATTGGTTAATATCTAATTTGTTTAAATGAAACTTTTTTAAATTCTTTAGCGCATGGAATCAAAATCCATCAACTTTTACTTTCCTAACACCATTTCGTTAAAAATTAGTAACACACTCAGTAAAGAATCCGAAATTCTTCTAAAAAGTCTACTTCTTTTGATAAATGCACCTATAATCTAAAAACCATAAACCTACGAAGTGCATTATTTTATGCTCATCGAGTAGCTCTTTTTTTTAGTATTATTATTATTATTTTCAATATAAATATTAATAATTTAAGCCCACAATAATTAACGAATTAAGAAACCAAATATAGAAGACTATAAGTATCAAATTAAATTTAGTACTGATTAATGTAAGGCACTAACTAAACTTTATTTTGTTAAAGAAGAATGTTCACTAGTGTGAACCTATAGGCAATTTTCCGAAAGTTTAAAATGCACTGCTCTCACCCACTAATCTTCCTCCAATAAAAAAAAATGGTCTGTACAAAATTTCAGCTCATTCGGATATCTGTAAGGTAATTCTTAAACGCTCTAAAGTTGGAACATTAAAAACGCAACGTTTAATTTCGTTGTGGTTATCCCCATTGCGACCATTTTCTTTTTGCTTCTTAGAGAAATTTATGTGGATACATCCGGGTAAATTTCAGTAATAGTTCAAAAACACTCCGAGTCCAATTTTTCTAAAGCTAATTTGTAAAATTCTGGAAATAACTTGCAAAATTTAAGTAATATTAGGGGTTTTTTTTAATAACGATCTCAACTTCTATTAGAAAAAAGCATTTTTATTTACAGTAATAATTTCTATAGAATCAAAGCACAATATGAGACAAACATTAAACACTCTTTCATCTTAAGAGAGGATTTAATAGCAGTTTTTTTTTTTTTTTTTTTTTTTTTTTACGGTTTCCAGCAATGATCTATAAAACAAAATGTTTCTCATTTTCATCGTTTCTGAGAATGTTATTGTAATCCTGAATGAGTTTTAAACATCTTTCTGAAGAGTCATTTGCAACAACTGTCTTCTCAAATTTTTCAATTCACTCTATTGCCAGTTTTTTCCCACCAGTTTTTCGATTTGTAACCAGGATCATATTTCCATATTGAAGGGTCCTCGTAAAGGAAATCTGTGCAAACAGAAAATCTCATGAAGAAGGTTTTAATGCCAGGAATTACAAAAGACGAAAACGCCGATATTTTAAAAGGAAGAACAATCATTTAGTGCACTCTTCGGTTGACTTTTTCCTTCCTCTTTTTTTGCTTCCAGCATAAGTTGAGCCATATTTGTCTTGTCATCAAATAATGATAAAGTCGGGAACTAAATACCAGGGATAGTTAGAAAATTTCTTTGCAGCAATCTTACTGATTTCTGGATTAATTTCCTGATAATTTCCTCAGTTGATGCATAGATAAAAAATCATGATAGGGTACTTTAATTGCTTCTGATAAGAGACACCAGGTTCGAACATACACTCGAGCAAGAAAAATTCATAATATTCTTATGATTTAATAGAAATTGGTCTTAAAACATATATCTTAAATGCATAAAGTGCTTTTTCTATCCAGTGCATGACTTACAGCTCCTGATATATGAAACGATATCCCATTCTTTGGAATGCCGCCAAGAAAGATCGTCAGTTCTAACCATTCTCGATAATCATTTCACTGTTTTTTCTGCGTAAAAAAGTGACTATCAAAGTATCCAAGAAGGGTAGAGTGGACATCATCAGGCATTTATCTGCTACCAGTTATGCAAACATTTTTATTTTTGTCCAGGTTTCTCAGAATCTTTTGAAAAGTGCCATGTCTTATACCCACCCACATCCCACGCGTTATGTTTGTCATAAATGTATATTTGACGCAGTTAAATTATTTTTTTTTCTCATAATTTTGTTACCTACTGATATTATTCTATAAAACATAACTACTAAATTCATTAGTGCTAATCTGTTTACGAGTAGGAAAAAAAAAAATAGTACAATGTCCCGTGCGTCACCCCTGGAGAATTGATCTTGGTATTATAAGAGAGTTAGTTCGAACAAAATAAAAGAAATCTGCAATATTTTCTTTACTAATGATTACAAATGGATTACAAATGAGGGCCTGAGAAGCAAAGGGGCCTAAGTGGCTTTTCTTAACTTTTGAGAAAATACACTTTAAAGTTTCTGTTTTATATTAAATTTGTATAAAAATTATTTGTTGTTCAAATAATAACCTCTGGAATGAAGATATCACTAGTTTTCATAGAATTTAATATAAATAAGAAACTTTAAAGTGTATTTTCTCGAAAGTTAAGAAAAGTCATTTAGATCCCTTTACTTCTCAGGCCCTCAAATAAAAGTACTTAAAATGAAATATCTAAAAGAAAAAGTAGATGTTTATAAAGTATTTGAAAAAATTTCTTTTGAGGTGAAACTTTCAAAACTTCATGGTCGACAGGGGACTTCTTGTAATTATTAGATTAAGCTAAAATTTGGCACAGCTTGAATTGATTGATTGAAATAAAATCGGAGAAGGGGAAGGGGGGGGGGGGGGGCGGGTAACTTTTAAATAGAAAAAAAATAAATCTCTATGTTTATTTTTGGTTCCATAGAAAGTAACTTCCTCTACACGGAAAACTCTGAAATTTTAAACATAAGTAGTAATCAACTTCTTACTGCGCACTTGAGGGTCAGAATTAAAAAAAAAAAAAAAATGCTAGTTGGTTTTAATTATCTTTTAAAATTTATATACACAAAGCAAAAGCCCCGCAAAAGTGAAATTGTTACGTCACCTCATGACAAGTTCCATCATGTTGGACACCACCTCTGCGCATGGCTTATTTTATGTATATCCCTATGCATTAAATTACTCGGATATTTAATTTCGAATTTCTTAATAAACACAATGGGAATTGACTGGTTGGTTTTTTCCTACTTTTTTCCATTTTTTGTGTAGAGGGATGCATATTTATGCATTTTTTTATTTTATTTCATAAACAAAGGCGAATTGTAAAATTAAGCAAGGGAAGAGGTGCCCACAAGGTGATGTGAAGGGGTTAATCAAACGTGACTGAGTGTGTCGTAGGAGAAGGGGTCCAAAAATGTTGCTCTACGTAATTTAATTACCAATTATTCCATCAGAGTTTCCGTTTCGATTCAAACGTCTACAATCCCCGTTCATTTGAGTTTCAAAATAAGTATGATACCAACTCAACCGCTTAGGTGTTCGGCTTGATTTGCTAAACCTTGTTTCTTGCATGGTCAAATGTGCGTCAGTTGGTGAAAACTTATCAATCTTGACTTCAAATGGGACATTGAACATTATGTTTTGTGATGGTTTTGGCCAAGTAAAAATTCGATCCTCCTTACAACAGCCCTATGGTTGTTACCATAGGTTATAGTTACCCTTTTTAACTTCCTAACTTGTTCTCATGAAATTCATTTGGTGTAAATTATATTTAGAAACTATTTGCAGCATTCATTTGTTTTTATTGTATTGTATTGGGGATTTTTGGCACAAGATCGTGGGCTATACTGTGCTTGAACAATGGACATCTGGACACTACAGCAATTTAACCCAACAGCAAGCTCGGGACTATCTGCCACAATCACTTCAGTGTCAACTCACTTAAAGCTGTTTTGTTTTTTGTCAAAAGAGGCTCACATATTGTATTGCATTCTTAACTTGTTTTTATTTAACAGCTTTGCACCCCGCGGAACGGAGACCCATCAACATGTGTAGATTCTCGTGTATAGATGTAAGGTGTATAGATTCTCGATTTTGACGCTTTTGGAACCAGGCCGTTAAATGATTGCTATGCAAACTATACTTAAAAAAATTCATCATTTAAGGTGACCCGGAATCGAAAATTATGAAAAATGTCGATTTTGATATTTTAATTGTTTCAAATAGCAGCTTTTGTGACGTTTATAGTGATATATAACACATGGCAATACCTATATTAGAAGTATCATCAGCAAAGAGACATATGGTGCAGGAATACTAAGAATCAAGAGGGAATTGTTTACTTTAAACTTGATTTACTCAGAACTATGTTTTTGATGTTTAATGTACCTTTCCTAGGTAACTATAAGAGATATTGAATTGAAATTTTTTGCAATGATAAATCCAAATTTTTTTATTACTTTAACGCTTTTTTTTTAAATATTGCCTAGTTTTTTAAAAATGTGTTTTTTTACTAAAATTTCAACCAAAAAAAATGACAAAAAACAAATTTTTTAATGTTTAAAGTCCAATAACTTTTTTATAGGTAAATATTTCTTAAAGCCCATGTTTAAGTAGCAATATTCAATGCATATTTCCAACATTAAAAACATAGTTCTGTGTAAATCAAGTTTAAGGTAAACAATTTCCCTTAATTCTTAGTATTCCTGTACCATATATCTCTTTGCTGATGATACTTCTAATATAGGTATTACCAAATGTTATAAATTACTGTAATCATCATAAAAACCACTATTTAAATAAATTAAAATATCAAAATTTACATTTTTTATAATTTTCGATATACCTTAAAAATAGTCATTTTTCCATCTAGACGTTCACATTTGAAAAATTTATTGGCAGCAATGAGCCCTCTGGGTTTGTATTTTTTTCATACAGTGACACCCTTATTATCCACTTCAAGTGGACATAAGTGACTATCGCTCAAACTCGGATGCATAAAAAAACAACTACAAATAAATTTTTAAAATGCGAAGATCTGCAGCTAATTTTTAATAACAGAATGTTTAAGTACGGTTTTCATAATAATGAATCTTTTTGCGATGTTTCATAAAACATCAGAAAGCGAGGACTATATACATCAAATGGTATCCATAACGTAGCTAGTCTAATAATGTAATAGTAAATCGAGTGAATGATACGATTTAAGCAAGTAAATTAACTCGAACGCGAAATGAAAGAGTTTACTCTAACCGCATCTCGAGTACTACGAACAGTTATGAAACGTTTGTTTTGTGGCATAATCATTAAGGAGATGCGTAAATTGGGACGTCCCCAGCAAGTACAAAACTGGTTTCAGTTGTGACTGTGGGCATTGATTGGTCTGACCCAACCGAGCATCCTTTGGTCGAAATCTATTAGACGCGATGATAATTAATGCGTTTTTAAAAATCTCCTCACAAAAGCCTACATTAACAGCTTCAAATTGGTTATTTATTGTCTTCAGCCTATGTTAGGTATTCAGAAAGTTCATTGAGCACGCCAGCTTGAGTTAATATCTTTGCGTAAAAGATGTAATCTTTATTATTATTATTTTTTTTCACAGAAATCAACATAACTAATTGTTTAATATTTGGAACTATTGTATGCAGTTTTCAATTTACAGAATAGTCTTGTGAACAGATGATATTTTTTGAAGCACTTTAAATGATGAAATACCCGTATTGACGTTAAATTATGTTTTATGCACATAAATAAAATAATTACTGAAACGGGAAATGCAGTACTAGAAGTGTGGGTAGACGCGGGGTGACGCATCTCCCCACTTTTCAAGAAAATACCCATGCGTCCCCTCACTTCTAAAACCACTAAAATTCATCCCCACACTTGTAAAAACACTCATTCCGTCTAAAAACTATTAAAGAAAAATAACATTAACCTTTAAATGAAGTGACACTGAGAAAAAGCAATTTAAAATTTTCTAATGTAAAGAAGAAAAAAAAAACTATTTATGGTGTATATATATGATACTATTACAAGAAATGTATTATACTACTTTGTATAAAGATATACGTATTTTTATTAACAAATACTGTTACACTTGGTCAACTTTTAAGTTTGGAGGAACTTTCTTTTAAGATAAATTTCTATTCTTGTTTCAAATAAAGACAAGCTATTTAAAAAAAAAAAAAAAAAAAAAAAAAAAAAAAACATTTTAGTTTCTCTATTAATTTAATTTCATGAAAGTATGTACATTTGGAAGTACTATTTAAATCTAAATAACCAGTTATGTATATAATGTTGAATAATTACTACACTTTATCTCTTACTTCCAAGTAAAGAAACTAAGTCCCCAAATATTCATTAAAACAACAATAAATTTTGGACCTTTGTTTAATTTTAGTGTTAGGAAGTATAGACTATTTCCTTACTAGTGAATATTTTTATTATAAGTTTAGGGAGTGCAGTGAGTTTTCTCAAAAAAATTAGGTAGGAATTTTAGGGATAGTTCCAAAAATTTCAGGAACAATTGAGAGATAATTCCTTAAAATTTTAGGGATAATTCCAAAATTTTAGGGGTACTTCCAAAAATTTTAGGACAACTAATACAAACATTCTTTTCAAAGTATTTTTCAATAACTGCCAAAAACTGCCAATATTAGAAAAAAAAAATTATTTATTATCAAAATCTCAGAAAAGATTCCTCTAAAGGATTATCGGGGTTTTTGGAGGAAAGTCGGGGAAATTTCGAGGTTTTTAATTTGTTTTAGGAATTATCGAAAAATGTTAGTACAATTTTAGAGACAAACAAAAATTTAAGGAATATTAAGAATTATGGGGTGAATGCGACACCTGTAAGATACGAAATTATAAAATTTATCGTTGGGGGAAGGGGGGGGGGGGAGAGACTTATCACCAAATTTTGGCATCTCCCCCCCTACACACACACTTTTCTTTTCCCATATCTACTACTAGGGAAATGTAAGTAAAAGTCGTGAAACTAAGAGTTGCAAATTAGAAAACGTTGATAAGCTTTCAACCAGTCAACAAAGTTTTTGGAAACAAGTTATATAGTTTCCATATTTTGTCTTTTATTCAAATACTTGTTTTGAATATAAATAAACGGTGACGATACTCATCAGTACTCGGCAGTGGTATCTTTTTATACCGATATTTTATAAGCAATCTTCAAATGTAAAAAAATAATGCATGAGACTCTTTATTACAATAGAAATTAGGTTATCTGAATATTCCTAGAGTAAGATTTAAAAAATAATGTCTGTAATTCCCTGTGAAGAGTGAAAGAAAAACACCTCCCAAATTGCTTTAATTACTTTTAAAATGATCTCATTTTTTCATAGATAAATTGCACCTCATCAACAAGTCCACCTTTTACTTGTCGTCATAGCGACAAGTTCTTCTTTACTAAGGGTAGTGAGCATTGATTTCCTCCATTTTTCCAGTTCCAATCGGGCTGTTTGCGTGTCTGTTGTATGGAGGTGTGGGCGGAGACGCAACGACTACAGCATATTTGTTGGCAAACTCTTCGCGGGAAAAATGTTTTTTCTTCTTTCTTTCACTCCCCCTCATGCATTGGGAGTTTTTGTTTTTCGATGAGAAAACAGGACCAAGCTTATTCTAGATCGAGCCTGGAGGCGTGGTGTTCTTACGTGTTACGTTCTTTGTTTGGGAAGGTTTTATCCATGGTGCGAGATCTATTGTTTTCGTATTCTGAGGACTTAATGAAAAGTTTTTTCTCAATATTGGAAGCATCATTGACGTGGTTTCTTAAGGTTAGCTTCATAAATCGTATTTATAACATTTCTGTAACGTATATTTTTAATGAACATGAATCGCTTATTGCAGAAACTCTATAATTGAAAAACGTCTAGTTTTGTGTTAGTTAAAAACAACTTTGTTTTCCATCCTCACCACTTCAATTAAAAGTTGAACTAACCTCACCTCCTAAGTCTACAAGTTGTATTTTATATTCAATATTGTTTATTTCCAAGAAAAAAAGAAAGAAAAAAGAAGAAAAAAAGTTTGTTTCCTATAACATAGGCAAAAATATTAAGGTAGGCAGATAAGAAAAAGTTTGTTTTTTTAGTTAAATATTTTTAGCAAATACAAAAAAGGAAATGTTATGAGTATTAACGTTAGATTTAAAATTGATTAGATGTGTGAAAAGATTTATAAAATACTTAGGTATATTTATTTTTCACGTAAATTCCTGGGTATATACCCAAAATGGTTATGTTAGGGGGCATTTATAACTTTCCTTCAGGTTTAGCTGCTTATTATCAGCTGCTTATTATCTGCTTATCGATCACTGAGACAATTGTAATCAATCAATGTAATCAGTTAATCATTTTAATTTTCTGGCCTTATTTCTTTTTAGAAAATAGTTATTAAAGGTGTGAGATAGTTTTTTTCTTCTTTTTTTTTTTAATTATTTAAAAATTAAATATTTTGCACTTATGGGGTTTCTGCAATAAACAATTCATATATGCTTTGAAATGGTTCGTGCGAAAATTTTGTTTTAAAAATATTGTCCAGTATTTAAAAAAAATTCAAATAATTTAATATTTGTGAAGTGTTCTTTTCTAAAGAAATTTATAAATACTGCAATTTTTCTTGAAATTATTGCTGAACATTACATTGCTCCAAAATAAACTTATGAAAAATAATCTTTTTCATTTTATTAACATTGCTCATTGATCAAAAGAATACTCTAATTTTACATGTCTTTATGTTTTTCTTAAATCAGTTTAATATTTCCTACAGATGACGAAGGTTCAATAAATTTCTGAACAAATTGTTTTTTCGATACTACTTTATTAGCATCTTTCGTTAACATTTAAAATTTTACAATTGACGTAACTACTCTTCTTTTAAATTTTGGTTAAAAAAAACTTTATTATTAAAAAATACGTCATTCTTAAGTCGAGTTTTTCATTGACAAAAGAATTTACTATAAAACTCAACAATGCTATAATAAAATTGTAGAAGTATTTGATTTTATTACATCTCTTAATTTTAGTTTAAAATACACGTGATAAGTCCCTTAATATAGCGCTCTTGTAAAGCACATTCGACATTCATAATATGAAAAATCTTACAAAACGGCAAATAAATCTCACTCCTCTCTGCCATGTTAAAATATTGTCCCTCAACACTCTATTGAAGTCAATTTACATAAACCATCTGAGTTCCAAAGAAGACAAACTAACCGCCTCTAATTTTATTGCCGTAAAACGATCACCAAACACAAGTTCCAACAAGACGAATGGGCAGATAAATAGCTGTGAGAGGGAGAGAGTGAGTGAAAAAAAAATCGACAAGACAGCAATGGGCAGATAATAATAAAAAAGCCTCTCCCCAAAGCAGAGAGTTTTAAAGTGTTTTATTTGAGTAGCTACCGTAATGATCGCGGAGAGGTGTTTGAAATATGAGCGACTGGAAAGGGCCCTGGTGTAATGGACAATCGTAAATCACGCGTTTCTGTGTGCCGCTTTTCTGGAAACGTGGTTGGAATAATGAATGGCCGAAGCGAACCACCTGCTAACAGGAGAGCTTAACCTCACTTCGAGGAGTCGAAGCTGTTTAAGGTCACTGTGTAAACACACAAAAATCAAATTAGCTAATCCTTACCGCCTGTAGTGACGAGTGTTATGACGACGCATTATCGCCTTGGCTGCTGTTTGTCATTCGGACTTTTCTTTATCGCATGGGTTTGTGGGAGATTCATTAGACTCTTTTTAATGATCGTATCATCGTGTTAACGGATTTGTCAGCGCTAAACTGTTCGGGCCCAGTGAAAGATGAGGATTTATCTTTACACGGGGATGTTAGTCAATTTATAGTGTTCGTATCGGGATACAAATATATTTATAACATCGTAATTGAAACTGGTGTTATTATTCAGAAAAATTATCTGGAACATTAACTAAATACGTGTTAAATTTAATATTAACATATTTGCGATGGGACTTACAATCTACGAATACTTGATTTAGAGCTAAAAATGGCTTTATGCGGTCCACTGTTGATGCTGAAATGCATTTAAAAAATTTAACTTAAATGAAATGAAATTTTCTCAAAGCGTCCACTTTTTAGTGTTCAAAAATGGAACATTTGTAATTGATGTCTGGTTTCTACATCCAAAATAATAACAGTTAAACGTGGTAACTAAAATTACATTTAAACAAAAATACAGTAATTTAAATAAAATTTGTAAAGCCCAAAACATTCAAATCCCTTTTACTCTCACCCTATAATATAGTATTACGACTTTTGACTCATTTTATAACTTTTAAGGTTAAATATATATTATAATTTCGGATGTCATTTTTTAAAACATTCCCTGGCATTATTTAGCAAATTAGATTTTTTGTTTTTGTTTTGCAACAAACAATCAATGGTTGATAGAAAATAAGATTACTAAAAGGAGATGTAAATATTTTGGACAGAATTTTTTTTATTTAATTAACTAATTATTAAACTTATTTAATAATAAAACTATTAAGTTATAGAAAATTAATTATTAAATATAAATATTTAAAAAAAAAAGATTAATTATTAAAATTAATTATTTAATTATTGGAATAATTTATTATTAACAATAATGATTAAAAATTGATTACTGAATATATTAAAAATTGGAGCCACCATGAATCTAAAATTGCCGGGCTGATTTTTTTCAATTAACTTTTTGAGGCATCATTTATATTGTGTTTAAAGTAAATATTTTTAAAACTTGAAATACGTTTTGAAAACTATATGGAGAATCAAGTGACGATTTCTATTGCTAGAGATTGATAACACTTGATAAAATATTTACTGATAACGAATCTGTATCCAAACAGTATCAGGGATGAAAGGGTTTGCACCGAAAATAGCAAGTGATCGCAGGGGTGAGTGTTCACACCTGACTTTTTATTCCATCCATTTATATTTTTATTCCATAACAGAATACCAATTTATTTACACATATACGTAGCATAAAAATTATCTGTAATTTAATAGTAGTAGATTAAAACTATTTATGAAATCGGAATTTTAAATATTCCGTTTTTTCATATTCCTAGGCTGAATTTTGTTAATTATCGAATTAATCTAACTTTACACTGCACTTATATAGTGCTTAACCAACGGCTACGCCTGCCCATCCGACAACTTGCGATCCATATATCCATAGAAAACTACAAATGTTAACAATGTGGCAAATGTCATCAAATGGACTAGAAATAGCAAAGACATGTGGCAATTTGAAGGTCTTTGTAATATTAGTAAGAATACATGCAATTGAATTGAAAGTGCTTCTATATAGGAAGTTCACTTCTTGGCTTCAAATCGAGTTATAGTGTTAATATTTGGATATTCACTTCAAGTTTTCTCACCAAGGTTTTATCACACTCGCCAAATTTCTGACATTTTTATTTTAAAAAAAATAAAAACTCCTTATTGGGATTGATTTTATTATATGTTATCAAACTTAACATAGGGGAACTTCATGCAATAAATATTATCAAATTCTATGATATCTAGGTCTGGTTTACTGCAATAGAAATGTTGAGTGTGTAGAAGGGGTATTTTAGTAACAGATAATGTAAAAATCTAATTTCTCTAGTAAATATTTCCATGCATTTATTCTTCGAGAAATATAAGGAATTATTCTGCAAGAGAACTGAACTTTAATGTCACTTTTTGAAATACTCGTATTTCATAAGTGAGGATAAAGTGAGATCTCAAAATAAGCAATAGAAGTCTTATTATACACTATTTTATTAAAAATGAACTTTTGTTGGTGGTTGCTTGATTTCAATTGTGAGACAGGCCGGAATAAAGTTTAATTATAATTACAAATAGAATTTTGTAACCATAATTCTTGACTTTTGTATTAAATTAAATTTCTTCAGACCTGCTGCAATGAATGTTGTTTGCCTCAAAGCGCACGTTTGTATTTGTTGCAAAAGAGAGGTTTTTGCTTTTCTAATTAGCTAAAAATCACCGTTCTTGCTTCAAATTTTCAGTAACACTAACGATCTCATTAGTGTAATGTTATTATTAATTTAATGTTTATTTTGTTTACTTTTTTTCTCGACTACCCACTCGACATTAAATCAAAGGTAATAGCTAAAACATGTTTTTTTTTGTTTTTTTTACTTAATAAAAATAACCATACTTTTCATGTTAAGAAAGAGGTTAATATCAGGTGCCTTATTTTTTAAATTTTTATTTCCTGTATACCGATGTTCTTTACATTTAATGGACAATGCCTTATAAATAATTTTGTTTCTTACAAGTCACTTACGCGGCCTTATATTGCGAATACGAGCTGTACAAGCACGCACTCTGCTCATATTTATTTACTCTTGAATTTTCACTCAAAGGATACGAGAATCAGGCAATTACATAAAAATAAAACTTGTAGAATAGGGGGTAGATGTTTTACTTTTGAGGACGATAAATATTTTATTTTCTATGATTTACAAGAGAAATTACTGATATTAATATTTAACTGACAATTTTTTACTTAAAACTTTATCAATATGAAAATATTGAGCTACTTAAAATATCTAAAAATATTCGACTAGAATAAATACAAGATTTATAATACCATATCACAAATTTCCGTTTTTAAATTTTCACTCAAAGGATACAGGCAACTACATATAAATAAAACTTGAACACGGGATAGATGTTTTACTTTCGAGGACGATAGATATTTTATTCGCTATTATTTACAAGAGCAATTATCAATATTAATATTTAATTACCTGACAGTTTTTATCTTTTTTCATTGAAACTGTATCAGTATGAGAGTACTGAGCTGCCAAAAATATTTAAACTATTCAGTTAGAATAAATAAAAGATTTATTAAACCAGAATAGTTTTAAATTTTGAGAATGCTGTATGATAAATTAAATATAAAACTAAATGCGTCTGACTTGCATTTCTGAAAAGCTCTTTTTTTCTTTATTTTTATGTATTGTATTTTGTCCTAAAACACAATGTGGTAGTTTAAATTGCATTGCCAGTTGTGAAGATAAAGCAATTTTCTGTGTATTTAGAAATGGTATCAGTCATCTCTTCCTGAAGTGATTTTCTTCGTTTTCACTGATTATTGTGATCTATAATGTGCATTTCAATGTGTTTATATAAGGGTTAAGTCAAAGAAAAAGACAAATACCGATTTGAGACTGAAATTGCATTCGATTTAAAAATCATAGAGGCAAATTATTATGGTTCTTGCGCGTAAAGATATACGCATTCGTGACGTTAAAAGACGGATCTAAGAATATGTAAAAAACACAAAGAATACACAAGACGCATTTTTAATTATAAGAACAATGACGTTATTCTTAGAAAATGAATCTCTACTTCAATCCTAATGAAATGTAGTATGGATCGGGTGCTATTCATCACTTATGGGGTAGTGTACACCAAAGAAGGGGCAGTTGACAAAGTCCAGATTCTGGGGCCGTGTCAAGAAAGGGTAAAATGGAAGAACCCTCCAAAGGGTTCCCTTTAAGGGAAAGGGAGGGTTGGTATTGGCATCACCACCATCTCGGCCACGATTTATGGTCTTTTCCACTATTGATCTGCTCTGTAGGGGTAAAGATTTATGACTATATTTGTCCTCTTTCTGATGGACGCCACTTATAATTATGGGGCGCGAGAATGGATCATGCACGAGTACCTGGATGTCTGCCACATTTGGCCATTGCTCGGAGAAGTCTCGTATTTCTTCAATTATTTCACTCCTTCTTTCGTAATAAGCGGGTTGTGCATACAACTACTCTATTAATCCTGACAAGCATTTTTATGCGTAGCGTCTTTTTAAAAGTGGAATGACACACACGTAAAACTGATTCGGGGATCAGTATCAAACTTTTGCTTAGACGGAGGTTCTGTTTGGTGGAAAAGCTTCAGAGGGCAGTCGAAAATTTACAGATAAACCTATGATTTTATATTTTGCTTATGTATTCTAAAAATATTTCTATTGTTCATTGACGGAGGGTTAAAATATATTTTGTGATGCTTTTGACTTGTTTATTTTTTTTAAAAGTTGTGCATTTTGGAATGATACTCGAGTTTCGGCCAACATTGGCCAATCTTCCAGAACCCTTGTCAATACTGCTGTTCTGCCAGGGTAATTACAAATGTGTGAATTAAATTTCAATACAAATTGGTTTTTGGTTGCATGCGAATGTCTGAACCAATAGCTGGCATATAAATATTAGAAGGTTTGGTGATATTTTATGAGCAAGCGAAGCTAAAAGGTTTTGTTTATTGCATCTCCACTACTAAATAGGAAAAGTGCGGATAACAAAAAATTGATAAAATTGGAAAATTTAAATATTGATTTTTAACCAAATTAAAGAGATAAAGCATTAGTTACCGAATTTCAGTAGAAGACGGATTATTCAAATGTATGCAATCGCAAAAAATTATTACTTAAGTTGTTTTTACATAATGTATGGAAAATGATAACATGTTGATTGACAATTTGTTGGCTAGGAATAAATTGTTTATTCAACACGAGTAACCCATTTTTCCGTTTGTTTTCAGTTTGTTAAGTTTTTTTACCAATGAAATTATTTGTTTGATTACAAATCGCCATTTTATTGCACACATTTTCGAGGAAAAGTTTGATTGCTTTGATAAAGACAAAAAATTCTGACAAATTGAATGACTAAATATGTTTTTATGGATGTTTTTTTTCATTCAAAGAACTAATTTCGAGTAAGTTTATAATCCCAATGGCTACTGAGGTTAAAACTGCAACTTTTCTTCCTTGAAACAAGCGGGCATACAGCACTGCAACTCAAATTATCTTTGAATGAGTTGAATAGTAGCAGGATTTTACTCTGAAGAAGAAGGCATGATTTAAACATAGACTTTTGGCAACAAAACAAGTAATTTTATGCAAACTTTATTTTATGATAGAATATTTATGCCAATGGCTGATTGAAATGTTCGAAGTGAAATGATTTTGGGCCCTTCAATAAATGTTACTCAAGTGGAAACATTCATAAATTTAACGAATACATAATTATTTGTTGTTATAGTGTGAATTTTATGAAAACATCAATTTCTAGTACAATAGAAAGTGGAAATATGAAGGTTAAAAGTTTTACTTGATTTAATTGTGTAAAACATTTAGTCATTATAATCAATAGTTAAACAATTTTATAAAACGTGGTTACGTATACTCTACAAGTATGTTACAAATCGATTTATGAAATTATATATTTTCAAAGGGGATTACAATTTCTATCCTCTCTCATGTAAAATGAGTACTACCAAAAACATTTTATATAATTAGTATATTAGTACGGATTAAAATTAGGTAATATTCTCTGGTTTGCATTTGAATGAAAATATCGGAAATGCACTGACAAGGAAGATATACTTCAAATGTAAATCTTTTTTTGTCATTCAAAGATTGTAGTAATAGAAAATATTACAACTGTGATAAATTAACCCACTGATACTGATTATTTATGTACATTATTCAAAATCTACTCCTACCCTTCTATCTTTGCAGTTTATTTTGAAATGTCGCCAATCTATATTTAGATGTGTAGCAACCCTATTCTCAAGTCTCTCAACTTTCTAAAACGAGTGGTCCTGTCAAAAGGGCAATTTTGACCTTTGGGGTCTGGACCTTTTCTGATGCTGAAATTGAGCACGGTCCTAAAGTAAGGCTTTCCAAGGAATGCTTCAAGTTTGAACAGCTGCCACTAATGCCTTTGAAGTACTGTTGGAAAGTTATTGTTACAAAGCAATTTTTTTGAGGTTCGTAAACACAAAAACCGATAACAATGATTAATATATAATCATTGTATTACGAATTAGAGGAATTTAGTACGATTATTTGCGAAAATGCTGGAAAAACAAAGTTTCGTTAAAAAAAGCTATTTGTTATTGTAATTGTAATCAAAGAATATTTTTCTAAAAACGTCACCGAATAACTTAAAATAAGACAACCAATAAAATGAATCCTATTTGAAAAAGTTCAAAGTCTTTGACAAAATTAAAGAATTACATTGCAAGAAGTATAAATATTTTGATTCAAAAGTTAAATGTGAAAACTACTAAATTCAATCCATATTTGCTTGTATTTATAGTTACACAGTTCACTAAAATATGTGAATAAACTCAATATTAAACATTCATACTCTAATTTCAGAATTTAAGCATCGAAAGTTAAGCACCTCTAACTGAATATTATATTTGGAATTAAAAGATGATTTAAAATAATACCATATAGTGAGATGCTTAATTGAACAAGTATTTCTTTTTTTTTTACATACTACTTATTGTGTCCATACTTTTTTCTTTCAAAAAAAGAAAAAATCAATTATGTAAATCTAATATGGATAATTTTACGTTAAATTAAATTATTTGACAGGAAAGGTTTGTTGGGGATTTTTTAACTGGTTACTATACATTGCTTTTTCCAGGCTAGACTAATGTTTTTTCCCTTTGGCATCTAAATAGCTTTAGTATATTTGATTGGTTGCCAGAATCTGGTATTTTAATGTAGATAAAATAGATAACACATATAGATTTTTTCTTGGACTTTTTTCTATTATTGCTTGAATAAAATAATTTATATCTCTTAAAAGTGTTCTCTGATACATGTAACGGTTTATAGCAGCAAATTATTTTAATATTTTTTACTTTTATCAATTGTGTTTACCAAGAAAATAGTTACTATTTAATCTTCGCAATTCCCTTTAAAAAGACTGTTTGAATTTTGTTTGGTTTTTAGAAAAACATTAATTGCATATTTTGAGATACATTGGGGGAAAAAAAATTCATCTGCCTTCATCAAACTTTGACATTTTATTTACTGGTTTAAATTTACGGTTACTACTACATTATTACGTGTTCCTTCGATAAAAACTTTTATAACATACCCATTCAAATTTATCCAATTATAAATTGCCCTTTTAAATATTTTCCTTTCTTAGAAGGTTAAAATTATTTTAACTTCTGTAAACACGGCACGTCAGTGCACAAAGTGTCTTTATGGTGATTGCAGAGAATTATTGAAAGAATTTTCTTCAAATCTGATATACCATTTTATAATGAGCCTGTTTTAAAGAGCACAAATTGATAGAAAATTCCTCTTAAAAATTGTTATAGGTATAGATATGAACCAAAGACAAATATTAAAGGATATATCGGTTTATGAATACACAATTAAAATGGAGTTCATATAATTTCATCTGCCATCAAAGACAAGAACGAATTGGCATATTATAATACGTTCCTTATATTCCTAATAAAATAAAATCAAAAATTTTACTGACATCGAACGGAAGGATCATCGGAAAACATGAATGAACCCTTCCGTTCATCAATGAATTCAATGTCAACTTATGTACAAATCTGAATAGTCTTTCTATTATGATTCGAAGTAAATAACCACAATTACACTGCAAATAATACTGTAAGTTTCCGATACATCTGAAAAATTGATAACTTCAAAACATTTTATACAAATGAGAAAGCATCCGTTTTGCTAAATCACGAAATTGATTGGGCTAGTACTAGACAAACCTAATGTGTTGTAACTTTGACGCTAGTCCTGACAACAGGGACAGAAACATAGGGAATATCGATGTCATTAATACTCAACAACTTTTCCACAAATCGGGATTCCTTCTGTTCCACACAACTCCAGGCAGCTCTCATTAATCAGGCAATACCGACCCTAAACGAAACCTGTCCCTTTCTTTTGATTCTCTGAAGTGAAAATTTCTGAACTCTTCCCTTTCTAACGCAAAAACGCGAAACATTCCTAAAGCATTCCTCGGAGGAAAAATCCACGTTAACGACTTTCCTTCATTCTGTCCTTAGGTACGAGAGATTTCGGGGTTGTTAAAACGGACGAACTTAAACAAACACACAAAAAATAAATTACAAAAACCGAACAACTCACAAAATGAAAGAAAAGGGGGTAACAGGATAAGAAAAACAACGAAATAATTATATCTTCGTAAACTGAAGTTTGCTCTGCAAGCAACTTAAAAAAAAAAAAAAGAGACGAAATAACAACAAAATTAAAGCAAAAAATTGGAAAAAATAGTTTTGGAAAGCTCTCTCCCCCCTCCCCCTCTCTTCCATGTAGTGTACGCCAAGTTAGAAGTGGCCAGGGAAAGATCCCATTAATCTTTCGTGAAGCTGTCACATCCATACTGATGAGCTTGTAGCCCTTAGGAGAAGGGTATGCTTTGAATATTCTTCTACGGCAGTCGCTAATTAATATTCGCCCTGTGTTGAGCAGATAGGCTCTTTGGGTTCCAATCTCCCTTTACTTAACGCGCGTATAATAAAGGAGTGGGGCATCATTTTTAGCCGAGCATTGTGGGTTTCTGATCTGGTATGCAGATCGTCGGAATCCTTCGTGTATTAGGGCGCGATTCATTGACAAAATACGACATCTGAATTTACTTTCGGAGCATTTTAAAATTCGTCAGAGAACATCTTTTCAAAGGGTAAGAGTTTGGGCAAAAATAGACACCAAGTTTTAGTTGCGAAGGTTTTTTGCTGTTGACTAGCCGAAAAATTGAGAATATTTTTTATTATTAGTTTAATAAACTTCATTTAAATTTTCCCTTCTGTACCAAAAACCTTAAATTAGATCAATGATTTAAGGATTTGAAATATAGTATACATACATGCAATGTTAAATAGTTAAAATATAAACTCATTATCTTCTCCACAAAAGAGGTTATGATTTTTGAATATTAAATAGACTAGAGTATGTTATTTTCAACTATAGTTAAAGCTTTTATTTCGGTATAATGGTATTGTATAATGCAGCCCCCAATATTATCTATTTTTTTATAATTTTAACTTGTTTTACGATTTTTTTCACCAATAAATTTAAACAGAATAAAAAAAAACGTGTAAATACTTTGAATGAAAAAAATCACTAATTAAATTATAAAAAGACCCAATAAATTTTATATATGCGAATATGTTTTTAATGACATAAATATTAAAATAAAAGTAGTGATCTAGACCCCCATAAATTTTCTACAATTATTTCAGACTTTTAAATTACATGGAAATTGTAATTTTAGACCTTCCTTTACTCCTAAATTTTAAATCCTTTCAAATTTGTTCGGAGTAGAAGATTTTTACTTAAACTGTCAAATATAAAATTTGTTCAAGTACAATTATTTTTTAAAAAACTTCGTGATTATGATACAAAAAGGTAATATGCACTTAATTCAAACTTTATTATTAGCTAATTAAGTACCAGCAATAGTATCTAATGTGGGTGTGCCAATAAAGTACATGCTAATATTTAAATTAATAAATTTTAATTTATTTTGCGATTTTTATTTGTAATTAATACTATACTTTTCTAAACATAATCAATAAACTTTTACAAAATCTGAAACAACTAATAAAACTGTTTCAAAATGCTCTAAAGTAAAATAGCAATCCCCATCTCAACAAAATTCAACATTTTGAAGTAGCACCTAATTATAAAATTCAAATTAAAACCTACATTAATTGCAGAATAATTACTTTTATTAATAGTTTGATGCCTCTAGTATCAAGTAATGAAGTTTTAACATACATTTATTTGAATATTTAAAGTTTTTATTATAATTGTCAATATTGAAAGTAATTACTGCAATTGTGAATATCAAAAGTAATTATTACAATTTTGAATATCGAAAATAATTATTACAATTGTGAATATCGAAAATAATTATTATAATTATGAATATCGAAAATAATTATTATAATTGTGAATATTGAAAGTATTTATTACAATTTGTTAATATCGAAAGTATTCATTATAATTGTGAATATTGAGAATATTCTTTACGGTTGCGAATATAAAAAATAATCATTATAGTTGTGAACATATAATAAAGTAGTTATTACAATTGTGAATAAATTATTAAGTTTAATTGAATTTTGGGAAACATTTTTTAAATACAGCTTTGTTTAGAATTTGATTGATGTAAATATAGCTTCTTTAATTGTTTTATTTGCATATTATCTGCCTACCACATTATGTATAAGGATATTTTATAAAATATCGTTAACTATGTCACTTTACAAAATCAAGTAGCTTTTTTCTTTCTTTAAAAAAAAAAAAAAAAAAAAAAAAAAAAAAACGGTTGTTACAAAAGAGTTATATTTTTAAATTTCAATGTATGGTAATGGATAATTTTTTTTCCTATGCATTCTACCGAGTACATGACCGATACACTAGGTCAAAATCTACAGCTAAACATGGACCTCATCCAAGATTCCCTGTGATTCAAATCAAGTATTTCTAAATTTGAAATGCCATCTATCAAGAGATCTTCAAATGAATTACATTAAAAAAATTCAATGAATTAAATTAAAATTAAAATCGAATAAATAAATGTTATACTAAAAGTGGGGACATCTGCGTGCTACCTTAATTATTCTACCGGATGAATTGTTTTAGTTAGAATAATTATTGTACTCTGCTAGATTCAACTCTCCAACCATTTGCACAAATAATTTTAATTTTAATCAAATTGCCCATCCAAATTTAAGAATTTCTGAATAAGTCCATATATGAAATATAATACATACGCATATATAAATAAAAACATCTGTTTAAATAGATATTTCGTTGAATATAATGAAAGAACTTCAGCTTTTAAAAATTCAATTTTATATTTGGGAAATTTTGTATGAGAATACATGGAAATAATGCATAAGAAATCTATCAATCATTAATTTTAAGATAAAGTTAAACACAGATTGCAATAATGATTAGATTGTTCATAATGTTCATCTTATTATTCATTACATTATCCACACAAAAAACATTTCTCGTCTATTTCTTGCATGGACGTAACTAAGCCAGCAGAAATGAATAGACATTTTTTATTCATTAATTTAGGTAAGTCCATAAGAATCCTCCAGTTGAAAAAGAGTACATCGTTGGATAGAGTACAGAAGTGATTATTGATGAACAATTTATTTTCTTAATTAATGGCAAATTTAAAAGGTTCATAATGTTCATGACTGAAATTCCAAATTTTATTCGGAATTAATTTTCAGCCCGGATTATAAAATTTTGGCGAAGAAATGAAGTTTGCCAATCAGTTTGAATTTTTTCTGAACATGCAAGTTTTTGCAACTAAATGACTTACATATTTTTATATGGTAAATTAATACAGCTAATTAAATAAAGTGTTACATAGTAGCTATTGATTTCACTTGACAATGAATTTTTTTTAAAGTGAATCACAGAGGGACAATAAAAACGTATTTAAAAAAGTATGCTAAGATTTAGTAATATAATATTGAAATAATAAATGTATTTCATTAGTCTACAAAAATTTCCAAATGTACCAAATTAATTCAATATACAAGGTTTCTAAAATTGCTTAAATGATACGAATTCATTTGTTTATAAAAATAAGTAAATATATGTAAAAATGAATTAAATTAAAATAGATAGCAAAATATTGAATACTTACCGTTTTGTCATCAAAAGCATTAGGTTCTCTTGACAACAGATCTATCTTTTAGATAATTTAATTTCGAAGTAGCTATACGTCTGTTTAAATTGCATGTTTAATGTACATCTTTTGTACGTTTTGATATCGAAGCATTTGTAAAAGAAATTACTACTAATAATATTTCTAGAAAAAAATATAAACCAACTAGTGAAAAAGCATTAAAATTGACCTCATTACACGTCACACCCACAACAACGATGATCGACCAACATGTTAACAAAGTTAATTAATATTGAACTCTGGCCAGTGCACAAATATTCGATGCAAACTGCAGTGCCGATGACGTACCAATTTCACTTAATAAACATCCTGCCTTGACTTAACTAGTCAACGCCAAAAAGCCATCCTTTCCAAATCTTGCCAGAAACCACATTTCCCTGTGTCCCGCAGAGCAGAATTCTGACACCTTTTCCCACCAAGTGTCCATTAGATCCAGAATTAGTAACTGCAAAGTGAAACCACATGTTTAAGCTCCGGGCAGTCCAGGCGCTAATTACAGGAACTAATTTCCTTTTAAGTCACTACCACTTCCTTTCCATTTGTCGTCACCAAGATCCTTCAGACTACTAAATCGGTCCCCAATGTCCCATTTGAAGTCCATTCCCACCCCTGGTGTGACACGTGACCACTGTATGGCTGATAAATGGTCATACCATGAATTGAACTTCTTTTTATGGTCTCTGTTGCCCACCGTCCCCTATAAACAAGTCTCAAGGGCATTTTCCAACGCTTCTTCTAGATTGAGTTGGACTCTCTTAGTTTGCATATTTTTAGGACCATTTAATAAATAGAGATTTAGATCTGTGTGAGTGGATTATATTTTTTGAAGATGTATATGACGAAGGTTTAAGAGAACTTATTTCTTAAGCTATAATCAAATTTCGCTATTGGTTTAAATTATATAAATGAACTTAACTCTGGATACAATTTAAATTTAGTTTTATCAATTTTGAGCAAGTCCTTAACAATACTTACTAGTTTCCACTTTTTTTAAAAAAAACTTGCCACTTTTGATTTTTAGTGAAAAGGTTTAATTTTCTTTATTTTTAGTACATTTTCTTTAAAATACACTTTTAATGCTAATAAATTGAACATGCAACATGTTCTAAAAACATTGACATATTCATGTTCAATATATACAGCACTTTTTTCTACGATATTATTCACTGAAGCTGAAGACTAAATAGAAAAGAATTGCTTGTGTTGCAAAGATTTATTATGTATTAAACATAACTCAATGAACCAATCGTTTATCCTATTTTTATTTCAATAGAAATAATTTAATAGTACACTAATGTCAAAAGCATTAAATCCCTAAATAAAGCTAAATATAATTTTATCTAGAGTTAAAAGTACTTGAAGTTTAAATAATTTTCAAATAGTTGAGTTGAAAATTAAAATTTGTCCTTGATTTGAAAGTTCCAAAGAACTAACTCAAATTCAAATACTTTTGTTTTATCAATTTTGAAACAGAAATAAGCTCTTGCCTAAAAGTTGCCCTGCCTTCAAGCTTGAAGGAATAAACAAAGACTTCAGTAAATGCAACCACCGAAGAAGAGCAGAATGTCAGATAAACTTGACGCACTACCAAAATAAAGCCATTTCGGACCTGCTGTCATCATCTGTTTTGGGTAGTTTGCTCCCTTTTAAGGGAGTCTTTTTCTTTTTGCTTTCTCGTACCTTTCAGTGGCGGACTGAATCTCTTCAGTCAATGCCAATGCTTTCCCCCAAAAATACTACTTACTAGGGATGGTATAAAAACTGTATTTTTGGTTGTCTTGTAATTTTAACTTGTTAAGGGTTTTAACTAAACGTGACATTTATTTGATAATCATGAGCTTGACAATAAACATTTTCATGGTGGTTGAGTTTTGAAACATATATTATAGGTGCTTCAAACGTACAAAGTAGAAAATGCTTTTTTCTTTTTGCATTAGCATTTACAAATAATAAACATTCATAATATTTTAAATAAAATATGGAAAACATTTTGAATTTCTGAAAACCCGTTTGTGAACTGGACTTGAGTGCAACGATTGAATTCGAGCTTATTGATAGGATTTAAGATAATTTGGTTTTGTTATATATAGAATTCAGTCTATATTTTGGTAATTTTCTTGTTAGTTGATTTTTGAAAGATATTCATTTAGTATTTAAAACGATTCTAAATTAAAATTTAATATCAGATTCAAAAATTAGTTTAAATTTCATATTTTTACTCATATTTAAAATATGGTTTTATTCAAATTTTATAAAACTATAGTCCGTTTTGAAAAATAAATTTATTTCGTAGTAGTAAATCGTTATGAAAAATTTATATTTTTATTTTTAAATTATCTCGTTTATCAAATATTGCATATCTCTAGATTTATCGATACAGAATAAAGAGAATAAGTGCCACATGATAGACTGATAATTACTAAATATTTAGTAGAAAAATGTTTTACTTTTAACGAAATTCAAAGAAGTGAAGCTGATTAAATTGAGTACGAAGAGTTCATTTCTCTGTTATTAAGTTTGAACACAAATAACCATACTTTGTATTAGCCACCAAATAAATGGAAATGTTATAGAATTTAAATTTTATTGCTATTTATTGAATGCATTTTAATGAAATAATTTTAATTGCCGTTTATAACTTTTAAAGATGCATAATACTTTAATAAATCGGAGTCTTTGAAAAGATGCATAAAGGCTGAATGTCTAATCCTTGACATCATAATAACAAAAAAAAAGTTATCTTGAAAAGATGCCTAAAGGTTTCATGTCTAATCCTGGACATCATAATAACAAAAAAAAAGTTATCTTGAAAAGATGCCTAAAGGTTTCATGTCTAATCCTGGACATCATAATAACAACCCCCGGTTATTTAGACAAAATAAAAAATGGATCTAGCTTTTCACTCCTCATGAAGAATCGTCTCTACACAGGCTTTGTGAGTGTGCAAATAGTGGGATCTCAAGTGAATGGAATGCATTTCAAGAAAGCCCCGATAATTCTATTCCTTCCCCAGATGTCAGATAAGAGAAAGCGGAAGTTGCTATAGAAACTCCCTGGATCCTTTTTTCCATGGCTGACCCAACCTGCAAATCATTAATAACCTCCTTTGCCCGCGGACAGAAGCGGAGGGGAAACGGATGGACTAGTGAAACTGGGTTTGCTTTAGAGCACTGGTCCGACACCTGGACAAAAGGACGCGCCTGTTCCTTGTCGACTCCACATATTTATGATGCCCCTGCCCTTTCGAGGCAAATCACGTGGTTCGGTCTACTCCTGAACAACTGGAAATCCAATCTTTTAATTTAAGGTTTGCCCTTTCAAAGCAATTCTGCGGTTAAAAGTGTGTTAGAAACAACAATTCCATACTTAGTTTTTTAGTTTCTTAAGATAAAATTCGAGGGAACAAGAGTGGTAAACAATTAGAAATCCAGGCTTTTTTACTCAAGAGATTGAACATCTGAATCAAATACATAAGAAAATCATGAGTAAAAAGATCGTTTTGATGACTCCCAATGATGGATTTCCCCCTTTCTACCGTTTATTGCGGAAAAGTAATGATACATAAAATTTTTAAGGGTATTCCTTTCCCCCAAAAAAATCCCTTAGGTAAGTACAATAACCATTGAATATAGCAGAAACTTAAGTCACTTTAGTTGGTTAAATTGATAGGGACCACTTATGAGACGGTTATCTAGTACAGAAAGTAAAAGTGTAACACTAGCAATTAATAAGGCTGGAAGTCATTTTTAGTGCTACTTGCCGTAATCATTTCTCCCTCAATCACAAATTGGTAAACGTTGCAAAATCAAAAGTTTTTGCCATTCTTTTAATAATTTCTTTAGTCAAAAAGTTATTTCTCATCAATTAGTGATTGATATACAGGACGAAAAGTCTGTAATAAATAAAAAAAATAATATGAGAAAACTGTTATACTGTTTTATAAATGAATTATTTGAAATGGTAGGTACAGTTTTAATTGTTTTATGAACAGAAACTACTTTAATTAAATTTAAATTACGTCCCTTTTTCCTTTTGTAGCTTGTGGAACGTAAATTCAGCAATCCAGTTCTCATCACGTGTTCTTGAACATTTGCTCTGTAACGCTCTACACAATAATTGTTATTCTAGACTTAATGATCAAGTTAAATTGGATTCGACTAAAGTGATTCTTATTAGCAAAAAAAAAACAACTTACGAATTGCACCTACCGTTTCTACAAAAAAAAAAAATTAAAAAAAAAAAAAAAAATTATCAATTAGTGTACTTGTTTTTGTGCGTAGAAAATGTTTCAGACCTCTCTCTGAACCTTTACTATTAGAAATAAAAAAATGTGTTTAAATCTAGTTAGTTAAGCTAAATATCAAAAACAAAATGAGATTTTCCTGACAAGTTTCTTTTTAAATTCACTGTAAATTCTCAACTTATTTTTATTAAAACGTAAAACTGTGGTTGAGTCAAACATGAATCACTTCACGTAAATATTTTGAGAGGCTTTTTGCAATCGCACGATTACAAAAAAAAAAAAAAAAAAAAAAAGCATCTCATAGAAGAAGAGTGTCCTTATGTCTGTGTATATGTTTTTATAGGAAGCTACAGTTTTATTCTGAGCTTAATCAAATTTTGAACACTTCAGCTTCAAAACAATTAGAAGATTACTTGAAAATTCGAAAAACCCTCCTGCTCAACTTTTTACATCCCTTAAGGTGCATGATCATAAATTGAAATTAATGGATCAATTTGAACCTGGATTTTTTCTATTGTATTCTTAACTATTGCAGATTATTGGGAACACAATTTCATTCTGATGTTTGGTAGGTAAAGAGGTGAAATCGAAGTTAGGGCGGAAAAGAAGGCATGCTTACAATTTGCAATTGACTGAACCAATTTGAACCATCTTTTTTCTCTATAGGTATCTTGACAAATACGGATTGCTGGAAACACGATTTAATTCTAAATTTTTATTACTAATGTGATGCCATCGAGAAACGGGAGGGAGGTGCATGCTTGTAACTTGGCAATCGACTCAATCAATTTGATTGTTGTACAACAAAAAAGAGAGATACCCTAACTTCTCCATAGAAGATCAGATTAAGTAGTGGAAGCATAGTGTGAATATTTCAGAGTATTTCGATTTTTTTCTTACAGTGAGGGAGGTTCAAATAGGAATGTTTCCTCGATGATCTGTAGTAGTTCGCTGAACCAGGGTCGTTGACAGGGGGGACCCCCGGGACAAACCCCCTCCCGAAATTCTGTGAAATCTTGTTTTACCACTTCCCTTTCTTTTTTTTTTTTTTTTTTTTGTAACTTATTATATATATTTTATCAAATCTTAGATCATAACCCCCTCCCCTCCCCGAAAAAAAATCCTGGCTACGGGCTTGCTCCGAACTATATTATTTCAATTTACACATACTATGATATGTAAAGATTTTACTTATTACTCTCCAACGCGCTTTTAAGTAATGTAATCTAGCTCATTCAAAGTAAGCGCAATCTTTTTTTATTAAATGTAAGAAAAATCAAATGTTCAAAAATATGAAAAGAAAATATCATTTTTTATCGAAGACTGGTGAAGATAATATGATAATGTAAATTTCTATTTAATTTTTTGTTAAGTAGAATATATGTACAAGAACAATCTGATTGAATGAAAGTAAATGTTAAACTGTATTTCTATTTAATGAAAGAAAATAATATCGGTTTCCAATTATTTCATTTCAGTCCAAAAAAAAAATCCAAAGTGACTAACGAGTTAAGCTTGTTTCAAAACTTCACCAACCACAAAATAAAAACATGAGAAGAGAACATTGAAACACAATTTCGATTTTCTTAAATAAGGAAAGGAAAATGAAAAACTTCCCCGCTCATTACTTTCTGAATTCTAAAATGCGCTTTCATTTTTGCTCCCCCTTTTTTTTTGGCGAAAGAAAAGGCCAAGTAACCGAGCATAAGCGTGAAGTGTCCTCCAAAACAAGGTATTAATTTATTATCGTGGTCTTCTATCTTCAAAACGTCGACAGACAATTTATTGTCTGCCTCACGTTTCTGTGGTTTTATTTATGAAGCGGGGGAAGGAGCGGTTCCTAATTTCTTGTTTTCTGTCGCAGAGGCACATTTGTTGCGGCACGATTGCATTAATCACATTATTCACAACATCGTACACCACTTTCTATACAAAAGAGGGGGTCTTTTGAGGAAAGGCTCGCCGCTTCCGTTTAAAAGAGCAACACAAAACTGGAAGTTGCCATTGTGGAATGAACACAGGTTCATTCATGCCGTTCGAATTAACTCTCGCCAGTCTTTGTGAAAAATGACTGTATCGGACGAGACGTGGCGCCTGCATTGCTCCACTTTAATCACAAAATCTTATTATGCCCGTCTTAAAACGCGCCACTGGGAGAAACAAAAAGCCCTTTTTAGACATCAACATTACTTGATGCCACTGCAAAAATCATTTTTTTCAATTATGCTCGATTTTGGAAAATGCCTATCAAAGCATTTGTTGGGAGTTTTTTCAAATATTTATATCAAAATAAGGGTTTCTATTTTATAACTGCGCCAGGGAAAAAGACACCTCTTAGCATCCTCAACAAACTTTTTTTTCTATCAATCATATATTTTTTAACATTGCTTTTGTATAAAAATAAAATGTACCTTTTCTTAATTTAACCAACACAGAGACATGATTCGTATTAAACGATATGCGATATGTCAGTTTTTGAATCAAACGTGATAATAATTGTTAAAAACAAACACACACACACAAAAAAAAAAAAAAAAAAAAAAAAAAAACCTAATATAACTGATTATTCTGTTTGTTGGACACTAATTACAATTTATTTTGTAAATATTGGGTTTTAGTAACGTTTAAGTTCTATATTTGGCTAATTAAAAATATTTTGTTATATTTTATTTAACTTTTTTCTTGAAATTATAACTTATGAAAAAATGAAATAACTTGAGGCAAATACAAACCTAATGCCTTTAAGTTAAGTTTTGTACAGACAGTCATTGAAAATTTGAAAAAGCATCGAAAACATCAATTATTTCTCTCGCTTAAATGGTAGCTAAATTTCTTATGATATTAAAATGTAACTTAGACAATCCAATTCTAGTGTATAAAAATGTAGCTTAATATTTTCGGATATTATAAGACCATAGTCATAGTAATAATAAAAGTCATGCATGTCAATTCAGGCACTGGCAGGAGGAAAATATCGAAATACATGAATTCCCTGAAATTATGTAAATGCTACTTAAATACAGGGGGATTCAACTTAAAAAAAATTCTAAAAAATAACCCCTGATCAGAAAGACATCAAATTTGACCAAAATATACGCCAAGAATGAGGAAATGGCATGCCATAAGAAAAAATACTTCGAAATATGTAATATTTCTCTTATGCCCTTTCCTTTTCTTCGCATATATTCAGGTAGAATTTCAGGCCATTATGACCAGTTTTTCTTTTTTACAGCTTCTGGAAATTTTTTACAGCTTTTTATAATAACCCTTATACATACAAACAAAATTACAAGATTAATAAAAGAATTACATTATTTCAATAAATATTAATGTAATATATATTTCCATAAAACAAATAATTATAATAAAGCTGGTATTTTGTTTAATAGTGGGCAAAGCCAGGGAGAATCAAAAGGGGCACTTACACTCTCATGGCTTTTGAAAAAAAATGAAGTGGTGAAAAGTTAAAAGTTCACAGGGAAAAGTATGGAATTTAAATTATCAATTTAAATCTAATTTATATTTTATTATTATTAATATTTCATTTTTATTTATTAATATTTCAGTTAGAAATCAAATACTCAATTTTGAATGAAACAAGAGCTTTAGTCACCTATGCGTTTGAGGGATTTGAAGTATTTTATTTATGAACTTGTTTTTAACATCAATTATATAATTTTTTTTATTATTATTACAAAAATGTTTTTATAATATTTAAATTGATTATGATTCTTTCGTTTAGCTATCAAATCAATCATGTATTTAAACGACTATTTACAGAAAATATTGATTTAAATTAGCGTTTCTGAAGTTAAATAAAACTGAACACTTCAGAATACGATTTATAATGACCAAAATTTGAATATTCCTTATCTATTTGGAAAAGAGTTAAAATATGGAATTATTTAAACGTTTGAATTTAAAATTATTAAGTTGCTTCTAAATTATTAATGTGAGTATCGCTTATTTTGAAAAAGCTTGAATAATAATTGTGGTTAAAAATTATGTTATAAAAGATAGTTGCTTCAAGTAACTATATTTGATAGGAGAAGTTTACTTTACCAGTCTTATTTTAGAAGGCATTAAATTGTTTGTATAACTCAACACATAAATATCTTGGTTGTTTAATCCTTTTTTTTTCCACTTGCGGAATGTACCAGAAAAATTTAATTTAGTGTTATCAGTATACAATTGAAATTTTTTATAACTGAACGAAATAAATATAATTAATTTTACAGTGTATCAAGGACAAGTTTTGAAAAAAATCAATTCCATATAATTCTTGTTACTTGCAAAATTGATTTAAAAATTAAACAAACCTCAATCACAATTTTATCAGTACTTAGTTTATGAGTTAAATTTAGAAAAGAACTGAGGCCACAGACTTAAGAGGAAGGGAAAGATCTACCGTATTCTATGCGACTTTAAGGGATAGTTAAATGATTCTCCTGACTTTGTATTTCAAAATTTTTAATAACGATTTTTTTGCATTAAGCAATCTAAAATGTGTTCTACAACTATACTATTTTATATTTGTATTTTACTCATACAGTTTTAAAAAAAAAGCATTTAAAAGATATTTATAAAAGAATGGCGAGAAAAAATAACAAAATTATTTCATATATAAACTTGAAATACTATTATTTCTTGTTTGAAACAAAAAATCTCAAAAACTTTATTTCGAACCAAGAAATCACAGTATTAGTTAAGAGAGATATTTCGTTGATTAGCGATTTTTTCCGAAGATATTGCACTCTGAACAAAGGCGCCATCTACCTTTTCCCTTAAATAGGGAAAATCCACCTCTTAATTATAGACCTACTCTTTATTCCGCCAGTCAGACAACTTAATAGACCCCCTGCTATTATAGGATGGGTTGGTTTTCGGTTTGACCAGAGGGACCTGGCAATCAAGAGGAAACCCTCCAAACATTGTCCTTGCTAAAAAAAAGCACGGTTTCTACCAGCTATATACTCTATGGTTTTTACAATCTCAACAAAGGAGTTTTTTGGATCAGTTGTTCAGAAATTTTGAATCTATCTACCTCACAACGTTTCAAATCTAATTTCAGTGTTTGGTACTGGAACTAACACTTTATTTGTTCCTGAATATTTTTTTCAAAACCCATTTAAAATTCTACTTAGCGGGAAGTTTTTCTGCCCGTAAATTTTAAATTTAAGAGGGAGGGAAAGAGAGGTCAAGTATTTTCCACCATTTTATTTATCAAACTAGGATTGTTAATCATCACACTAGTTTTAATTACACTACGATAATTTCCATTCTGTTATCAATTCGTCATAGAGGCTTTGGCGTAACTTTGTGTTTAAGTACTTATTCATTTCTTAATTCTTATAGATAAATAATTAATAAAAAAAAAAAACCTCTTGCAATTAATTTTTTTATAATGTAATGAATAGAAGCGGACTTATTGTGAGAATGATTTTCACAAATTAACTTATTTTTATTATATCCACTTTTAAACTAACATAAAAAAAATTCCACTTCCTAAAAAAAATGTCCACAGTTTATCATATTCGTAATCAACACATCGAATTTATTAAGATATGACTATTTCAGCAAACAATTTTTGAAATTTTGTTGTTCAGTGATATCGATATAACTTTGAATTATACAGGCTCTATAGATATAACTTTAATTTCAGGCTCTATAGGCAGCCACAAATAACACAAGTCATTCATAGTAATAGGTTATTGGCCATGTTTGAAGTAGCTCGGAAGATATTACAATGAGATCTCTCTGCTTAAAATACCGGAAGGATCAAGGGGGAGAGGAAGACAGCCGACTAGGTGACTGGACGATATTGAAAGAAGACTCTAAAACTTTGAAGATCAAAAATTAGAAAGAAGTTATGGATAGAAGAGGCCGGAAGGAGCTCGAGGTTGAGGCAGCTTAGGCGCCCGTAACAGACTGATGTGATGGTTATAAATGAGATTTTCGAAATGGGGGGGGGGGGGTGACGTGCGTCATGGACCTTGGGGGGATCGGCACATCTGATATACATACAAATGCAATTTAATTTACGGAATCTTCTCTTGTATGCAAAATCTGATAAAATGAAAATATTGGGAGTGAATTCAAGAAGTACCTAAAAATATTAGAAAAAAAATTTATCTAGCAGTCGTTCACAGAACTAAGAAAAAATTCTTCCTACCTGAAATGGCTGTAAAAAGCGTTTCAGTTGAGGAAGTAAAGGAATATGTATAGACAGGAAATGAGGGGGTCATCCAAAGTCCTCTACCATATGAACTTCTGGGAGACAGCAAGAGTAAAAGTCCTAAACTAGATGTCGACGCAGTATGGCCTTCAAATTGCTTTTGCACCAGTAAAGTTCAAGCCAACCAACCTAAACTAGATGACCCACCTGATGGCTGTGTGGTTAGAGCTCTTGCCCTGCATGCCAAAGGTGCTTTGTACGAATCCCGGGTTAGTCATGGATGTTCGTTGTAGTTCGGAACCCACGTTAAGCTGTAGTTCGTTGAGCGTATAAACCAACCAACCTGAACTAGATGATGTAGGTGACAGTGTATGTACAACACTATTATTTTCGGAGGAGATGAAAGTTGGACAATAAGGACATGATACAGGTTCACACTGCTGAAATTGTTGTGGAGAATGTTACTAAAAAATCAGAGATTGTTCAAGTGGTGGCTGTTAAACACATCAATGAGGCAGGAATTTTATACACAGAGCATGCAGGCCACGATATTTTAGCTGTACGCTAAAGCTAAGTACGCCAGTGCCACGACCTTATTCCATATGGCTTGGTTGGTTGGTTGTATTCAGATTATCTGGCGCCGTCAGCAACACGAGGGCTATAATGCGCCGAAACATTTCGTCATTTAACAACAAACACCCATGCCTACACGGGACTCGAACCCGCAACCTCGCGGTCTAGAAGCCAGCACGCTAACCACTATACCGTTTGGTCGGCTTATTCCATATGGCAAGACTGGAGCAGTATTACTCAAGTGTAGCCCTCGCGCCATTAAAACCGAAACAACCAGCCAACCTTTTTGACTCGAATGTCTCAGTAAGTGACAATATTTAAAGAAACATTTAATTGCCTCTGAAAAGTTACGATAGTTAAAAAAAAAAAAAGGAAAAAAAAAAAAAAAGACAGATCAAAGAGTTGATGATAGATATTCTATGACTGTAAATACTTTAATGAAAAGCACATTAATCGAGTTCCAGGAGAAAAATCCTCCTCCTTGTTTGTCGAATCCCTGCACACTAGTTACGACCTTACTGAAAAGCTTTTCGCTGCCTGAGCTTTTCTTGGAGGAATGCCTCGTCGGCAATTTCCGTTGTACAAAATGTCAAAACTTCCGAGCTTTTGCTTATTTGCTTGTGCAACTCGGGCTTCTTTTTCAGTTACCAAGTGTGATTAATGATTGCAACAGTCTCAAGCGTATATGAACTTTTATGAGTTTAAAGTCGTGATATCTGTCCAATATGACTTGTCAATCTGCCTCGTATGATCTTCGAGTGCGTTATTTATATTCTTTGAAAAATGGTTTTGAAACCAGAAAGCTTTCTTGACATGGTTAGTCTTTGTTATCGTACATTTTGTGTTAACTTTGGGCGTTTAAGAGGTTTGGAAAGACCGCATTGAATTTATCTCTTAAGTGATAAATCAACTACTTGGGAGGTAAAAGATGAGTGAACAACTAGTAAAACGCATTAAATAATTATTAACAATAATAGTTTAAATTATTAACTGAATTCCTCTAGCAATGTAAATAATTTTCTTGCGTGTCGCCCAATTTCAACTGTATTTTTGTAACGACTTCAATGCTTGAAACTACTAAACCAATATTTATGATCGAGATGTCATTTGAAAGGGCTTGAACTGGTAATGTACCAAAAGTGCAAAAAAAGCAACTTGCATATTATCTAAATTCCTATACTTTTCATGCCGACCAAACGGTATAGTGGTTAGCGTGCTAGCTTCTAGATCGCGAGGTTGTGGGTTCGAGTCCCGTGTTAGGCATGGGTGTTTGTAAATGTATGTTGGCTTGTCTAATGACGAATGTTTCGGCGCATTATATCCCTCGTGTTGCTGAAGGCGCCAGATAATCTGAAAACAAACAACCAAACCTATACTTTTCATAATTACGCCATTGAACTTGACTCGAATACTGCAGTATTGGTTGATTATCCCAGTGCCAACTTCTAACAAGATTTGTGTTATTCAATTTACATTTTTCAGTAGTGAACTAATTTTTTTTCTACCTTCAACTACATAGTTTATAATATTGCCAGTATCGTTCTCTGCTATAAATGAATAACTAGAATTTATCGAATAGCTGGAATGCAGTTTCTGAAACTCTGACAGTGACATTCCTCATACTTATGTTATTTGGCCGTATTATGGTGATTTTAAGTCTTTGTTAAAGAAACTGCTCCTGAAAATATTTCTAGGGTAAAGTAATATGCAATCGATATTTGAATTATTGAAAAAAAAAAATATATTATAATGAGTTCATTGTTTAGCATATTGGATCCTACGTCAAACCGAATTTCCAAGTGAGTTACGATGATTGTGTTCTACCATTTTTTTAACTACACCACTGCTAATAATATTTGGGCGTTAAGTGCATAATTTTCCCGGTGGATCAACATGATAATATAGTGGTTGGATTTTAATGTGATCATGCTTTTCATAATAGCAAATATTGTACCTATTCTCCAGCAGCACAAATGCGCTGGCCTATATCGCTCAAAACTGACCAATCCCGATATAGACCGTTGTCGACTGGCCGTTGCTATGGATCTTGACCAATCTCGTCCAGTGATGGGGAAGATATACTAGAAGTTTTGAAATGCTGATGCAGACTTTCAAAATTGAAATATATTTTTATAAGAAAGGACGGAAGGGTAAAAAATACGTATTACGATGTTTTTGAGACATTTATTTAAAAAAAAAATCGTATATTTTAGAGCGATGCTCCAGTTTCGGCATCTTCCCAGAACCCCCGTTTCCAACATCGGCCAAAGCCACTGTGCTATTTGGGTTATTATCATGTGTCTATATTGCATTTGATTCAGCCCATCAGATTTGATTAATAAACAGCAACTTACTCGAATAAGATAATTACCGTCAACGTATTAACTTTATTGTATCTAGTATTTATCCTAGAATACTTTATAATTTTTTTTTGTTATGTGTTCATTGGCGAGTGAGTGAAATGAGCCTGGAGCTCTAAGCGATCCACATAGGAAATGTGCAGCATGTCCTGGGGTTTAACGAGCATCGGTCAGCAGGGGACAGAGCCTCTTACTTTAAATTATAAACAATCTTATCATTTTTAAATTTAACAAGATATTCATTGAAATGGCAAAGAAATATTTGTAAGTTGCAATTTTTAATAAAAAAATATAATAATTCATTTTTATGGCATAAATTAATAATTTTGAAATGATTAAAAAAAAATTGTTGGAAAAGTTGCCATTACAATAGTAAGAACCTAAATATTTTAATTTAAAACTGCATTCTCAAATTGTATGCTTTATGGTTTGAGCTCTTTATCTATAAATTTAAATGAAAACTGATACTTCGTGCTCCAGATATTTTAGCAGATTTCAACACTTTTGGAAATTTTACTTTCTAGAATGAGGAATTTTCACGTTTTTTGAATCTATTTTTAAATAAAAGTAGAGAAAAAATAATCAGGAAAAACAATACCATTCTTTCAAAAATTTGAGCTCGGATGGATAGTTAAAAAAATATTTAGCTTTTCACTTTGCGATTTGGCGGGAAAAAACTACTTTTGCGTGTGACGTCAATGCGCAGATGATGAACCAGTCTAAAACCTGTTTTAGACGAGGAGGTAGTGAGGTTCCTCCTCGGATTTTCGACG